>JAAAKB020000003.1:1170778-1184416 GCA_010014835.2 Apostichopus leukothele | reverse complement strand
CAGGAACTCGCGAAGAAGCCTCATTGGCTTATCAAAGCCGCAAGCTGACCGAAGTCAGTCTCTTACATTCATATTTACCGTCCATGATTATGAATTGTTAATTGTCAACAACTCTGTAACTGGACGACATACATTAATCTGGGAGTGATTCGAACCGGGGACCTTATGATTGACCTTATGACAATATAATACCAGTATAGAGATAATGGCCTTATCTGCTCACACCTGCATACTGAATTTCCCAGTACTGAGTAAAAGGTATAAAATTTTGATAATAACACCTAGTAACTACCTACCAAGCCACGGTTGGAGGCTTGGCAGCATCTTGTGTTTATTGTTGAATACCTCACTGTTCAACGTGTTCAGGGATGGCTCAAGATATGTCGCACTAGTACACAAAAACCATAACCCCTGTCTGAATTTTTGATCTGCTTCTTACTATCTGGCAAAATCAAATTTCCTATTCCAAGTTCTTGCCTGAGTCATCAATACATTCTGTCCGAAACAATATGTACCTGATAATGAGATGGAAAGTTATTTAGGACCTAGGTACACTTTCTACAGAGAATTGCAGAATATTAATGAAGAGCACCCTATTTGCTTTGGTGTAGAACTTTCTCCAGGTGGAATTCATATTTTGTCCTCTAACTCGAAACAAACAATAAACTGGAGTTTTTACTATGCGACCGACGACAGAACAACCACAGCATAGAATTTATATGCAAATTGGCGTTGGCCTTGCTAGGACCACCTCTGCTGCCAACATTTTCTCGGTCTTATCCAAATGTTTACAAATAACTGACTGTCTCAAGTTATGAAACTTAGGCGCTGATGTATTTGCCTAATGGATGTTGCCGAGACAACCATAGATGCCATTTCTAAATGGGCTCTGTGCTGTACATCCATTGTCAATGTGTCAACACATCCTGATGGTATCGTGTGACACGACGCCCTGCATACAGAGATCAACGGTTACCAGTAACAGTAACCGTCTCTTCTCAAGAGGTAGCCGTCTTTGATTTCTTGCTCGGAGTTTCCTCCTCCTCATCCTCATCTGATTCAGGCTCGGCAAAAATGGGTACAGGTTGAGTTCTGAAAACAAAATCAAAACGCCTATTAAGGACCGAGGCTTTGATTGATTGGCATCCATTGACGTATGCCATGAAAAGTTAATCGTAATCAACATATGCCTCTAAATTTAAGCATGCTGAAAGCTCCATTATGCATTTGATCATGCTATTCTAAAGAATCTTTATTTGCAGGTGCATAGCCAGGTTTTGGTGTGGGAAGGGGAGGGGGGCAAAGTCAAATTTCGATCCCCATTTTCAGGCACATGGCGGTGGATTGCTGTTCTGCGGGAGGAGGTTTAAGGGGAGGGTCTGAAAAATTTCGTCTTTACCAAAGTTGGGGGAGGTGACTTTTCATTACATTCTCTTTAGTAGTTGACCCTCCCCCATCATCGGCCCCATCCCCCAGGTTCGAGTACATTCAGTTTTTTTTTGCTCCCTTTGATTTTCACTGTAGCCCATCGCATCCTCAGAAATTTCTGTGGGTCCTGCCCCCCCCCCGCTGGCAACACCACTGTTTATTTGGTACTATTGTGTAGTTAATAATCACACGATCATGACGATGTAATTCTCAGAGTGAACCTTTCGAAGGAAACGTCCCACAAAAATCCCCTTCTTGTGCGTGTGTACATGGGATATACTGGTGGCCGACAACATAACCCTTATCTTGAACAGGCAAATATTCCACACTGTTAGTTGAACACATAAACAGCTCACTACCTTGTTACTACCCATAAAATGTCCAACACTATTAGTTGAACACACAAACAGCTCACTACCTTGTTACTACCCTTAAATGTCCCACACTATTAGTTGAAAACACAAACAGCTCAATACCTTGTCTACCCTTAAACATGAGCACGACATGGTTGTTTGAATATACACTATTTTTTTGACTGGATGAATCCTCCCATTCTCAAGGAAGTAGATCTCAGTAGCTGGTCTCTGATATCATCACGGTAGTTATTTTTCAAACTAGTTTTACTTTCCTTCTATAATCTTCTAGTTGATTTATCATATATGATACATTTGGAATGTTTTACTTTAGTTGCCAGTGTTCGTTGTATTAAGAATTCTATCAAACCTACAATCCTTAGATCGCAAGTCCATCGTCTTAACCACTCGACCACAACACTGTTGTAGACAACTTGGTAAACCGTAGTCTTTTTATCTTACTTGGCATATGCAGGAGCGATCCACAATGGATTTTCTTCTGCGTCCTTGGCATGTCTGAGGAAGGCTTCTCTTGGGTCTGTCAGATCTTTGGGTTTCTGTGTAGCTATAGTCTTGGCAACATACTGTGCTAGTGTGCTGCCACCAACAGCCATCCTACCACCGGTTCCTGACGAAATTAAAAAGCAAAACAAATGGACACGTTGGTAACTGACAAGTGAAGAGGCAGAAAATATTGCACTAAAAAGTTATTCCATTGGTTTCATTAACTTGAGTTTTTGCCAAAGAATCCTACATGAGAATAGCAAAAACCATGTATAATTATATCTTAACTGGAACCATGTTTAACTTTATCTGCTTATGGTCATGAGATGTTTTAAGAAAACAAATGAAATTTCACTTATATACTTTGATGATAATTTTGAAAAAAAAAAAAAAAAATGTAGGTTCACTTTAGTGAAATAGTGAATTGTTAGAAAGAAGGCTTTCGTTGCACCATGTTGTTGGACCATGGAGGTTCATTCCAAAAGGACCTTTGACATCATACCATGTTTAAGCTTATAGAATGGCTTGTGCAAAATCATCCAGTATCTAAAACCTTTTTAAAGGTAGCAATATAACAAACTTTCAACCAACTTGATTGAGTGATTTTAATACCATAGGCATACTTAAACTTACCCCTGAGAAGCGGAGGTTCTGGTGCCCTGGATTTGATTGGATCCTGTCTGTCTTTCAGCCGTCTCTTATAAGCTAACATTTCGCTGGGTACGTCTTTCTTGTACCTATGTGATCTTTTCATCAACGCTGTCAAATAGAATTTAAACATGCATGTAAGAAATCTATATACATAGCTCTATATAAGATTCTCAAATATCCAAACAATTCATGTGAAGTGTTCTCCATTTTGCTAAACAAGATTTTAGTATTCTGAAGCATACTTTACTATGAACAATCTTTCTCCTACAGGAGCAAAAATGTTTGTCAAAAGTTGAAAGCAATTTTAAGATTCTTCAATCTGTAGTCAGTACACTTCTGTTCCAATTCTTTTGCTGGTGAGAGCTATGTTTAATGACCACATTATTCATGTGTAATAGTTCTTTCCAGGTATTCCTTCATACCATCTCATACATTCCACTAGTACAGAGCTTTTTCTGCAAAATGTTCAATTGTTCACTTCATTCCAAACAATTAACTGAAAAATTTGACTTATTGGGGCAAAGTTTTCTTATGTTGATGGCACTTTTAAGCTTCCGTATACTAGCATGCTTTTGCAAAAAAAAGAAGGATTATTAGAAAAAAAGCGTTCGTTATTATTGTTTTCTTTCTCAGCATATAGTTTAAGTGTATTATATAGATAGCCATATTTGCCATGCTTTTACCACACAACATATGCATGTGTACATTATTGACTGTAGTCAGTGTGTTTTTATTTATTAGATTTTTCTCTGACGATGCTGTACTTTGTACTTTCCGTGTAAATTCAATCATTTATATAAATAGATACGTGGCCACCGACGATAATAGGTTGCTTTGACACATCCACTCGTCGCCACCTTCCGTGGTCGTGTTTTATACTTACGTGTGATGATGCTCTCGTTTCTTATCACGTCTGGCTCCTTGACCCTCCTTTTCTTCTTGATCACACAAAGTTTAGCCCCCCTGAGAAATGAGGGGTAAGGAAAAGAATGAAATGCAGAGGAGAAACTCCACTCTCGGGACAAAGGAGGTGTGTGATAACGAGAGAAAGGAATTATTGCGGACACTAAATTCAGAGCGGAGAAATAAGGACTTACGGTCAAGAAAATATAATAAAAAATAAAGCTGGAACATCGTGGATGGAATATTCAGAGGACGCAGGCAATATCTGCAGATATTTTCACATTTAAACAGATAAACATTATCCAGAGAAAGGAAAGTTTACAATCACCTAATGCACATTCTAGAATATGAGGGTTTGGATTCATGCATTAGTAATAGAGGTGAAAGGTCAGGAAAGCTCCTTTAAGGTAAAGATTGATAATGGCTTCAACAGTGAGGGTAATTTATAAAGTTACACAACTACACTGTCAAAGAGCAAATGATTCATTATTATGAAGGCAAGAAGAATTAGTTTCCAACACAAATATAGCATCACACAGAAAATCCTCAATGGATTAGTAATCTATATATTGGTGACTTGAAAAATGCTCTGTGTGATAGCAACTTTTATTCAAGTCTTCAATGGACGGGGGGAAGGGAAGAGGGCAGGGGGGGGGTGGAGAAGGAAGAGCTTAACTTTCATCTCTTGGAGGATAGATATTTATGTTTAACATTAGCAACTGGTTAAAGGATAAAGCCATGGCAAGCTACGACTAGGGATTACCAAGAACTCAATTGAGATCAGTGTATAATTGACTGGGATTGTATTCATATTACAATGAGGCCGTTAAATTGAGAATGGAGTTGCCAGTCTTGTTGAACTGGACTGGAGTAATCCCTCGCTAACTTCTTATCATTATTAAAAGACCATTGCTCCAGTAACTTGACTGAAACAGTTGTGAAGTTGAATATATGGATATGTAAGTAAAGAAAAGAAATGTAACATGCCGGCTAAAACAGAAGAAGCTCACCTATGGCTTTTCTCTGGATTGAAGAAGACTTTTGCATCACCATTAGCTAGGCCGACGATGATCTGATTCAGCTTAGGGTGCCACAAGCATCTCAATGCACTCTGGAGATAAAGAAGAAATACAACTATCAACTTTATTACACATTGCACATTTCAAAATGAATATATTAAAAATTGACTTGAATTGTGGAATACCATCATTTACCATACGTACCACCCTAGATACAAAAGGATTCAGTTCAAATTGTTCAGAAGGTCTGATTGGTGAATTGCTCCTGAGTTTGATTCACAAATACCTCCTTCTGGTTTAACTGGTCCACTACATCACCCATAACACTACAGAAGCTGAAGTGAATGCCTGTAGAACAGACCATGTGCATGTTCGTAGTACTGTTTACTATATTCAAAGTTCATAGTAAAGCTTCTTCACCTAATATGTGTAAGGTAGTGCATTGCTGAGTACCCTCTACGTATCTCTATAATTTATACCGATCTTGGCATTCCTATAAATGCTTTACAGTTATGGTAGTCATATTTTGACAGATGGAGGGCAAGAGACAGCTCTCTAAATATTGGCAAATTTACCGAAATTGTGCAACACTTGACATGGGTGTGTTATGCTGAGGACTGAGTGTTACACGCTGAGGACTGGGTGTGACACGCTGGGGGCTGAGTGTGACACACTGAGGGCTGAGTGTGACACGCTGAGTGCTGAGTGTGACACGCTGAGGGCTGAGTGTGGCACTGAAAGCTAAGAGTGACATGCTGAGGGCTGGGTGTGACATGCTGAGGGCTGGGTGTGACACTGAAGGCTGAGTTACGCGATGAGTGTGACGCGCTGAGGGCTGCGTGTGACGCGCTAAGAGCTGAGTGTGACACACTGAGGGCTGTGTGTGACATGCTGAGGGCTGAGCGTGGCCACTGGGGGCTGAGTGTGACATGCTGGGGGCTGAGTGTGACACACTAGGGGCTGAGTGTGACACCTTGAGTGTGACGTGCTGTGGGCTGAGAGTGACACGCTGAGGACCAGGTGTGACATGAGGAGAGGAGCAAGCAAAGAACTTCAAGAGAAACTTATTGCTTTGTTGCTAAATAAATAAAATACATAAAAGATCATATTAAGTATTGCCAAACTCTAAACATTATCTTGATAAAAAATATATATATATATAAAATTCAAGTAACTCACAGCTGGTCCACAATTCATTTCTGTAACGATGTCAAAGTTCTCTCTGTCCAAGAAGACCAACTTTCCCTCTTCACCCTTCCGCACCGCCTGGCTCGTTACGACCATCTTGTCATCGGGACTAAATGCACAGTCCATACTGTCATAGGCAAAGAAAATAATACTCAATTTGATTTGCATTTGTCAGTTTTGAATCTCATCATTAAACTATTGAAGAGATTGAAATGATGTAAGAATTGATACAAAGTCACAACTTTGCTCGAACTGAGAAACTGATGTGATGTATCAACTTTCAAAAAGTGAAACTCTGTCTAGAAAGACATCTATTTAACCAATGTCATAAATACAATTTTAGGCACCTTGTCAACCCACATTCAATTGGAGCATCACAGAATATTAGCTGTATGTTCTTCTAAATACCATCTTTGATTTCCAATTTGACTTTCCATGACATTTGTAGTATTTTCTTTATCTTTGCTATCTTTCGAATGAATTGATTGACATGTACTAAACTGTTTGGATTGTTCATCTTACAGATGAATTCTCTACTTTTTCTGCTCAACTTTCAGAAGTAGTACACTCTGACATTTTTGTTGCTGGTGGTGAAAGAACAGATCTCCATCTCTCTCGGTTCTCCCTACTACTTTTAAAAGAAGTCACAACCATCTCCATAAAGTTTCCTCTTTGGTCTACAGGGGTGTAACGAATTAAAGCATTTCCACAAGAAAATGCGTTCGAAATCTCACAACATAACACACAGATACTGGGAAGAGTTCAAAAAAAGTAAAAAAGATTTTCAATAAGTAAAATCTCTAGGGAAGGACTGAATGAAGGAAGAAGTTTGAAATATATTGGACAAACATTTATGAATCTCTGAAAACTTGGAAACAGAAGGTAATATTGACTTTCATTGGAAGCATAGATCGATTTTACATACACAGGATAAAAGTTGACAAGTCCGTCAGCAACATTGACTGGTCTTTTGAAGTTTCTGAGGTCCCAGAGTTTCAAGGTATCATCCCCTGTGAAGAAAAGCAGACGACAACGACAGGGTCAAGTAGTTGTCATGGTAACCATGACCTCTTATCTAAATTCTGAGATTGTTTTAAATTGATCTGTATTTATACTTAAAATATCTAGTCATTTTATTAAAGCTTCAACTTACACTTCATTTACCACAATCTTGTATTATGTCATACAAAACTGTTAAATCAAAGGGAAAATGACCTGAAAAACATATCAATTTGTTACTTTTGTCCAACAAAATTGCACAAAGAATGATGAAATTGGTGTGTAAACTATGGAGGTTTGTACATGAATCAAAGCAAAAGATTTGATTATAAATACATTTTAGGAAACTTTTTTCTAAATTTACTGACAGAATTGTAATTTTTGAATACACAGGAGAGATGGGGAGACTAGACCACCCCTCCTCCCAGTTGAAGTATCCTAGTACTGTCACTTACCTCCTCGGGTGGCAAAATGCTTGTTGTCGTAGGAGAAGGATATGCAAGAGGTATCTGTGCCAACTGCATGAGCTGTCTTCTGTAAGTACGTTGGCCTGACCTGGAGAGAAAGCAGTGGAAGATGATGGCAAGTTCATAACTTTCGGAAGAGAAAGAAGACAAATAATGAGATTGGTAGAAGGGGAAGGTCACTGAATGTTCATGAGAAAAGATACAGCAACAGAAATCAAAAACAAAACACTGGCAAAACCTTGATCATTTGTAGATTCAAGCACAGGCACTTTGCCAAATTATCCAAGATTCTCCACATTACGATGGTTGAGTTATTACAGTTGGGTCGGATTCAGTACGGCAGTGTACAGCCGGTTTAGTCTCCCTTATAAATACAAGAATGTTGTGACTAAAGCTGTAATTATTGTCATATAATTATTCATACTACTAGTTGGTTGTCACATGATTACGCATACTAGCTGGTTGTCACATGATAATTCATACTACTAGTTGGTTCTCACATGATTATTCATACTACTAGCTGGTTGTCACATGATTATTCATACTACTAGTTGATTGTCACATGATTATTCATACTTCTAGCTGGTTCACATGATTATTCATACTACTAATTGGTTCTCACATGATTATTCATACAATTAGCTGGTTGTCACATGACTATTCATACTAGCTGGTTGTCACATGATTATTCATACTACTAGTTGGTTCTCACATGATTATTCATACTATTAGCTGGTTGTACATGATTATACATACTAATAACCGGTCGCACCAAACGAGGAGAGAAGAGTGAAGAAATGTACTCAGGGGAATAAAGAGTGACAGGATGAGTGGATGTTGTTTGAAATGAAATAGTTACACATAATAATAATAATAATAACAATAATAATCATAATAATAATAATAATAACAATAATAATAATAATAATAATAATAATAATCATCATCATCATAATAATAATAATAATAATAATAATAATAATAATAATAATCATAATAATAATAATAATAATAACAATAATAATAATAATAATCATAATCATAATAATAATAGTATAAATCACTCACAAATGGTTTCTTGATGTCCCAGAGCTGGATGGTACCATCTTGACATGGTGCAGCTACTAGTTTTCCATCTCTACTGAAGGTGCAACAGGTGGGTATGGTCTTCCTCCCATTACTGGATCTAAACTTTATCACATTAATGTGTTTGTATGGGATAGCAACATCCCACATCCTAACAGTCCTACAAATTAAAGTAAGAGAAGAAATGTCATTATGGAAAACATCTACTGGGTCTCTGAAACTTCATAATGATGTGGTATTTATTAACCTGTTATTGGACAACAAAAACAACATGCATTTGTATGGGACTCTAACATCTCATATCCTGATATCAAATTTATAATAATGATAATCAAACAGTTATTGTTATGACGATTAAGCGACTACGAATGTGGGAGAAACCTGCAAGGTCTTATGGATTATAACTTTCACGTTCTGTGGCTTCCAATTCAACATTTTATCTCAAATTTGGAATCTTTTCAATTTAGAGAATCATTTCAGATGGGAAAACCATAGATCACTCTTGGAATAGAAACCCACCTTACTATGACCCAGCCGGGGATCGAACCCTGAACCTCCTGATTGCTAAGCCTCGCTTCAAAGCCACCGCCTTTATCCTCTCGGCCACAGCAACGGTATAAATTGTAATGTGTTGGTTCAACAGTACTAAAATTTTGTCGCTTACTTCACAGCCTAAGGCCTCTGTGGCTGTTTGCATGAGAGTTTAACAGCGAAATATTGTTTTTCCCCACAAAACTTTGCTTCCTTTGCCTGTGCCTGTGTTCTGTACCTATATTTTTATAAGCTTTTCTATCCTTCTTCTGATAGGGATGGAGGGTCAATTTTTCAAGACTAGCCAAACAGTTTCAAATCTGCTTTACTTGTTTCTTGTTAAAATTATTTTTCTTAGGGATATAAGTATCAAATCAAAGAAAATCAAAAGAAATCGAAGAAAATATAAACATATAAGTCCAAAAATTACGACATTTAGGCATCTCTATAACATAGTATGAAAATGATGATGAGGGTTTTCTATTTCTCCTGTAATGCTTCTCCAGCATACAAAGGTTTGCTATCTTACAAGAATTTAAATCTAACTTTAAATGACCAACAGTCTAAAGGTTTGGACTTGCCTCTGTATGAAAATAATTCACAAATACTGAACAAAATAATTACCCCCATGAGAAGCAACAAACTCTCCTTAGGTTTCAGTGTCAGGTTTTGAGTTTACCCAATGATTTACTAGATACTCTAAATAAAGGAAGTTAGTAGAATCTTACCCATCATTTGAGCATGTTATAAATTCACTCCTGACCTTGGGGTTCCAGTAGGCACCGTTCAGCATCCCCACATGACCCTATGGAAAGTGAAAACCTGTTTAATTTCATGACTTCATTGGCAGAGATAGTATCGAAAGAGAATATTATATTTGAATGGCATAAAATAAAGTGTGGAAAAAACAAATAATGCTAAAGGAGTATGTGAGATGAAGAGTTTTTTTTCCCTATGATAAAACAAAGCAATGCATCTTGTAACTAAGGAAACAATGAGGAGAATAGTGATAAAACAAAGCAATGCATCTTGTAAATAAGTAAACAGTCTGGAAAAATACGCTTCACGTTTCAATGGTTAAAGGTGAGTCATGTACTTGAGTCGTATCTTCAAGGAATTGAATTGAATCGACATGGAAGGAAACGAACCTACATGAGGTCAAAGACATTTTGTCATAATACTGGAAGTAGAGGCTAGTTCCATGTCAGTCCTGCCTATAGGAGTTCACTTTGTTAGTATCATGAAATAGATTACCAATAAGTTACTAACCTTTTTTATTTCTTTTTCCTTATTTCACTTGTTTCTTTGTCTATTTATGTTTGATTTTTCTTATTTTTTTAGCTTTCTATTATATTTTCCTTTCTTTTTTTCATTAAAAGTGATTTTCTGAATTTTTTCTAGAAATTGGCTGCAAAACTTAAAGGTTTAAGGACACCTATGGACAACATTGTCCTGATCACTATAATAGGCATTAGAAATCATGAAAATAGCTGCAACTCCCATAAAAATCCATCAAAGATTCACCATTTTACAAGTCTTTTCTTAACTCTAGTTTCATTTATGAATATACATTAGCTAATTATGCACATTGATGCATTTTGGCATTTTAGCATACATAACTACATGCCATTTTAAATAATACATTTTAAAATTGTTTTTATATCTCTTTGGTGCAAAGTATCTGGAATTGTTTTAAGTATCACAAGTTTTGTTGCACTGCAATGAATCATTAATGATCTAGTTCATGTTAATGTAAGACTGTATTCCCTTACATAGTGTATTTTGTTGAGTCTCCGTACCAGAACAGAGATAACTGATCAAGCTGGAGAGTTACCCTCAACACTAGGCCAATGTTGGCTTTTGATCGACATAACCAGCTTACATTACTCTTCTTGTTTTGAATAAAACTACTGAAGACTTTTTGATGTTTAAGCAATGACAACAAACATTGGTCAAGTGGGAATGGTCAAACTAAGGATCTACTCAAAACTGTTGTTTTACACACATTTATTTTGACATCATCTAAGCGAGCATTTCTTTGAAACGAGCCTCACCTTGGTGCTTGCCATATCTACCAGATACATATCTCCTCGTGCGCACTCCATCACTTCAAAGCCATCTCGGTCCACTACTTTAGCCTGGCTGTTCCCAGAGGCTATGAGCACATTATCTCCGGTAACACTATACTGGAGACTTCTAATTTGATGTCTGGAAATAGAATAACATGAGAGAGAGAAGGAGAGAGAGAGGTGGAGAGTGAAGAAAGAATCACGAGAGAGGAGAGAAGAGAGAGAGGGGTTATCTAAAAGCTTCATGCAACCTCTATTATATGGATTTGTAATCCAACCAACCATCATTGCATAATATTGTGACCATCGTGACTAATGAAATTTTACTTTTACGACGGCAAACTGACTACAAAAAATGATAAACCAGTTTGAAAAGAGCAAGAGAATTTATGGCTAGAATGGGACTCAAATCAGAGGTTACTAGTTTTCATCCCGTTTTAGCCATAAATGTCTTCGCTATTTTACTCTTTTGAAGTTTTAGGTTTGTTTATTTACATCCCTGTACGTATACGACACAGCATGAAGAAACTACAGAGAAAAGGAAATTTTGGAGCGCTTTATAGTTATTTATTTATTTATAATAATTAGACACATTGTATTACAATACCTGCAGCGGATCATTGCAACACTTTGGCAAGAAGAAATACTTTCAGCGTTTGCATGAAACATTGTTATTACTTCAAACAATATCGTAGGACAAAACGGGATAAGGGTACATACAAAAAATACAGTTACATGCTTTAATTTGAAAGTGAAATAAATGGCTCAAAGGGCTTCTTGGAACTCTTTTTGTTATCTGTCATTTTTGGGATCAAACCAAAACAAGCGTCGCAAAATGTCTTAGGCGCAAAGTCACGTAAATGAAGGCTTGGCTTTCTCTCCTCTGTACCACCTCCTACCAAACTGAACTAACCACCCTTAAAACCAAACAAACAAATATAAAAAGAGAATCGATATCTGGAACATAAAATATAAATGAGAATTCAAGTAGCTAACCCTGGGGCTGGCTGGAATGTTCTGAAAGACTTCAAGGAGGCATCCATAGCTGCAAAATCCCAGAATTTAACATCATAATCATAGCCACCTGTGACAAGCCTAGCACCAGAGGGGTCAAGGGTCACTGCGGAGACCTGTCAAGTAAATAAGTAAGTCAATAATTAACTGAATGAACAAACCAACCAATGAACAAACGAAGGAACGAATAAAAGAACAAATAAATAAGTAAATAGATTTATCCTCTACAAAAGATTATCAGAGTCAATTTGCAGGTTTCTGGGCTTTCAAGATGCCTGTAAAACATCTTGTTGAACAAACATTACTAATTTTTGACATTTCCTTGTTTAAAACTAATTTGATTTATAGTAGACAGGTTTAATAAATGTCAGCCACAATTTGTCAATATATTAATCCTGTCAAACAATCAACCCCAATTTTTTGGAAATTGGACAACAAGTTTCAACATTTTTAAAAAGCAGTCATCATACCAACATCAAACCTATACTAGGTTGTCGACAGAGGGAATAATACAACAAAAATAGGCTTTGGTTTTGTATACATATAACATGTAGAAAAAAAACCTCAACAAATCTTTCTTTCAAATGAAACATGAGAAATAGAATGATGTAAATTTGGGGTAGAATTAAGCAGCAAGAGAACCATGAGCATACAGAGGTGACCGACTTTCAGGACATGAGGAAAATCTTGCCTGGCCAGTTGGACAATTGTATGGTGCAAACTCTTTGTTTCATAACTTAAAATTATGTATCAATTCAAATAAATAAATTGATAAATTATTTGAATTCAAATGCTCAAGTCTTGACTTGGCTCTGCATAGTGAAAAGCTCTCAGCACATAATGCAATATAATCACCCAAAATACCTAACAAGTACAAAACTATGGAGATGATGGATTCGAACCATTGACCTCTGGCTTACAAGAACCAGTGATCCAGAGGTTCGAATCCCGCTCTAACCATAAATGTTCTTTTTACATCGTCTAAATTTTCCCAGTCAGTTTTTCTATTATTTCATTTACTTGTATAAGTACAAAACTAATCAGCACGACTTATGGGTTGATATACAAAAACAATTTAACTCAATACGTTCAAAATTATCGGTCAACAATGCCTTAAAAAACAAAACTTACGCTTTTTCCTCCATGATTCAGTGTTATCTCATGAGAGACCGGTATCTTATTCTTGAGATTCTGCAAAAAAAATGAGAGAGCAAATATTATGTCATATTTCTTATTCTTGTGATAAAATTTAAAGTTAGCCTAATAGTATAGGGTTCAATCTTTCAAAAAATACTCTGCAATTTCTTATTGGAATTCTGTACCAATTGCATTGCATTCAATGAATAATCTATCCTCATTCAAACGTAATTTAAAGCGTTACCTTCTTTCGAATAGAATTTTATGATTTAGTCTAAAATTCGGGCCA
>JAAAKB020000003.1:1044330-1060227 GCA_010014835.2 Apostichopus leukothele | reverse complement strand
CTGCAGTTATATACTGCACCACATGACAAGTTTACTACCCCACAGGTACCCATGTAATTCCTGGGTGGAGAGAGGCGATTGAGATAAAGCATCTTGGCCAAGGACACAACGTAATGGACTAGGCAGGAATCGAGCCAGCAATCCTTGGATCACAAGTCTAACACCTTAGCCAATTGGCCACCACACTCTCATCGTATACATAATATGTACCTACATTGAGTAAGCAAATGGGTTTCTTAACTATGAAGTTGCATTTGACAAATGAGTCAAAGCAGTTTTCAACCCAAGACTGATCAATTAGCAGAAACTTACAGAAGCGAATCAGGATAGCACAGACATATCTACATGCAGGGATACCTAAAGATTTGTGACTATAATTTACAGTTGCAAAATATTTTAAGCATTTTTTTGGCAATTTTAACTTCAACACTAAAGACATATCAGTGGAGGAGGCAGGTGAAAGCCATGCCGAAGATTTCTTCCCCTCACATCCAGCGCCCCCTCACATCCAGCCCCCCCCCCACCCACTTGGCAAAACCCTCACTTCTTACAGTGCTGCACATTAGGGAAGGAATTCTGGTGTATGTTGGCAAAACCCAGTAACCCACTGATGATATGAGCCATTACCCAAAAGCTGTAATATCATTCTCACTGATGCCTTAGTATAAGTACAGTATAAGAAAGTATGAACACTGAGGAAAATGTAGTGATTAGCAAATTGCACAAATTATTAAGTACTGACAGCAAACAGATTTCACCTTCCAAATTAAAAACTGATGTGTGATATATATACTGTAAGCCTCCGAGTACTATATCAGTGTGCAACCTGCCTTTCACCAGTGTGTGTGGTTTATATAGATGGCTATTCAAGTTGTAGTCCTTATTCAGTACTTTCACTTTGAATGCTGGTTTCATATTAATATTGTCCAGCTTTGTATAGAAGTTAGATCAAAACATAAACATCACTATTGCAATGCAATGAAGAGAGAAACCACTGTATCTATGTACAATATGTACAAGGACTAATTTATCCAATATCACATCGCAAAATGATAAAAAGTAGTATAGAAGTTGTCTACATATGAGTTGGAAATACTACACAAAATTTGAACACTAAATTATTCCATGATGTATGTCTTTTATTATTTATTTTCATGTCCTACTGTATAATCACTTAACTTCTTAAGAAGTTTTCTTAAGATATTTCAATAGTTGTGATGAAAACTTGTATAAAACAACAAAACTGTTGCCATCGGAGATATTTGCCTGCAGTTCATGCTCTTTAGTTGTTTTTTTTAGATGTCTACAAAGTTCTGTACTGCGATAGAAGTGGCATCTGCCAGTGTCTATATTAATTGTCTAGACAGTTACAAAAGTACAGTAGGCTACATATGATTCTTAATATCAATTAGATTCACTTAGTTTTGCTATGTCGTCATCATCTCCATGGTGAGGAGCAAGATTTAATTAATAAAATATCACAAGATTTGTCAACACAACACCTACCCAACTGAAGAACCCTTCAAGAACCTTGCGATATGATCAACAATTAGATTTGTGCGTTATTATTTAATACACTGTGGAACACATTGAAAGAATAAATGTGAGACATACGTCATCACAAACCGTGATTTAGGTGACAAAAAAGATCATATGAACCCAACTTAATATATGCACCTTTAGGCAGACCATTGGTAGGCCAACCCTCACAAAATGAATCCAAAATTGTCACTGCTCCACCTCTTCCAGACCCACATTTTCACTCTAAAAATACTGTAATATAGGATAAGTCTCAGATCCGCTATTTTAACAACTCGAGATTACATATTTTGTACAAAAAGGAAAAGAAAAAAAATTCAGGTTATAATATTAATGGTAGAAGTCAAGTGAACAAATTATGAAAGAGCAAAGCAAATATGGTTTATCAAGCAAAACATTGATTATATGCCCCATATAGCCCACATGCACCATTCATGTGGTATTGATAATAAAAAATGAAATCAAAGAATACACTACCATATATCTGGCAAATAAACTTTATCCTCTGCAAATAAGAAAGATTTGACACATCACAGCACAAAAACTTACAAAACAACAAATAAAAAAGAAAGTTAAATGAAAAGGGTCAAATGAAATGGAACAAATCATAAACATAAATCTACCTTAAGCTTTTTCTTTTCGACCTTAAGGCCATCCAGGGTATCCTTAGCTTTAGCGGCCTCTGATGCCTTCATGAAGTTCACAAACCCGTAGCCCAAGCTCTGACCTGTTAGAATCGAGTAAAAGAGTGAAAACAGAAAAAATCCCCAGGTGAAAACCAAACGAAAAGGACATATAAAAAATGAGCAAGAAGGTGTCAGTAACAGGGGTTAGATAAAAACTAAAACAAAAAATTACGTAAGAAGCAGGCATCTTTTTCCCAATGTTCCTCCCACTTGTAGTATGTCACATCTTGTTTTGTTATTATGGTATACTCGTTTGTGCATCAGTGGTCGAATAGCATTTTATCCGTAGTAACATGTCATCGAATTGAAATCTGTGTAAAACTCTCCGCAGCTGCATGTGGAATCGCTAATGAAAACAGTCAGATGATTCTTTAGAAGATTCTTAAAGTACAAATTTCAATTCCATACCTTTATCTCTCACTAGATCTTAAACTAATATCACAATATGAATTCAAAGTTTTTAATTTTCCTCTATAACTCCTTTTGTTTTTGCCGAAGGCTTTTTTTTCCAAGGATATCTTGTCACATCACGGATCTCTCATCTAGTTA
Source organism: Apostichopus leukothele (assembly GCA_010014835.2). Classification (NCBI taxonomy): domain Eukaryota; kingdom Metazoa; phylum Echinodermata; class Holothuroidea; order Aspidochirotida; family Stichopodidae; genus Apostichopus; species Apostichopus leukothele. The sequence goes on along the minus strand of JAAAKB020000003.1, from coordinate 1,057,453 downwards.
AAGGAGGAAACAACTTCCAAATAATGTTGTCTTTTATTTTGTCCCTTTCAAAAGCATCATCTACTCTTTCTCTAGAGCTTGTAATGAAAATCAGATTTAAGTCTGCAGCGTCCCTGAATTTGTGGACTATCCATTTACGGTTTCGTCTGCTTTGTTTTGATCAAATTAAAGCTGACACGAGGGCTCTTTACGAAAGACGAAAGTCTGAAAACACATTAAGTTTGCTGTGAAAGATGTGATACTGTTTGTATCAGTTCAAATGGATGCCAAGAGATTGTGATAAATACAGCTACAGACGTGGCTGGACATATATTTCGAGAGCTTCCAAATTTAAACGAATGTCATCAGCCACAGTGTATGCGTTGTGTATGACTTGACAGGTGTTGATGTATCGGTCTAATTCAGTGATGCACTGATCCAGAAATGTAGACGTTTTACGCGCAGGCATAAAATGTATGATCTAAGCCCATATACAGTACACTATCAGCCTGTGTATGTTTAAGACATAATGGAATGGATATATATACCATGTGTGTGTGCATGTAGGATAGCAGGAAAATTTGGTGACGTATTTAATCACATCTGAAGTAATCAATAACCGTGCCTTGTAACGTCAGGTTTACAGAATCCAGTTAGCGTACAAATGAGATTATGTAAGATTTTATACCCTAGGAGAGCAAAAAAATAGGCAGTGGGTACCCAACGTGAAGCTCAGTGATATTAAGATTTCTTTGCTAAACGTGTTCGGGAAAGATTTGGGTTATGGCTTTTATTCCCATCTTTGTGTTAAGATCGATGTAGTTCAGTGTTATTCACAGAGAATGTTATAATACTGTAGCGTACTGTATATTGTATGAATCAATGCTTGTGTATACACTGACACGATTTGACCAATTTTGATGAGTCGTGAATTTTTATTCTCTGTCAGCATAACTTAGCAACCGGAATTAATCCTAGCACGACCTCTGTGTGACTTTTCACAAAATACAAGTACATCACATACAGTAATGTTTCACTCTTAAAGTCAGTTCAATCATGACTAAGAGAATTGTCTAAATTTAATTAACACATGCATTTGACACTTTTGCTACAACTTCATGGTACCACACGTCCAAAATTGACAATGTATCAATGTCAGAAACATTAGGTGAAATTGAGCAAAGTTTAAATGTGCGTCAATAAGATCGAAATGTTACATTTAATATGGCTTGTACGTGGCAGAATTACAATTGCCTATTTTTTTAGAGACTAGTTTTTAGCTCAAGTTCAAATCAAAAGGTCAGGACGTGCTAAAAATATGCTAAAAACTTAATCAAGTGTCTAAAAAAGCTAAACAATTGGTATGGCCTGTATTTCAGTTTGAAATCAACAAAGGATGTCTACTAATTTTCACGTTTGCATTACCGAACAGACCCTGTGCTCGGTGTTCAGCATTAAAACAAGAACCTCGGTGCGCGTTAAGATTGGACCCGGTGCTGGAAATCAAGTCCCCGCTTGTGATCATCGATCAGGAAGTTGCTTTGCTTGCTACAAGAAAAGGCAAAAACCATATATGCAATTTCATATGCTCCTATTGTGTCAAATTAAGCTTAAGATCGTCGCTGCAAGATGTGTTTACGTAACAAATTAAACACAGAGCGAGCGCAGGTCCCTCTATCCTAGTCTATTCCGGGGTTCAAAAGCCTATCTGGAGCCTGATCCGCGTTTACATCAGACACAGAGCGCTGGTTTAACACTGTGCTTATTGGGTTTTTTTATGTATAGGTACAATAGCTACTGAGGTGCCTTGATACATGAGCAAGGTCAGATGCAAAATTACAATCTCAAGTCACTTTAAAAAAGAAAAGAATACATTTCATTAAATCTACTTTCAATTTCTATTTAGGTTATAAGTACCTTTTCTTTCAGTTTCAATAGAAAGATAGTTATAACAGCCGATTCAATGTGTGACACAGTTGTACTTGACTGATTCGTTGACAATGAAAAACAATTTTTTTTCTTTTTTCTGACATTGTTTTCCATACTGGTTGTAATAGTGCATGCTATTCAACTATAACAGAGCACTGTTTTTTCTTATACTTGTGCTATACTTTGTTTCTGTTTTTGGAAAGATCAGCGAAACCAGGGTCCCACGATTCCCTAACCTTATTGGCATGCTGGTACAATCATAATAGGGAGAAAATGAAAGCAAATTAAGCAATGCAATTATAAGCAGTACATGTATGTCATTAAAACTCATGACTCTCTTCTCTGTACAACTCTGTTTAGTCCACGTTCATGCAGTCAAGTTTATGGGGCATGTCAGTGCAGGAAATGAACATAAGTCAGTAGACATATTATTATTATTCTACAGTAGCCTACAGGCTATGCAGTTGAGAAAATGTTTATTTTTAGTTAATCTGCCATGTAGGCAAGTCTAATGTAATGGAATTACTATTCAGAGGATTAGCAAGCAGTTTTATCACTTTCCGTTTGCTTCACTAAAGGGTAAAAGGTTTAACGTATAGCCAGCTCATCCAACCGACATGTATGCTCCGTTTACCATGTACATGCTTTCCGACTTATACAGTAGTCTAACTACACTGCGTACAAATGTATGCAGTGTCAGTAGCCTAACCTCAGGCCCATATAAATTTATGATTAAAACTATAAATCCACTAAACATGGAAAATAGCAACCTCGTTTTTTTCCCTATACACGATCTTGTGTAAAACATACTTTTGGCAAACCAAATTCTCCCAATGCATAATAATAAAACATTGATGGTAAGCAAAAAGCAGTATTCTTTGCTCAGTTTCAGTTATTTTCATCCAAAGGTTTTCATAAATTATGAATGCCACTCAAATAGATGGTTCACTTCTGTCAAAATTGACCAGTCAAGCACATGTTACAATTTGTATTAAGAACTTTGTTAGTAGGCCAATTCAGATTTCATCCGATGGCATGAAACTTTGATAAGTATTGAATTAGACCACAGTGGTTCATATACATGTATGAGGCCTATAAAGCAATATACCCAGTAAATTCACACATTGACATCTTCCAAACAAATGCTAAACTATTTCTTCTTATCAATTTATGATAAAAACCAAAGAAATATGCGTATTTCGGGCTAGATGCTATATGTTGATGCATCAGCTTTGTAGACTAAGCGAGGCTTACTGTTGATATCTACTTTGAAGCAGAGCTGAAATAAAAAGCCAAAGAAAGTTGTAAACATACTTATCTCTCTTCAAGTCCCTTTTTCCTTGATTTATTTCTACAAATATTATTAACAGTACTTTTGCAGATAACAAGTTATGTGCGAAATAGTGGCATTTATCATCAAAAAGGCTGGAATTAGCAGCATAGGCTATTCAGTTATAGTTTCCTTTGCTATATTGTTGTAGGCCCCATGCTGCACCAAGGACGTCCTTATTCATACAAACACTAGCAAAACTGTCATTGAAAGTGACAAAAGTTCCTTGGATTTTTTCCTGAAGTGCCCCCACTTCTCAATGCAACATCTGCATTCATCTTTTTGAGTCCATATTGTGACAAAACTGACATTCACACCAATATGCATTGCCAACTCGATTGAACCTTTCGTTCTTCGTCAACTACCTTCTTTGGCCCTGTGGTTAGGCCTATCTCTTACATTTACCGCAGAACGCTGTACTGTTCCTCTGTCATGGTCGGTTCAAAATCGTAAGCCCAAAGGGCCCTTGTTGATCATGTTAATTGTCATCCATTTTAACATTGCTCAACACTTCAAGAGATGTAACATAAATACAGTCGGAAGTGTCGGTGTTAGTATGCAGTACTAGTAGTACTAGTAGTACTACTAGTATCTAGGCCGGTAGTGAATTGTTGTAAGACTGCATGTAGTGAACGTCTAGTCAATAGGGGTATCACAGCTAGTAGATTAGTGTAAAATCTATTGCATGCGCCACCGCAAGATAACCGATGGTGAGATCTGATCGAGCCTTTAACCAATGTGCCGCACTGGTGTCATGTCTCGACGTAAGTCGACCGGTCCTTAGATTCGAATTGTCTGGCAGGACGGGCCAACATTTCAAGCATTCTATCACAAAAACTACAATTCATCACAGGGCAAGGCTTAGGGCGATACAAAGAAAAAAAATTATATAACAGGAAGGACAGGATCCCATTTTTCACTAAAAAATTCCTTTAAATGAATGAAACTGGGTTATGATCCCCAGGTGGCTACATATGTATGCCAAGTATCATTGTGGCTTAATTCTGACTAGTATCACCAACAAAGAAATGGCTTGCCATTAGCTGAGGGCTGGATACAGCTCTTATTTGGTAAAGCACAATCCTGTTCTAGCCAAAATTTACCTTTTCTCTGAGTTTTCTTCTTATCAAATAAATTGTAATTGATCTGGTAATCAACCTCCACAGTAAATCCAGTAGCATTATCAGCATAGATTAATATATATGTAAATTATGTACACCTGTCACAGATTTATTGGTTAAAGGTATGCTGTATTGGGCCTCAAATATGCTAGATATTTAAATATGGTCACCTTTGGTTAAATTCTTAAACTGTTTTTATTACAACCTTGGAAGAATTTTTTCTCACTGGGATGTTCAGTCATCTTGTGTGTTCCTTAAAAATGTCTGAGAACAATTTGAAGAGGTTTCTCAAGGAAAGTACTTTTTGAAAAATTCTAGCAGGCCTTAATTTGGGGCCTATACTGACTACCTTTAAGTAAATAAGAGCATAATTGAAAGGTAGAAGGCTTTCACAAAATACTAAACTATATACTAAAAAGGAGCAAATAGAGTCTGTCTTCAAGAAGTTCGCAAAGTTACAACACAAATTGCCCGGTTAATATATTGTATCATTTTAACTCTTGCTTAAACCTGGAAAAAACAAGAAGGCCGTAGGGACCTTTTGTTTTGAAAAAGGTTATCACCCATCTTTGCTGTGAGGAAGAAAATTTTAACAGAAATCAGTACGAACAGATCGTGTTACCAGGAAATGCACTACAACGACCCTGTTATGCATGTGCCTCCCTTATCTTTTCCAACGTAGTATTGGTGTCAGTTGAACAGGACATCCTGTAAAACAGGAAGTATCCAATATGGTTCAACCAGGCAATAGAGAGACCATAACAAGGGTACACACTTGTGTATATATAGTCTACGCTTCAAACATACATACCGCACACCACAGATGGAATCTAAGACACACAATGCTTTTTTGTATAGATCTAGGGACTGCAAAATTTAAGTGATATAAGGCAATGGACTTGTGTACAAATAAGTGATATAGGAAGGGGGAGGGGGGGGGGGTGGGCTGGGTGGGTAGGTGATGGAACCCTTTTCGTACTCCATATTTAACATGTAAAAGTCAATGCTGGCATGAGCACAAATTCACAACCTAGACACTGTGGTAACATTTCAAATGTTATTGACTATGAAAGCAAAAGTATCGAATCAACTGGAAATTCCCTTGCATAAAGATTTGAACAACCTTTTTCACAAGCAGAGAGATGTCCTAGTTCATTTTTTAATTTATTTGTTAGAAATCAAAGAACACCATGCTGTTTCTGGAAAGCATTGTCCTACACAACACGTAAGAGACAGTATTTCAGTACTTGTTTGCGATGGTTTGGATCAAATTATCCTCAAATCCTCTCCGTGAGGATTGAGTACACAGAACTCCCTTTTACTCAATCCACCCTAGGAGGTAGTTGAGGACATTCAAGTTGATCCATATAAAAAACTGATATAGGCTCTCACTCAATTAGTGAAACCAGTGACCGATTGATTGGGATGATCAGTAGTCAAAATGAATTACAAGAATATGTTTTTATCTCATTAATTGTTAATCAGTACATTAATGAGTAACATGACCATTAACTAGTGTAATCAGGCAAGTACACCCATACCAACGAACATGTTTACATGAACAGTAAAGCAAGTTACTTCTTTGTTTCATTATTTTGGACTATGGCATATATGAAGACTAAAATTCTTCCTTAAGTTGTGAAAGTTGTGAATCTTTGCATTTGTTACAATTTGACCATTTTTGGGGGGATACCTGGCAATTATACAACAACTGAAGGACCAATTTCTTGACAATTATTCAACTAAAGGAAATAGGAAAAGTGACTAAAGATTAGATCCTATAAATTAAGTGAAGCTGTGTTCATTTATAGGTATACACGATATTCAAAGTACTGTATGTATTTTACTGATAGTCTATGCAATTACTAAAATTAGTTACAAACATTTCAATACAAGCTGTACACAAATGCAAGTATAAAAGTGTTTTTGTTTGCTGTGTCACGTACAATGATCACACACTTTCAACATGACCAACTATGTACTTTTATCTGGGCAACCAATACCGACAGAAAATGAAGTGAAATAATGTGTTCGTTGCGAGATCATTTTCATTGCAACAATTCCCCAAGAGCATTCTACATAATTAAAAATCCTCTCGACAAAGTCTGCCAGAAATGACGACATTTCTTCATAATATTTTAATTCCTATAATACTTTATGTGCGAGTGTCTTGTTGAACGTTGCACTCAATTAACGTTAAGATCAGGTGGCGAAGAATGCATGTTATTTGCTGATCTGGCTGTTTCGAACCATCTTCTGTACTTATACCTCAATGAGGTAAATTGCTTTATAATTGATTTCTCCTGTGAAGACTCGCACTTTATCCCATCTTTTTTTTTATTTATACTTTTTTCTTGTTGTAGACGTTTTTACCGAAGTCGCTTGCACATTATTTTGGTGCCCTATCCTTAGAAGACGAAGAAATTTCCATTCCATTAATTTAGGTCAATAAAAACCTTGTCTTAAACAAACATAGCATTTGGGGGTCCAGACAATATTCGTGCAGACATATATTAACACTGCCGGATTACATGGGCAGGTTATATAGACTTATAATTTTTTTGCTGGCTTCAAGTCATTACAGGCAAACAAGATGAAGCAGACAACCACGGATGGGGATGCAGCAAGATGAGGAAAGAACACACAGAGATAAAGTGCTTAAGGGTGAAACTGTGCCATGCACAGCGACCTGGTGAATCATGCTCCATTGAATTAAGAGGCAGAAATTTGGTCAATGCAAGTTGTTGAGAGGGGAAGCACCGCCGCCGTGCATATCTAGCGCAGAGATGGGAAACACACGACTGTACTCTGCAAATGTGTATTATATTGTTGTACAGTATTATGTCTGAGTACTGTGCTTATGTAGGAACATAGCAGCATTTCATTTTGTTGTTGACTGCAAATTCAGTGCAGTACAACAGTATATTGTGCATCCATATTCCAATTTATTTTATAATTTATCATAAATTATTTACAAATTATTATCAAACGACAATAGAGGGATCTTTGTATACTAGACTATGGTAAGTAGTAGTACTAATGGTGGACACTAGAAGAAAAAAGTAAAGGTTGTAATATCACAGCTTCATAAGAACCTCTGAAAACATGCCATCTATAATTATTATACACATAAGATTCAAGACTACTATTCAAATTGTATAATTTGGATATAATTGTAATCAAAATTTTAATTGTATTTAAATTGTATTTTTATAAATGTATTCATAAAACAATTTATATTTGTACAAATTGTTTAAATTGTTAAAATAGTAGAAATTTGTAAGAGTACTGCCTGACGGTTCAGGCCTACTACTCGGGGAAAAAAATGCAGAATTGTAGCTCACGGTTGTTCAGTTATAATGTAACATGTATTGTTCTGTAATTTTTAACTAAAGAAAAGTAAAAAGATTGTAGGCAAGTCTTACAGCGTGCATGGGCAGGATATGTTTACTGTGAACAATATTGCCTCCAAGCAGTTTCTGGTAAATTTGACAATATGTAAAAAAACTAACCTGTGTACTGTATTAAAATAAAACTGCACACTAGGAAAGAAGGACGACAAACTGGGTCGGAATCGAAAGGATGGGCATACTAAACAATTCAGGAGGGCAAGTAACTAACAAATACTGAAGAAGAAAAGGTTGGAGGTACAGTTACGACTCTGATGTTGTCCAAAGATGGAAATTTTTCCGAAAGAAATACAGTATGTCTCTATAGACACTTTGGGTGGTAAAAATGAGGAGGATGGTCGTCTGAAATGGAAATAAATCACTGGAACCAGGTGATATACTAGGTAATTGTAGTATAAATGTGCATATGTTGTAAAGAGGCAAGTAGGTTAGTGGGGAAGTATAGTAAATAACTGTTTTTTGAGAACCAGATGTAGTCTTTAAGAAGAATCTGGTCACACTAGCAAACCACCATGCTAGTACAGGAGTTAGTGTAGTTGTTGGGTTGACATGTACTGTTGGCCTATAGGCTACAGTACTTATAGTATTTATGCATTAAACACTTTAAAAGTATTGAAATTGGTTTTGTTCTGCATACTAGACAACTTTCGATTTATTAATACCCTTTAGTACACACAACTGCAGCCACTGCAGAACTGTATCAGTTTAATCCTTATCCATTGATACTACTAATGCACAAAGTGAAAGTGAAGTGCATTCATCATGTTGAAAGAGCACTTTAAAGCCTTTTCCAATTTACTTCAAATTTGTTTCACTTTTCAAAATAATAAGGAACTATAGAGTGAATGCTGCCAATGAAGTTTGAAATTGCCCTCAGCATCATTTTCATCACTGAAATTGAATCCAAATTGATTTCTCAGGTTTAATAAATATCTGCTTAAATTTTGTAATATGAGTCATAGATTCATGCATTTTAAATTGGGAACTTTTACTTTCTATTTTTTACTTTCCATTAACTCTCAACCACCAAAAATCAAAAAATAATAAGTTTAATATCTTTTCTTCCAAAAAATTAGTCGAAAAGAAATGAAAGAAAGCTCTCAGTACTTGTTTAATTATAGGCAGTAACGAATCAAATGAATACAGTCTTCCAAACTGAGCTGGAAGCTCTCCTGATGCTTTCAAACTGCACAAACTTTTGTCCAAAAACATAACAATCTTTAACAAAAACATATTTTGCATGGTTTTCTTTAGATTGATGTCAAATTTAACTCTTCCTTCAGAATTCGTATTATGCCGAACCAAGTGGTTACCATACAGAAAGGTACATCTGTTTTGACAGAATGGTTTGGTAGATCTGTTGCATATTCAGTAGCATGGTGGGCTCATAATTGACGCACTTAAGGATTTGATCAACGATGTCTATCAAATAAAAATCCAAATCACACGACTGTATGTGTTTTTCATAGTGTAGTTCCTCAGAAATGCAATGATCTCAAAATATTTATTGTGCTGTACCTACGCACTGTACGATTGAGCAGAATTTGACCACAAAATGTCTGCCGTGTCAAGTTCTTTCATACCCTAAATTGACACATTCGTCGATAAGCTAACTGTAGTTTAGGCCTAATTATACATCCATTGCCTTTGAATGCTGTTTGCTATGCTCTGAGCCTCTAAGCTCTGACAGGTCAGGTCCCAGAGAGTAGTGGTATTTTAATGAGGTAATTTTGGTTACCTTTAGCCTAGGGAGTAAGATTTCCAAATGCCAAAAAAATGTGCAAAACTGGGGGGAGGGTGTTAAAAGCTAAAAAAAACACAATTTGATCATATACCTGAAATGGATTAAAACTCATCAAAAATGTAACTCTGCTTGACTGCAAAAAGTTTAGGTTATCTGCTGTATTGTTGCTAGTAATATCTGAAGGTGCGTCAATTACGAAGGTGCGTCAATTATGAAGCCTTTACTATGCTAGTGCTAGGCCTCGGCATACTGTTATTTAAATGTGTCCAACGTAAAGAAAGAAATGTCCCAAACTTATCTTGCTAAAACTTTCTTATTTTACTAGTAATAGTATGAGCGTTGAACCAGGATAGTATTTTAACTCATTTAAGATCATTCAAGTGAATTCCAGAGGCATTTCATTCTTTTTTAAACATAGAATGTGTCATAATAGGTCCTTATCTTTGTGAAGATACTGTCAAGGAAATTGCCTGTAGTTTTGTCAAAATACAAAAAATTGAAACGTGCATATCTTTATATATTTATTCATCAATGAATAAATTTTGCCAGTTCATAGTCTTACTGTAAGTGCCTCATTATAGGACCCACCATGCTACTGCCTAAACTTGACAAGAGAAGTCATTATGCAATGTGCACTGATGTTACACATACCATAAAGTGTTGTATTCTAGAGATCTATGTAGAAATGAATGATGAAGTATACTGTATTGCTAAGTACATTGCTACAGTATTATTTCTAGGCGATGACATGCAGAAGAGTGGCCTGTGAACTACTTAGTAGTTAGTAAGCTTACTTACTTGTTGCCAATTAAATTTGTGTTGGTCATTGATGTGAACCATCATGCAATGTAATCTATATATAATGTCATTATTTCTGTAAATTATGTCATACTTTAAATAGCTTCTAAGTTTGCATGTTTTGTGTTTGTAGAGAAAAGCCTTGCAACAGATGAAGAAAAGCTCAAAACCTGTTACACCAGCACCTGTCCAGCAACCCGTCAAGAGGTGTAAGTACTCTCTTGAAATCAAAATCAGTCATCTATTGAATATGTAACTGTTACAGTGTTACAACATCCAACCTCCAAGATATTTCATTAATTATTATAAATGTGTTTACTTAGACTCTTGTCCTTTGCTTGGAGGACACTTGAAGGTAGGAAAGAGTGCAGAAACAAATTACAGCACAGCAATCTAATAACAGATAACTCAAAAGAAATAATGCCGGCAAGTCATTGCTGGAAAAAAAAACAATGGGACCTCTCTTTGACTTTCAGGTTATTTTACATTTCTTTATGACTTGATGTGAGTGATTCCTGTCATTTGTTATATCATATGGCCTTTTGATTTAACGTTCTTAATATCTTTAGCTGCGGATACCAACCAAGAGGAGGCCAAAGAGATGGCCAAAAAAGTAATGGCTGCTCAGGTAAGTACAATAATCAAAACTTTATTAGTACTTTGTCGTCTGCCTTTCTGTCTTTGTTTGAGAGTAAATCTGTTAGCCATAGCCTATCTCTCCCAAGGACCTTGTTTACAAATATGGAATAAAAACTTGCATCAAAACAAAAGTGTTTACAAGAAATGTCAAGAATGAAGAAAAAGAATAATAGAATTACAAAACAAATAGAATACTGTACAATGGTAAAGCAGTTCAAATAAAACTTGTAAAGTTTAATGATGCAATAAATGACCTTGATAGATTATATCAGATATTTTCCACAATAATTCATTACTTGAAAACTTGGTAGATGACAACAGGAAATAATGAAAGAACTAAGTTTAAATTGCAGGTTAAATAACTTAATACTGCAAGGTATAGTTTTTAGTCTATTATTTTAACTGTTTTAATCTCAAACCAAAGATATTGATCCGGTTCAACTAAATGATGACCAAGGGAAGTGCTGTTCACATTGTTAGTTCATAACTGAATACAGAATGCTTGGCATATGATAAAACTATAAGCATAGAAACTGAATAATTAACAGTAAGCACTGTCCATCCAACAGCCGAACATTAATGAGTAAAATTAATGTGTAGTATTTGGTGGAGGTTGAAAGGTCATTTAAAGGTCAAAGTCTTGTAACCTTGTAACTATGGGAACTGCAAAAGAAAAACTTGGAACGGGCTAATAGATCCACCCCAGTGAGTATAAATAATAATATTATATATAATACTGAGGATTTTTAAAGAGCAGACATATCTACCAATAAAGGTGCTCAAGGGGCATCACAATATTACCCTGGTCAACAATAACCTGTCAAACATAGAGACAATCCTTCCACATGGCAGCAGCTAAACAGCGCCCAGCTGACAATTTTAAAAATAAGAATACTGTAGTTGTTTGTGAAGGTCAGTGATCGTTTGAGGATGTTATGAAGTCTGCAAGTAAGGAGAAGAAAGCTGCTTAAGAATGTCCTAGGGATAGCTTAAAGGGTCTATACAATGAATCCGAGAGAAGCATCGCTTGATGATACCTAAATGCCGTGTGCAAATCATCCCTATGGCAACACACTGAAACTCGACTCCCAGTAGTGTAAACAATGTAGACAGATACTGATCTACATGATACAGTAGTATACACGCAGTATGTACAATATATATATACACTGATCTACAGTACTGTATGTAGCCGAGTACACTGTTCATCATATACAGCGCTAGCTAGCTTGCCGAGTCGTAACGCTCGTACGTACTATACTACTAGTACTACAGGAGTTGTGTGTAACAACTCCCCGCTCGTACGTACAACTTCACTATTATCGTTATAGTACACAAATATCTTGGTCTAGGTGCATATAGGGCCAGGACACAGTCTACTCGAAATACACATCGGAATTGTTTTTTAGCTCTACAAAGCAACGTAGGACTAGGAGAATGAATTGAAACAAGACGGCAAATCTCTCTGGTAGATTCTTTCGAAAACTGGAAAACGCTGAAGGAGGTCGTTGGTTGCAATCCCGCAGTCGAAGTAGCTTAGGCCTAGGTAAGTCAAATAACTTTCATTACCGATTCAACTACGGTAAGGATGTTGATGGCCTAGCTACAAGCACTGTGGGCTAGGCCTGTAACGTTAGTTAGGCCTTACAAGTTACATTCAGGTTATCTTAGTTAGTGTCACTGTCAGGACACATGGTAAAAGTATCTGTAATACCGTGACTATAGCCAAAGGCTTGGCCTGAATATCTGATATGGGCCTAATGTAGTTGTATAGTCTAGACGATCGTGAATTGCAGCCACCACGGTCGGCTAGGGTATTCAACAAGGACTCGGAGTTGGATAGGAATATAGTATTACTAGGCTACTCCTTACTAACCTAATTTTGTGCAGCTAGGGAATCAATTTAACTGTTACTGCGCGAATCTTTTATCTAGTTTCAAATGACTTTCGTGTCTATAACTTCTTACCTGCCAAAATTTCTTACAAAATAATACCTGTGTTTATTAGTGCAGTTAACATCACTGTTAGCCTTACATTTCTACAAATGGCAAAGATACCTTATTTCGTTCATGGTATTTTGCGTCCTCCAAAAATCTACAAGAAGATAAATAAATTGATGTCGGCCTACTCATTATACGAACATTTGATATGCCTTCCCAATATCACAGATCTA
>JAAAKB020000003.1:968188-980375 GCA_010014835.2 Apostichopus leukothele | reverse complement strand
TACACCTCATTCGAAACTAGGTCAGATTACCGGCATGAGACGTTTCTTTGTGCGCGAGTCTTCACACCCTTTAAATTACAGACAGACAGACTTGGATGGAGACAGATTAGGGTTCATTTATAAACTATGTTTGTTTCTGCAGACTACGATCATATAAGTAATTCAACAGGATGTATTATAGTTAAGTTATTAATTGCAACCAAAGGATATATAATAATTCCTAAAGAGTAACATAACATAAACATAAGCTTTTATAAACTTGGCTAATTCTACTGAAGAATAGAAATGCCATCAGGTTTGATTACTTAATAAAATTTTCACAACAACAAGGACCAGTTCATGGACGAATTGTGCCAGAAAATTCCTCACAATTTAATTAGTTATGTAAATGAAAAGATATGTGCTGCTCTAATTATACAAAAATTTATTGCATGATATGAATTAGTCAATAAATGTCGTCTGAAATTGGCACTCCAAACTTAAAAAATTGAAATATTCCCTGCACACTACACTGTTTGGTATATTATATAAAAAAAAAACATGAAACGGTAACACATAAAATAAAGGTATTGGGGGGGGGGGGCATTCTCATGGGCTTTGAAATTTTTGGAATGGGTAGGAAATAAGGGTCCCCTGGAGATTTGGGCTACTTAAACAGTTTGATTTACAACTATGTAAATTTATTAAGTGTTTTTCTCCCCACAAGTAAATTATGAGTCAGATAATATTCATATTTGTTTGCTAACTTTTATTTTACGGATGAATCATGAAATCTCTTTAAAGTCGTATGCTACAATTTTGCTTGGACTCTCTGTTGCAGGGAACCAACAACACATATTCACATATATACCTATATTATAATAACCCTAAAATATCTCTGTGGGAGAATTTAACAAAAGTTAATTCAAATTAGAAACTTTTGTGTTCCACAAACGTTAAGAATGTAGTGAACATTGTTTTGTTGTAAATCATATGGACATGGCATCATATGTTGATTCCTCCATGTGTTCATGGAGCTCTGTACATACAAGACTCCTACATTCATGGTTCCATATATTCGATGGCATCATATGTGCAGAACTCCATATGTGCCTGGCTCCATATATTCATAGCATCATATGTGCATGGGCTACTTAAACATTTGCATGGAGCTCTGACATACATCCATGACTCTTTATGTTCAGGGTTTCATTTATTCATGGGCGTCATATGATCATGGATCCATAGGTTTATGGCTCTGTGTGTTCATGGCTTCATATGTTCATGGAGCTCTGTATATCCATGACTCTCCATGTATTCATGGGCATCATGGCTCTGTTTGTTCATGGCTCCATATGTTCATGGAGCTCTGTATATCCATGACTCTCAATATATTCATGGGCTCCATAGGTTCATGGCTGTGTGTGTTCATCATAGAGCTCTGTATATCCATGACTCTCCATATATTCATGGACCTCATATATTCATGGGCGTCATGTTCATGGGTGTGTGTGTTCATGGCTCTATATTTTCATGGAGCTCTGTATATCCATGACTCTATGTTCACGGTTACTTTTCTGATTTTCTGTAGTAAGTTCACAAAAGATTTATTGCCAATTAGTTTTTAACTAAATTCTATCTATAACTTTTATACAGTAAATTGAACAGAATTCAATGCAGTATTCATCTTTAAATTTTCTTGTTTTCTTAAGAAATAAATGAGATTTTGAAGGAGTGATTCAAAGTTGTTGAAGCGGGATCTTGGTATCTCTTAAATTAATGAACATGTTAATGAGGTCTAGAGTATTGGCATGGGTACACTTGGCTATCATCAGTATTTTAAACTATAAAGACAGTCTTTAATTATTCTGAAATGGTCATAACATATTCATAAAATGGTTATGGGAAAGGTTGGGAATGAGTAGACTGAACTTGTTGTAACCTTTGGAGAATTTCACAGCTCGAATGACAGTTTAATATATATATATATATGTCATTAAATGTGATTTTTCATATAGATTTGTTGTTGTATGTGATTTTTCATATATATTAGTCGTATGTGATTTTTCATATTTGTCGTTGTATGTGATTTTTCTCTTTTGTTGGCACCAGTGTCATGACTGGATTTGACTGGAACGTTTGCTACGAACACTCGCCACACCCTGATGGTTACACTACCGGTTTATAAATCACATTTGCTTCAGTCCCAAAATCCTGTAATTTTGCGTCAAAAGTAATCATTTGATGTAAATTAAAGGGACCATTCAGGTGGCTTAAAATGATTGCTAAATAAAAATGCTGGAAATTGTCTGCATATTTTAGGTCAAACCAACATATTCATAGCATTTGATTGGTGAAGATATGAATTTTCATATATGATAGTAGTTTGTACATCTGGCAACAACAGCAGAGTGAATTATGTCATTGCAGCAATTCAGCTGTGAAGATGTGTTTACATTTCCATTAAAACATTTTACTCACTTATTCACAGAGTGAAAACAATGTTTTCTACAGGAACTATTGCATTTTGATGACATTCTAAACACAGACAACATTGACAACTAGGCAAACATTTCCAAGTGTAACAGGTTTCAAGGATCAATCAACGAGAAGATTAAAATATAGGTGAAGCTGTTTGAAGAACATTTGCCATATTGACATCACAGACCAGGTACTTTGAACTACGCCACGGAAGAATCAAGGGTTTAGCCAGTCAAAATAGGTTACATTCAATCAACAATACAGAATTCTCGAGTTAGGAACAAGATATTGAAATGAAATTTTAACGAACTATCTTTTAATATTTTTTTTCTGTCACCAGAATATCCCTTTAAATTTATGCTTTTCAACTCTTAAAGTCTGTTTGCATGTAGTACTAGAGTACATGAGTAGAAAGTTCAGCCCCCCCCCCCCAAAATAAAAAAATTATTCATAAACTGAAAAACTTGGAGGAATTTCCAAGGCCCTTCATCTTGTGGCTCACGATCGAATGTCTTTTGTTGTGTAAAAGGTCTTATTTTAATTAAAAAAGAAATTAAAGCATATATATATTCGAGACAGCTTTTACCTTGGTATGGCCTCATATCATGGTCAAGTTAACCTTCGCAGGATTAGAAGGGGGAAAATGGTTTGGATTTTTGGAAGACGAACACAAATCGATAGCACCTTGGTCGGTACTTCTTCCATCAAGTAGATCCAATGTTTGTAGATTTTGTTTGGTATGTAATTAGGCAGGTCTGTTGACATTCAAATCTACCGCAATATATACCTCCTTTGGGGATGAAAATCATATCCTACCCATAGTCAATGGAGAACGCCAATCAATCTTTTTAATTCGCTGCCCTCGTTGTTCTTCCTTCTCTTCTTTATTTTAACATGATAGAAAGAATTTTTTTTTTGTCTTTTTGGTCTTGTTTCTGTTTTCAGTGAAAATTGATGTTTAGGATCAATGTTAATGTGGTCGGGCTGATTCTCGACAAAGTAGGA
This sequence comes from Apostichopus leukothele, assembly GCA_010014835.2. Classification (NCBI taxonomy): domain Eukaryota; kingdom Metazoa; phylum Echinodermata; class Holothuroidea; order Aspidochirotida; family Stichopodidae; genus Apostichopus; species Apostichopus leukothele. Next base: position 976,910 of record JAAAKB020000003.1, on the reverse strand, counting down.
CAAGTGCAAATAATTATCTGTCTGATGTGTTGAGAGGCAAGGCAGATAGCTAGCTTCAAAACTAAATTACACGTTAGACCCGGGCGAGCGTGCGTTGAAATAAAGAAGCCAGGCGATTCGATCAATTCTTGTAAATTCACGTTTGAAGCCAGATAATGACCAAGGGCAGTCCCTATTGATTATCTTGGAAGAGTAGGGATGGCTTCGGCTGCCAGGTGGGTTGTAAACTAACAATATCTGAAGTCCATGCAAACCTCTCTCTTGCTCGAGACTATCTCCGTGGAAAGTCCCTCGGGCGCAGAGGACTGATCTATAAGGGAACGTAGGTAGGGGTGGAAATAAACGATTCCCTTCCCCCCTAGGGGCCATTTCATAATTAGTCTGTGCAAGAGAATGGCGTTGTAATGATACCGGTCCTGTCTAAATATGCTGAAGGGGTCGAGGCTTTATTACTGATGAGAAAATGGAGTATTTATCGGCAAAAGCTCGACAAAATGAAGGTTTTCTTCCCCGATGGTGATAGAGATGGTTATACTGCTACAGTAATTGACATAATGCAAGACAGCTCACTGTGGTGTAGTCAGGATAATGTAGTACACAATGTGAGATGACATAACCGAAGCCATCTGAACTCACAATGCATTGAATAAATGATCAGTAAAATTGATACAAACACATCAAATAATGCAAACAAGTTTTAAAATAGCATCTTCATTTAAAGGTACCTAACTTAAAGCCCTATATGCATTCCACTGCTGCGAAAGTCTAAACAATTTTTCTTTTAAACACCATCATTGTTAATGTTCCTTTCTCTATACATTTCTTAATGGCACAGCATGAGTAGATGACTCTGACATTTCAGTTTAATAACTATACAATGGACTATTTGATGAACCGTTACACACATAGTGCCTAGCACTATTATGTAACATCTCTCAAAGACTTGTACAGAGAGATGATTACAGAAATGTGGCTGGAGATGTAACTGAAATTCTTGATGTGTTTAATATAATTGTCACAAGCATGTGTCACAAGTACACTATGTTTGTTATGTACTCTTCTGTGTGGCAGGTGACATTTGACAGGTTTCTTGATGTGTTAGACGTACATGTCACAAAGATAATTGTCACAAGTACTTTCTGTGTGTGATGTACTACTGTTCTATGTGACAGTGAGATGTGACAGTTTCTTGATGTGTTAAACATAAATGTCACAAAGATAAATGTCACAAGTACTTTCTGTGTGTGATTTACTACTGTTCTATGTGACAGTGAGATGTGACAGTTTCTTGATGTGATAAACATACATGTCACAAAGATACATGTCACAAGTACTTTCTGTGTGTGATGTACTACTGTTCTGTGTGACAGGAGACAGGAGACAGTTCCTTGATGTGTGATATGCTACACTTTTGTGTGACAGGAGTTGTTACAAACACTAAGAGCTGCTGGGCAATGTGTTTCTTATCTTAAAGCAGTATTCTCAGTCGACTTCGAGAAGTCTGCGATGCTACACCAGATTCCAAAATCCCGTCATAATTTGTAGCTTACTAATCAAAGTGAGAAAGTGTCTTGGCAGCAGAATGCTTCAGGATGTATACAAATTCATTAATTACTCCTTTTCAAAATCATAGAAGGTATCTTAATTTGATGAATTGCTTTGATTAATATTGATTTTTGGAAATTTAGAGTAATTATACTTTGCAGATTCGGTAAATTGATGATCCAACGTAGAGTAAGCTGATTTAAAACTTGCCTTGATCTTGTAAGACAGAGAAAAATAAAAAAATATCAGCAAAGCTTATCTCTACAGAGTGAAGTGATCATGTGATTAGCTACTTGGATCTTCTCTGTATCTATCTTTTTCTGAAACTTAGTTGCCAAGATGGATCACTCCCTGGCTTGAGTGTTTCATGTCAGCTTTTGGCATTTCAATAAGTGGTTTACTTTGGCAAGGAGAAGATATGTAAACATGGTATTCCTTGTCAGTAGTATCATAATAATATGACCTAGCTACATATGTAGGTTTTTACTTTGAGGAATTTTTGTTCATTGAAATAAAATGGTGGACTGAGGTAGCAGAATTAAATGCTTGATTAATTAAATAATGAATTGTTTGACTGACTTATTCATTCATTCATTCTAATATTTATTTTTTATACATATATTCATTCATTCATTCATTCTTTTATTTATTTATTCTTTATATATATATATATATATATATATATAGATGGATAGATGGATAGATGGATAGATGGATAGATATAAGCCAAAATATATATCTATATAAGTAAGCCAAAATTGGTCTTGTGAATTTTTGGGTAATATCAATGACTTTAAAAGTGGTTTCGTATGTAGTGTTACTTTCCTCAACCCGTAGTTCGTCCCCACCCCCACTTATAGGACCATGGTTATAGTTACCATCATTTTGCTGATATTTTTTTGTATGATGTAAGATCGATCTGTCTTCATTATCTTTACTGTGATTTTGTTTATTTTATCTCACGTCATTATTTACCTTTCAATATTGTTTTCTCATCTTTCATGAATCAGATGTTCCCTGATGGGTTTTGACTTGAATCGCCACTGGCATGAACCATCTCCCTGGGCTCACCCTACACTTCATGCCTGCAAGCAGCTTCTCTTAGATATGGATGGAGATCAGGTATTAAGCTTTTACCACCACAGATATATGTATATGGCATAGATGTAGAGCATCCTAGTTGTCATTTCTGGTTTATAAAACTGGTCTGGAATACAACAAGATGGTGTCCGCGATAGTATTTATAAAAAAGGTTTCCAAATTTATGAAAATTTAAAAACCATGTGTTGATTAATATGTTTTTGGAATTAGAATAAAATAAACTGTTATTGGAAACCCCTTTATTCTTATTGCTTCTCCTATGACACAAATTTTAAGTATGCTCTGTACAAATAATACACAAGTAAATTAATTGAGGTTCACGAATCTCATTTTGGCAGAAAGACAAATAGAGTATTTACGTCGCTAGAGAATTGACATGCCAAAAGCTTTCTCTATCTGACACACAATTGTAAATAATTTTCACTCGAACAACTTTAAAAGTATATTGACACATAAAGAAAGCTAACACTTTTTACAAAACATGAAATCCACAATATTTTACTTTCTCCCGGCTGCCTGTATCTGCCAGTATGTGTAATTTGGTAATTAGGCATGAGTGCAAATGAAAACATGACCGCGGTAAATGCCCTCGCAAAAGTGGATCCCTCTAGCATTCTCGAATGAGAATCTAGCATGAGTCATTCACGAAAAGGTGCTATCAAGATACCAGTTTCTTTTCATTCTTCTTCGGCTCTGTTTTTTTATAAACATTTTTATTTATAACAATAAAAAATGAAAGTTAGAAATATACACAATGAATCATCCTCCTCTTCTACTCGAGAGAGAATGTTTGTTGAATTAAATCGTTACTATTTCTCACGTTACCCAACTCGAAACCGTCGACTAAGGAATCTACCTCGGAGAATTGCCAAGGGGAGATGGAGGGAAAGCTTAAATACTTGTGAAACATTCAAGCATGGTTCAGATTTATGGTAAATAATGGAAGTTTCTTCTCCTTTCTTTCTTTTTCTGCTTCTTTTCTGGTGTTCTTTTAGATGAGAATGCTCGCGTGCAGGCATTATTTTTTTGGCGATTGTCTAAATGCCTCATCTCCTTAAAGGAGTATTCAACTGTTAAACAATTGTTGCATTTGTGCATTAATATTGGAAACATTGAGATCAACTTGTTAGTTTTAATTTGTTTTAATTCAAACCTTGATCCATATGATGTGTATTTCCTCCTACCGTTCTAGTATGGTAAGATATTGCTTGAAATTATATAAAAAAAATTCATGTCCATTTGTCTTACTGATGAATTATTCAATTGTTTTAGAGATTCCAGGCTGAAAACATTAATTACTGGCTAAAATTAACATTTGTACAGAGGAATGGCTTCATAGTTTGACCTAAGTTAGAAATCTTGAAGGTAGCAGTCTAGGGTAGGTTTGGTAATATAGAAGTCTGGGAAATTGGTGAACAGTCTGTTTTATGGAATTCTACAACTATCATAGTACAGTAAATCGTTTGCGAAAGCAAAACCAGAACTTGTTCAAATTTTCTGTTGTTTCCTTCTTAACTGTCTTGTTTTTAAAGGAACGTGACTAAAAAATCAAATAAGCAGTATTGATTCTGAGATTTTTCTATTGAATGCGACAAAAGAGCATAAACCAACATGATGAAAGTCAAAAACAAAGAGCGGCTTGAAGCATTTGATGGAATTGCTTTCACCTTTAATATCTTGACCTGAATAGATCCCATCTGAGTCGTCACATTTTATGAAAGAGACATTTCATCTCGTCTCAAAATTCTCCCGGATAACGTACTTTAATTGCTCTGTAAGTTATTCCCTGCCTCTGTTATTTTTCGTTACTCCCACCTATTTAGCTCCTTGTATTTTAGTCTGTCTTCCTGCGTTAGGCTACCAGCTCTTAAACTGGTTTTAAATCGTCACCGATGGATCATCGCAGCATCCGGTTTCTGACGCATCTCACTTGTTCTACTGTCTCTCTCGTCTCTTTTAAACTCTGCCGAGCTTCTTGTCATCTGCCACAAGTGCTTGGCATATGACTCAGCTAATTTTTAAACTTGTGTGTTTGTTTGAGCATGTGCGATGACCTTCATATTAATTGAGCATAAAGCTGTGATGTTTCCAGTTCCACGCATATTCAGTGACTCATTTGCGTCTCCTAAGTCTCTTTACATTTCTCGATGATACCCTGGTTCTCTCTCCGACGAATGTTTTGGCTGTTTTATAATCCCTTCTCGGCTTCCAGCTTTACATGTCTTTTTGATGATTCCCACCTTTTTGAGCAAAAAAAAAAAGAAAAAGTTTGATCATTTCAAGCGAAAAAAATTATTCAAAAGCCGAATCCGTCAAATGCATTTTAACCATCTACTCTAAGACGGCATTAAGATAACATCTGTCTCCTTAACTTGAGAACATTTTCAGAAAATGCAGATGCCCCCGGAGGGCATTTAGTTACTCAGCTGACGAAGATTATTGTAAAAAGCTGAAGAACCTGGAAAAACAAATGATGAGTCAACATGCAAAGTACAAAACAAAAATAGGAAAGAAAGAAAAAAAGAAAAAAACAAATTCACAGCGAGAAACATTGTCATTTAGTTATGTGGTTTGGTTCATCTTGAGCACTTTATGGGACAGACTCGTGTAATCCTATATCTGTGTTTTAATAGAGTTTTATAACCTTACTAAGAATGATTGTCAGAGAAAATCTTGTTGTATTTGTCCGTTTTAGGTTTTGCCTCGATGAATCTTTATTAACCGTTGCATTTATTGACTTGTTCTTGTTAATATCAAAGACTATGTTCAACAGGTTTTATAAACATGTATTAGATACTTGCTTAAATATGATTGTTGAACGGACATTGTCAACGTAAACACAGAGTGCATGTGCGATCAAAAATTAGATACATATCTCCAACTAAGAGTATATGTTCTGGTAGAGTCAAAGCAGGAGCAGGAGAGGGGGACAAAGGGGGTCAAGATCCCCTCCCCCCTACCAGTGTTGTGAAAAACCCCATATATAAGAAGTGCCCCCTTTTGGTTATAACAAGTACTATATATATACTATTTTTGGAATTAAAAAGTGCTGTTTTGTTGAAAAACCTTATAAATTACGAGTGTCCTTTTTTTGTCAAGTTTGTCATTAAAATACACCTTTAGGTTGTTCACAAAGTGCTCATCTGTTGAAAATAACAAAATGTGTCATTTAAAATATTCTCTCTGTTGAGATATTTCAAACAAAAATGTGATTGTCAGGTGTCCTTTTGCAAAAACATTCAAATATTTGTATTCTGATTACAGAATGCACATAAGACAAATTTCTCAAACTCTGTAGACCACTTGAGAGAAAGAAGCGTTGTTTGCTCATAATTCAATTTCTTCATAAAAAATCTTGTTCTAGCTATATGTTCACTTGGCCAGTAACAATACAGCAATGATTCATTGGTAATATCAAAGGTGAAGGAGGAAAATTAAATTCAGACAGAAATGACGATTAATTTAATGATCAGGTTCCGATTTTCAATAAACCTCATACATTTCTTACTTCTTAAATGTTCTAACGTCCCATTGGTCGATTGTATGACAGGGTGTTAATGTAAATTTCTGGGCTTTGCAAAGAAAAGCATCATTGCTATAAAACATACTTATGACTTGTGAGATCATTTCCTGTGAAAAAGTATTCTCTATTCTTCTTTTTTTGGGGGGGGGGGGGGGATTGTTCCGTAAGGACTCGAAGAAGATCAATTTTGGAGAAATATAAAAATGACTTTTTAAGAGTCATCCACAGTGAGGTCACTCATTTGTCATTGCTGCTATTTTAAGCTCATCCTGTTCGGAAGGGCTAATTCCTGTGGAGATGAAGAACCTCTTCATAACAATAAATGTGATTGTAGGGAACCTGTCAAAAGTGGGGGGGGGGGGGAAGAGAGAGGGTCTAGTCCATCATGATGGGCAATAAGGTGTGTGCATGTTTTTTGTGGAATGCTTTAGGATGCTTTAAAGCTGAGAGAAGCTTTAAGGCTAACCAGAAATATCACCTTGTGCGATAGATGAAATATATCTTTTTAATAAATTAAGACTTCCAGGAATTAAAAAATAATTTAGTTTAAACTTGAGCCAAGCTAAAATCTGAAGTCGTCGCCATTGGGGCTGCAATTTTGTTAACATTGCTCAGGATTTATTGTTAGTAATCATTTAACATTCATGTTTGGCTGGTATTAAAGTCAGCCGGCATTTTGTCATGTGACAAGTACAGACACAACGATCGACTGTATCGGCAGACAAATTTGTCAGAATTTGCAAATAGAGTGACTAATCACTTGCTAATTAGTCTTGTTTGTATCACACACAGATTAGGGCAGTGTCTTACTTTTAAATGTGGTGATTACAGTTTGAAACAATATTTGATACATTTTGGTCCAAAAATTACTGCAAATTGAAGAGTCAGTTCTAATGCAAACTGTTCCTTTCAAGTTCTAATGAAGACCAGGAAACTGGTCAAAGGTTTTTGATTCTACAGAATCACTATACCACATTCTGTAAAATTAGTAGGCCAAGCAGTGATACAGGAAAAGATATCATTTGTGATCAAGTTATTTACTTGGTGGTAATTTGAATAATGATGATATCTTTCTGGTTTCCAAATGTCTAAAAGGATTTGGCATGATTTTCATCTTTAGGAGGAAATTAATCTTTTTTTTCATCTTCTGAAGTTGGTGAAGCCCTATAATTATGATATGAAAGAAATAGAGACAATCTTGGTGTGGTCAGAGCTGATGGCTATACTGTATCTCGTGGCCAGTGAAAGCTTTTGTAACGATCAAAACTAAGAATTTTATACTGAAATGATCCTAGGAGTTTTAAAATTTTGAAAAATAATTTGATCGCTAATACAAATGTACCAGAATACTGTTCAACTATACTGTCTAACAAACTTGGAAATCACTCAGGTCGATTGCTGCTCCAAATTTTTGATGAAGAATTAAAAACTATAGGTAACAGTGATATGCTGGCGATAATGTCCAATTAAATGTCTCAAAGATCTACAAATTGTTTGCATTCTATTAAATTTGCCAATTCTAAAATCTTACAGCATAATGTGGCCACATTAAATAGCTTTAATGACTATAGCCAAATGTCATTGGATATCATGAAGATAAGTAGTCGAATACATTAAAATAGTCTGATGTAGATTTGGTTTGTCTGTGATGAAGATTAATAATTATCAGTTGTAAACATTGATCTCGTGAAAGGCGTGTCGGTCGAGAAAGAGAATCACCATTTTGAAAATAATAGACCACTCAGATCTTTCAAGATTGTCATTCCCGTTAGAGGTTCTACATTATATCCCAAATTTATCCTCCAGCGCTTTTCCATCTTTGTAAGGACTGTTTGTGAACTTGAGCTATTTTTAAAAAAAAAAGCTTAACTTAGAAAATAACCATGAAAGAATTTTGGCATGGCACTTAAATATAGTGGGCTATATGCATACTGATTGGCTCAGCTTGTGATACATTGTTTTCGAAAGGAGACAAACGATGATGTTACTTAAGTCACAACAACAATAAACATAAGCCAAATTGTGGTGTCAGAAGGATATAAGGTTTAATATCCCCTCTCCCTCACCCTACAGCGTTTAAAGTTTGTCACATGGTTGAAGATTTCCTTTTATAGTATAGGTTACAGGGATAAATGTCTCTACCACCACTTTTGAAAGAGTACAGTGGTCACAGCAGATTTAATATATAACTGGTATCAGAGTTACATATATTTGTGAACTTGTATGTAAACCTGACTTTGCGATGAATCCCACACTGAGACTAAAGTGACACTAAACTGTGCATATCATTGTGAGAACCTAGTATGTGATGAAATAAATCCCAGTCAAAGAAAAACAGTGTTTATCTGCATTTGACTTCTGTTTAAACTAGAACTACTCTTTATTCAAATGTAGTCTCATTATCAATTAATACTGATTCCTTGCCAAAGGCAAAAGAAAACTCTATGATCATGATTGTGTGTGTGTGTGGTTGATAGTGTGTACTCACCTTTACATTAATTGTGGAGCCAGTGACTGAAAACACATCTAGAAATGTGGGACAGCAATAGCAAT
>JAAAKB020000003.1:941269-957007 GCA_010014835.2 Apostichopus leukothele | reverse complement strand
GGGGAGGGGAGGGCTGGTCTAGGTGGAGTCTATATCTGGACGATTGACTAGAATTATAACTTAAAACTTACTGCATTACAAAAAAAATAATGATTTTAATATTTTCTCAATTCCTTTTTGTATTTTTAAATCACTTATATTTCTCGAGAAATGGTCTCATATAGAGACAAGTGGACCACATGGCCTTGCATCCGGACTATTAGATCAAAGCTTGAAATATGCCCTATATGCAATTAAATTGACAAAATTTTGTGATTGAGAATTTTAGTTTTTGCTGTAACATGTCGGCATTACTCTACCTAATGTCAGCCCCTATGCACTCTTTGACAATGGAGTGGGAGAAAATGTGTAGGCGTGGTAATAGTGGTGATCGTGGGGAATGAGTTACTGGTGAACTGATGCACGCGTTGTAACAGGATAGTGGTATATGGTGCATCCCCTATAAAGGCCGCACTGTCAAATAACAATGAAACATTCCTAGCGTATTCGAACAGTCTATACTGCACAGGTGTATAGACATATATCATATCACGTCACTATCGAGAATAAAGTGTATACGCTTTTAAGTGTAGCCAGACAAGACACAAAGAATGAACACAACTTACCAAGTCTATAGTCCAATAATGAGCCTCGACGGATGAATGTCTATTTGATGCGTTCCTACTGAGTTAAGTAAGCACACACACTGCACACCTGGACATAACTCTTGTAATTACATCTGTACGTAGTACGCCTAGTTCTCATCTGCGCGTATATTATGAATTATACATGCCCAAACCTATCCGGAAAGTGCAAAGACTCGTATCTCGATATTGGCAAAAATGAGTATATTAGGTCGGACACTTCTGTTAAGGAAGAAAAGGGGATCACAGCTAATAAAATATCCGGCAAAAGCGAAAGATCCAGCGTGGGTATTTGAAGTATGTAAATAAACAAGGTGAACACACTCTTGTGTAAATACGATAAGATATTAATATCTACAACATATATAGTACTTTGTGTGGGTTACTCAACCACTTGTATCGCAGTATCGTCATATGAGACATTATCTACCAGACAGCTATACGAATGGACTTTGTAAACTGAAATACATACTTTCTGACTATAGACTGTTGAATAAACATACTAAGCATAATAATACAAGATAATGTGCTTATTGACATATTCAAAGTATTAATATTCGATTGGTTTAAGATATCGCTCAATTGCTCAATAGTTTACATCGTTTTACCCAAATATATTCCAACTTAGAGGAGGAGAGTGAGGCGAAAGAAATGCTCTCGAACAAACATGACCTTTGACCTCTCTTGATTACGTGACCTTTGGCGCTGTACATAAATTAATACATTGTTAACTTGCAATATGATATCCTACACGTATGTTTTTTTTTGAGGGATGGGAGTGGTGGGGTTGGCCATTTTGGTGTACTCGTCATGGATAACGTACTGTTTTTGGTTATTTGATCTTCGACGTCGGTTACGTAGGCATTATATCCCATGCTCAGGCACTTACCCACTAAGTCCACCTGCTCTACGATTTACGTCACTTTTCTCAAGCGCTCACACACACAGAAACGGACACGTTACGTCACTTGACCCAAACATGGAATCCCACGCCCTCCTACAATGAAGGGCCTCCTATACTCTCCATCAATATTCCACACCATGCAGTTCCAGTTGTGATAAATTCTGTATCGTATAAGGGAACAAAATGACGTAAAAACCAGAGTTAGGTAAAGTTTCAAAATTAAATTGTTCGGTCCTAGTTATACGTACAAAAGCTGCACACACAGACAAAGAAACATAATATTTGATGTGATTGTATCTAGGGGCGAAGGAGCCACTTAATGCCCCCACCCCATACTTAAAACTTACAAGTGCCCCTTTTCATAAATTAAATGTCCATACTTTTTGACAAAAAAAGGGAAAAAGGAGACCCTTTTGCATGTTTTGTTTTCAATTGTAAAAAGAATTTTCTCGTAAATGAAAAGTAGGCTCTCTTGTTGATAACAGCGGCTAAACCTGTGGAAAGGGAAGTTCTGTAAAAATCCTACGAATAGTGCCCCCTTTGGGCAGGGTTCCCATTTTCCTCCAGTCCGTACAACCTCAAAACCTTTTACTGCTGCAACGCATGCAAAGAAACATGATCTTGATATGTTTGTGTGCAGGGGCGATGGAGCCACTTCCAACCCCCCATCCCCACTCTGTTAATGTTTTATGTCAATCGTAGCACTAGTGGTACCCTCTCCCACAGTGGGTATTAATATGAAACATAACCCAGCATGGGAAATAATCATCACCCTAATTAACATTGTGATATGTCCATATAAGTACAACACAGAAGGAGCAGAGATTATATAGTTAACTTGCAAAACTGGATTTAAACAAAAACACATCTTCTCTGTATATGATTCGCCGTTATTGACATTATAATTAGTTGCAAAACGTATCTTCCTATGAATATAAGAGACGAGGAAGGCAGGAGCACATATGCAACACTTTTGTGAATAAGGAGAATATATAAAACTGTCCCTATTCACATACGTAGAAGTGCCCTTGTTTTGTTGACGAAATATATCGCTTCTACTTATTGATATAAAAACGTGTCCTTTGAGTAACCTGACCAGAGCAGGACTCGAACTCAGGCAGACTTGAACAGTGAATTTAGTTTCGAAAAATAATGAAAGAAATTGAACTAAAAGGTAATAAGCAAGAGAGAAGGAAAACAACACACAAGAAGATTAAAGGCTCTAAAATTGACAAGAAAAATACGCCTAATTGATGAAATGGTTCACTGAACGTTGACCAGTCGACGTGAGCCCTCCATTGTAAGACAGCTAGCCCGAAGGCCGGACTCTCAATGTACTCTCCCAGATCGTTTTGCAGGCTTGGAATGGGATCCTAGGCCACTATACAATTCCACAATGCCATTACGAAAGTGCAGTGACTTGTATCCGATTAGCGTTATTCGTACGGTACAACACCTCGAGACACTGGCTTAGTGATAACGTCCTTGGTCGAAATAATACTTGAAGTTCAAACCGTTCGTTGTACAAAAGTATGCTAGCAGCGTCTTAAATTGAGCTTTTTTATTACATTGACCTCTAATTATTATTTTTATTTATGGAGGAATGGGAAGTGGCTCTTATATTTTAGGTGTGCACAATCCTTTCTAAAACATATACCACGATCAGTGAGAATGTAAGTCAATTTTCAAAACTATGTCAATTTGGTACGTAAGTTGTACACGAAGGCAATGTAACACCATCGTCAAATATGAATAGAGATACACCAGGCACACATATATGAAGAAAAATATATATAGCTAACGAAAAGTTCTTTTCCTCCCTGTCAGATGATCAAACTTAGAGTAAACAGAATGCAAATATGCATTGTGGTTTCGATGATGTAACGTAAACAGTTTTCTTCATGAATCTTACGTAATGTATAGTGAGGGTGTACAACATACTTGATCTTAGTAATACAGTGAAAAGCAGTGTGATGTGACAAACAATTAATTCACAATGACACAGGCTGTCCTGAAATGACCATAGACCTCAACAACAGGCTTCTTGTACTAAATGTGATACATCAACATACTTAATTATAACATATGTCCTTGTTGAAATATTGTGTAAAACATGGTTTTCAATTTGACCCCTGGTGAACTCAAACGACCATTGACCTCCGCCTTCATTAGGCTTCTTGTACTCAATGTGGTACAATTATATACCAAATATGCGAACTGCCCAAGTTTCCCTTGCGATATTATGTTTAGGAATGTGCGTTAGTATAGAGAGACAGGTAAGAGGGGAGTGAAGTAAATGTTCGCGTTTGTTGACTTCAAATGACCTTTGTAACTCCATCAAAAGCAATAATAGGCTCCTTAAATTTGATATGGTACATCTACAAACCAAATATGAGATCTGTCCAAGTTTCCCTACTTGCAATATCATGTTTACAAGGTTTTCACAATTTGACCTCTGATGACCCCAAATGACCTTTGACCTCCAAAAACGCACACGCCATCATTTATCATCGAAACCACAAATAGTACAGAGGGGGTTGTCACAGTAACCATTGATAGCCCGCAAAATACAAAACACTACACACAATATGGATCCACCATAGCTATGGGGCCGAAAATAGTTATTTCAATCAAGTTGTGCTAATTATCCATTAATTGCATTGTTTTTAACTTTCGCAAGATTATTATACCCACAGTGTTCAGGACAGATTCGTACAATAAGTTCGTATGAATCCAGAGAGAAAGGGGATGTTCTTGTTATTTGCTACCTTATAGATTACATCGTACACGATAAATATCGACAAAGACAACATTAATGATGTTTCACTATTTTAATGTTCTTCTCAATCAATAATGTAGCACAATAATCTCTCTACAGTTTTGATAACTTCTATGAATACAGAAACAGTCTTCGCAACTAAAACATTACCTTGTTTCTTATCATTTAATATTGCTTTGATGGAAACTGTGCATTGGTGAACAAAAAAAAATATGAGAAGAAACTGGATTTATACATTGCGGGAGATAAATCTCTAAGGTGAAATTCGATGCCCAAAACAACTATTTAAGTCAAAAAAAAAATTAGAATTCATAATTTAAATAAAGATGTCTTCTGCAACAGCTACTTTAGGTGCAGTGACATTTAACTGTAAACTTATAAAACACTAAAAATTGATTTGAATTTGTTTCGTCATAAACTGATAAAACGTCTCCTTTCAACAGACATGCCCCCTTTTTTTTATCTCTCGTCATGAAATTCACTCTACACCTTCAGTAAAAACATCGCCTTCACACGTTCAGACGTTAATGCCAACGTATGAAGTGAAACACTATTGACTATTGGCTAACCATTTCACTTAACGATAGGTCACATTTTTGCATATGTTCAGTGTGTTAGGCAACCTCTAATCGACAAACCAATTCAATTTTGGATATCAGTATATAGCAATGTTGAACCGATGACAGAATAGCATCTTTCTGTTATATGGAGAAGAAAGTAGACACACTAGTGTCACCTTGAGGTATGAGGCGGGCTTCACACCGCCCAACCTTCACCACCCCCCCCCCCAAAAAAACAAGCATTTTCTCATACATACTGCACCACTTCGTCTCCCCCACCCTAACCAAAACAGGGTGATTTCACACTGCTTTGCATTATGTAAAGTTGAACAGCTTATGTAAATATTTCTGGCCTGGAAATATGCCACCTTTGTCAATGTTGGGGGGGCATTTCATATCTGGAGCATCCACTACCCCCCCCCCCCAAAAAAAAAAATTACGTGCTCACTAGTACTAAATTTTCAATGAATCTGCTAGAGACTTGAATTTTCCTTTCCAAAGATTGGTTCAAACTTAATACAAGAGAACAATTACTGTTACAGGAGGTCACCAGAGTTGAATTGTCCAAGAGTGCCATAAAACTAGATGTTCAACTTTCCCTAAAACATCAAATGAAATGAAAATATATCGTTATCTCTGGAGAACGCATTTTGTAATTTTAGAATTATTTTTATCAAATCATTTCTGAAAATTTTCTCGAAAATCAATATAGTAACCGAAAATCTAAGGTTCTGCAAAAGGTGATTTACCTTTGGATTTTTGAACCGAATATGTAACAAATTCTGGTCGTCCTATAACATATACCGTTTTTATATTGTACTCTGACGAACATTTTATGAACTCATATTTTGCATTCCGCTTGCTCAAAATATCAAAGAACTGCTTCAAATGTAAAGAATAAGGTGTTCAGACATTAAAAAAAAATGCACTACTCAGGACATCTGTTTATTCTTCTTAGGGGGTCATTCCAAAAAAAGGAATAGAAATTCTTCTTCCCAATATATCAGTGTCTAATTAAAAAACGCAAAAAATTCCAGAATACTTCATTTTTCTCAACACATCACTGAAACACTTTTGATCATTTACTTTATTCATTTCTCTTTTCGGATTCTCAAGATTCATCTCCACACCATAATGGCAGTAACTAATTTACATATCTGCTGGAAAGACCAACTGGCTTCAAGCTCCATTCTGCATTAGGTTGAAACTCTGGGTCATTCTGACCGTACCATTGTAATTTTCAGACCTTGACGTTCCGGCTATTAACCATCTAAATGCCACCACGGGGTTTCGCTGTTTGCCAGTAGAAAAAAAAAAATTTACTTTTTCCTTCCAGTAGAAATTCAAGAACATTAACACATGACAAATGGGTTAACAATCGTCGGTCAAAGCATGGACATGATTTACGTACTTAACAAAGCATCAAAATAATGCTTATTGTCCGCAAATATTAATTGGGCTGCTCCCATTAGTCTGGGCAATACAACTGATGTGTGCTGTCATACCATTCAGGTTGAACCTTAATGTAAAGCATCACATATTCTGAGCATTGACTCCAAGGGGTGTGGATCTACTCAGACCTCATGTAAGATTCTGGGCATTTAAGTTTGCAGACCACTGTATTAGATGACGGAAGGGTTCATATGAAAGGAAGGCATCAAACCCTCACCCCTTTTTATGTTCTCTTTGTTCTTATGGCCAGTTTAAATATTAATGATGGTAATACCATTTTTTTAATTAAAATAATTGACAAAATGTAGCAGAATGTATTTTACCACTTATTATGATATACCTTGTTCACAATGATTGCTGAAGGAGACATAAACACAAACAAACATATACAATTCTAGGATAGAGATGTTAACCAAGAACAACAGGTTTAGTCAAAGATATAGTAGTCTTGTCCTCAATATCAAAGTTTTAAAAGTACATATGGAGGGTTTAATTATAATAACAATTTTGATATCATGGTCACAATGGTGACATTAACTTTCTTGCTGTTTTATAAATGTATCTTAAGTCTCACAAAAAAAATCGAATATTTAGAATTTGCTACCCCCTCCCCACACCCAATAAAAATGAATAAAATAAATGAAACAAGTCCTGTTGGTTTTATTTTGGGAACATTTTGTTACAGGTCGTGTGTCCACATTGTCTCACTTTTCACTTCATAATAGGGATATACATATTGAAAGCAACTTTATTAGCAGGATGTGTAAATCAACCGTAACGTCCCCTTACTTATGGAATATCAATGCATCAGCCTACCCATTCATCCAATTACATCTCACACCCATCCTCCCCCCCACCCTTCCCATCGATGTTATTTGGAAAATTAGAAACTGAAGTGGTAAGAGATAGATGAAGGAGATTTTGGACTTTGATCAACAACAAACAAAATAACAAAAACAGGGGAAAAGAAATAAATTGCTGAGTCCATATATAGGTTTGTAAGATGATTTTTCTTTGCTTTTCCTATATGGAAGAAAACTCCAAAATGAGGAATCCAGAACACCTTTGAAAAACATAGCACTTGGCTTTACAGCCGAACAATATCTCCTTCACATTGTTATCCTTTTGTAGAACAAAACTGAAAAGTTGATCATACTTTCAGAAAACTGCATCACTTCAATGATAACTCTTGAATTTATCTATAATCTTTTATCTGAACCTTTTTCATTTTTCTTTCTGTTGAGAAGAACGAATTGTGAGGATCTACAACTCTTGCAAATGTTATATATATATAATGTGTCCACATTCAAGTGAAGACCAAAAAAAAAAAAAAAATTAAAAATGAAATCAAAACCTGACAGAATAAACTCTTAGCAGCCAGTGCTTGCTTACTACTAAATAAATTCTCTCATTTTGTCTTTGTTTTTGTATCTATTTAATCTTTTCAATATTTCTTCTCTTTCAAGATGTTAAAACAAACACACACACACACACAAACGAAAAAAAGAAACAAAAATTGGCAATTTTACTTCCCTTGTTGACATAAATTATTGCACACAAAAAATCACCGACTTGCACCAGTATGCATAGTACTTTCTCTGTGAGAGATCGGCTACACGGCCAAGACCCTCTTTAAACGCCGTTAAGGGTCAGCTACGGGACGGACGCCGGCACCGGGCTATGGGGTCCAATTTCAATATCGTTTACTGTCATGAGTTTTTGTCCTGTTGTGCCTGATCTTGTTGTAACCCTAGAATACACTGTGCTTCTTGGTAAAGCTGTAAGCAACGAAAGAGGAAAGCCAAATAATATAGTAGAAAAAATTTCAAAGAGTATCACAGTGCTTATGTTGAGTTTGAAAACCCACGCTGTGGTCAGCGTGGATAAAGGCGGTGGCATTTTAAGCAATGAGGTTTAGCAATCGTAACTGGGACCTGAGGTTCCGGGTTTGAGACCCGGCCAGGTCACAGTAAGGTGGGATTTTCATCCAAGAGCAATCTACGGTTTTCCCATCTGAAATGACTTTCTAATTTGGAAAAAGATTCCAAATGTTGAGTTAAATGTTGAACTGGAAGCCACAAGACGTGAAAGTTGTAATCCATAAGCAATTGCAGGCTTCTCCAACTTTCTTGGTCGCTTAAAGTCTCAATACCTGTTTGCTGATAAATTTCGAAAAACAAACTTCTGAAGTAGATTCAATGTTTTTTATTCTAAATGCAATCTGACCAGATGGGTTTAATGCAGAAATGATGTCGCAATCGAAAGGAATAACTTTATTTTCTGTTGCCCTTATTGCGTGAACGATTTACGGTAAAATCACTGTGACTGCATATGTCAGCATGTTCATTACAAAAATGTAAAACGAAATAGTCTACACATGGGGCCCGATCATAGATTTTAACGCTTCCTATACTCGGATCGTCCACTTCTTACAATTCCACAGAGGAATCGTCGAACACCTGTTCATTCATTGCAATGGAAGGAAATGACACAATTCTGCACGCTACATGGGTAAGACCGAGAGAAAGATACTACTTCAAGACAAGGGACCTAAGACAGGCTAACCACAAAAGTGAAGTAGTCCTAGGCCTAACGGTTGTAAACAAAACAGAGAGATTTGGTTGTTGCATGATCTGTTGGGCGAGGCTTGCAAATTTTGATTAAGTTTGTAGAATCTACGGACTGGTAAATAAATATGGCGAATTTTATTCAGCTCAAAATGTTTAACGACAGATAACTCAATAAAAATAATGAGACATCGATATGAAAATTGAATAGAACGGTGTCATTTTTCACTGAGCTTTTAGTGCAGTAAGCTGGAAAGGTCAAAGTTTAAATTTGGCAAACAAGTACTGTGACTTTAAGTGTTGTAAATATAACTGCCTGATTATTATTGTTGCTATAATTATTTTTATATAAGGTATGCTTTGAGAGGATGACCAATCCGTTTTCCAGATCATACTTTAATGAAAAGGGAAAAGCTGGGTGCTGTTAAGTTTTCTATAACTATTCTGGTTGCAAAGATAAAGTAAGACAAATTATGCTACGTGTTGTAAATGATACCTTTTCATTTTTCATTTTGTTGTTGTTGATATAACAGACTTTCCCAATGATACTATCTTTCTCTTATGTCATAAATGAAACAATCTAACAATAAAGGTGTCTCTTTAAGTTAGAACCGATGGCAAGAAAAAATTTGCTGCTTTTTTTTTAATTTTTTTTTTTTTTTAATTTAAATTTTTTTTATTTTTGCTTCTTCTTACCTCCTCATAATCGACATCCTGAAATAGTTCCTGGATGAATCGCCGGGCCACTAGGCGAAATGTCCTGCTACCTAATATCTGGGCCACATCTGAATACAAGCAGGGATCTTCAAAAGAGCGGGGAAACCTCTCTTTCAGTCTGAAAGGTCAAATAGAGAGGTCGTTATGTAGGAGAGACTGAGTTCTCAGATCCTTCTACGATGTTGGTACATCCATCTTCATCTAACACCTAATATCACCCAATAATCAAGAACCATAACGCATTGTTGGTTTACAAAATTTTCGAAGTTATGACGGACAGCTTCCACATGTCACGTCATTCTTCTTTTTGCTTTAGTATTGACTTTATATAGACTCTATGACACGGTTGTACGAAACTTGACCTTGTGAGCCACAGTGACATATTTGTATCTGATGCACGGGTTAGAAGACCCAAAGGAGGAAAAGATCGGTGAGCTCTACATGCATGAAACTGTTACGTTGAAAGAATCCTATCACAAGCAGGTGCTAGACTTAATGTATTGTCGTTTGGTCACTCAGTGAAAACATTCATTTAGTTGATTTATTGGTTGGATGAGATTATTGCTCCCATAGCCTCAGGTTACACCCACATATACCCAAAAAGCCGATGGTATATGCTACCGAGGCTAATGGAAGAAAAACTTAACGATTAAAAATCATCAATTAAAAAAGTAAATCTGTTTTGATAATGACATCAGCATCTGTGACATCGAGTCGGTAACAGCAGTCAGTCACGTCGTGACAAATCACAAAGAACCTACCGTAGCAAGCCATCCTCCTGGCTCTTCAAGCCCACACCGCTGGCCATCCTGTTCACCAGTCGCATGATCTCTTTGCGAACCAGCGCTCTGCCGCTCGGCGTATCCTCTCTCATCGAGACTCTCCTGTTCCCGGACTCGAACTCAAAGCTGCCGAGAACGCTGGTGGGTGTGTCACAACTGTTGGGAGTGCCCCGCCCACTCGTGGCGCTTAACGCTCTGGGCCTTGCATCGTACTCTGAGAGCATGTCGCACTCACTGGCACTCCTCGATCGACAATCTGTCAAATCAGAATACATGAGAGCAAAGAAAGGGATGTTACAGAGATCGATGCAAAGCCGAGAAACAAAATAGAGCCCTACCCCCTTCATTTGTGCTCACTGCTTCTTTGACACAATATTTACGTGTGGCTTAATGTTGGAGACAAAAGAAGGTTAACTCATGAACCAAATCATCTTTCAATTTGTGGTTTTCGTGATCAGAAACATTGCCATAATTTAACCAAAAAAAAAATCTCACTTTGGTTTATTCATTCTCCTCACTATTTCTTTGTCTAGATACTTTCCAATCTTAGCATTTATCACATCTAAAAAGCTCAAAGTTCCCCTGGTCCACTTCATTATCTGAAACGAAAGACAACACTAGCCAAAGCAAATGAACTGCAATTTATTGCAATCTTTGTTTGCTGAAAATTATCAAATGTCCAAATTGGAAACAGTACTCACTTAACCTGATACAGACCTCAGGATGGTGGCGTTCGGTGGGGTTGGGAATGCCTTTAACATAACCTACATACCTTCCTTTTCCATGTCCAAATTGGAAACAGCTCTCTTTCCTACACCCTGATACAGGTCTTGTGATGATGGCATTTGGGGGATGGGAGAGGGGAGGGTTGGGAGTGCCTTTAACATAACCTACATACCTTCTTTCTCCATGTCCAAACTGGAAACAGCTCTCACTTTCGTACACCTGATACAGGTCTCGGGATGATGGCGTTCGTTCTCTTCATCGACCAACAACGGCCCAGCGGGAATCACTGCGTGGCTTTGGTCCTTGAAGGACGAGGAGGTGGAGCGTGACGAGGCCACGCCGCTACCCAGAGAAGGGTGGTCTGAAGCTGGTCCTGATACTTGCACATGAGGGACATCTCCAGAAGTCTGAGAGGATGTCCTGGAAGAGCTTCTTCCTCCCCTGTATTGACTTTCATCAGACTGTTTCGGAGGAAAACCAGCCAGTGTTAGGACATTTGTAGTTTTCTGTTTCATTGTCAAACAAATCCTTTGCTTTTGCCCTTCCTTTCTTTACTATTTTTTGGGTTCATTTAATTTGGATTCATAAACAACCACCACTTCCCAACTGACTCACTATTTTTTTTTTTTTTAACTTTTTTTTTCTGGTAAAAAATGGGGTGCCATTTATAGATGGGGTGCCATTCAGACTCAGCCCTGATGCTTATATGCAAAGTATGGTTAGGTTATTTAAAATGGCCACAAAAATGTGGTAGGAAATGTGTTACTTGTTTTGGGGATATTTTGGTAGCAGATAATGTGACACTTGTATGGAAAAATAGACACTCCCACACTGCTCGTTGAAAACCAAAAAATTTGAACATCTTTTTTGCTATAAAACAGGAAATATGGTTTATTGGATGTACTATATTTTTAAGCGGCATAACCCTTTCTTCCAGGATGTCAATCACTGTGCTTGGTCGGAGATGTAATCACCAATTCATCTTCAAAAGCTTTGCCGATAAATTTGGAATTTTTGATTTAGTTTGTCAATGTTCCCTGCATTTAGAATGTCATCAATATGCATCAGTTTTGTACAAATATTTTCTTTCTGTGAAAATGTGAGTTATATATATTATATACAGAAAAACCAAACTTTTTTCAGATGAATTGGCGGGATGACATCATTCATTTCTGCTTTTGCTCTTACAAAATGTTATGAGATGTGGTTTCGACCTACAGATTCAGAAAATGAATTGTGCAAAGAGGGGGCACCCAAGGGCTTTAATTGTCCCCTAGGACTCACGTTTGCTCTTGATGCCTCTGTACGACGATACCTGACAGAATATAACACTCAATAAATACAATAGCTATCTGTTGTTTGTTCATCACATATCATTAAAGCAAAGTTTGAGGTTCAATCACATTTCTCATCAAAAAACAATTCTACTTATATTTTTGCTTAAATACTGAAGCCCCATGTACCATCAAAATTCTCCAACTGACCAAGCTTCAACTGGCTAAGTAGAACTAGAATTAAATGTGGTTCTTAAAAGACAACATGTCATGATATTTGTGTACTTTCTAAACATTTCTACTCCCACTCCCTTACCCCTTCCTCACCCCACCACCCTGTACACACGATCAAAGAGGAAGAAGAGGGGGCCAGAGAAGATGACTTACATGGAATATAAGGGATACATCGACAGGTAGGCAGAGACCGATGTATTCTTCGTTGGAGGTGACCGCCTTTGACCTCTTGAGAGTGGACTTGAGAGGGGAGAGAAAGGCAGTGTAATGTCCAATACTGCTGACACTCCCGCTCCTGTGAAATCAACAGAGAAGAGAAAAGGTGATTACACAAACAATGGAGGATTAAAAAAAGACCCTAACCACCCCCTTCTAAATCTATTGAACTATGGATATAGTTGCTCTCTTGATGAGAGCGTGATGGACAATTGGCTATTAGGCGTTAGACTTGTGATCCAAGGTTCGATTCCTGCCTAGTTCATTACGTTGTGTCCTTGGGCAATATGCTTAATCTCAATTGCCTCTCTCCACCCAAGGGTTAACTTGGTACCTGTGAGGTAACTTGTCATTGGGCGCAGTATATAACTGCAGCCGACTGGAGGGATTGTCTCTGGGACGGGTTATCATCGACCAGGGGTAAGATAACGTCTGTAAAGCGCTTTGAGACCTCTCGCTGGTATAAAGCGCTATACAAAAATCCAATATTATTATAATTATTATTATTCAATTAAAATGTGTTTACCTGAATGAGCTGAAGTTGGGCTTTAGAGTTTATCTATACCCATAAAATTAGTGATAATACTTATCCCACGCTTACTAGTATCTTGCTAAAAAATTTTATCATAAAAAAAAGAGTGCAATATGCACCCACAAATTGCACCGGATCACATCACTAGTTTTCACTCAATTTGACAAATTTTATACTGTTATTTTAAACCCATCTGAATGAATGGTTGCAATTGGGAGGATTAAGAAAAACAGCTCAAAGGTTTTTGAACAGTATTCGTGTAAAATTGCATTTCTTACTTATACATGCCAAACATCTCATGAGTGAAAATTAATGGCCTGAATTTTAAATGATGCTTCTCTGACGCTCCCGGACTAACCTTGATTTTCCACTGGACCCGTAGACACCGTCCTCTTCCAAAGATGAGTGCCTCCTGAGTTTATCCCCGTCTTCGCTGCCCTGCCTCTGAGTTTCCAGGGCTTTCAGAGCCGCATAGCCGTGGGCGTCTCTGGACGAGGTGAAGACGGCGCTGGTCTCCACCACCTTTCCTGACGTCGGAGTCTGGGGTATGACGATGGGCTTTGAGAGCCTCCGTAGGTAACTGGGAGTCCGACTGAGGTTGTGGCTCTTACGCAGCGCGTCGGACGAGTGAATACTTTTGACGGTGTGGCTGCTCGCCACCGTGCTTAGACTAGAAAATGAGGACTCTATGGGCGGGCTGGAGGGATTGGAATGCAAGGAGCTGACCCCGCTCGACTGGGTCGTGGTGTCCGTCGCAAAACTCTCGCTTCGGCTCTTGGTGCCGATGCTGCCCCGCCCGCTCTCGTTACTGTCGCACCTCCGTTTCAGACTGAGACTTCTGTCTCGAGATTGTTGGTCCGACGACGACGACCTACCGTTGCCAGACTCTGGGCTGAAACGGACTTCCGAGCTCGCCTTGTCCTTGGTCAGACGCGAGCTGGCGTCGCTGCTGCTGCGGATCTTCATGACGGCTTCGCTGGTCTTGAGTCCGTTGAGCGATCCCTCTATAGAGGGCATTGTCTTTGCTCTTTTGAGTTGAATTACACCTTTGAGTTTCTGCTGTGCAATCTTTTCCTTTAAGTTCTTTGATCCTGTGCCGTTGGAGACCTCCTGTATCCCCGGCAGCTGATCGGACCCCGAGTTGCGATCCTGCCTCGACACCCGGTTCACCGGTAGAGGAGACGGCGCCCTCTCGTCACTCGATATCGAGGACCTGGACTCGGACCAGTCTTCGCCCACGAAAAAGTTTGCAGTGGTGGGGCTGGGAGACCTGTTCAAGGGTAACTCCTGGGGGAACAGGTACGCTGATTCCTCGCTTGCATAGCTGGGAGGCAGGCTGGGCTGCTCCATGATGAAGGATGACACACTCGGTAAAGTGCTCATGGGAGGTGGATGGTCGATGAACCGCCCAAGGTGATCAAAGATACTAGAACTTTCGTTTGCGATGGGGAAGAATTCGTTCCGTGTCCGTCGGACGCTCTCCCACCCTAACGATGATAAAATGTCTGCCCCAGCTTTTGTTTTGGATAACAAGCCAATCACAAAGAAGCAGGTTCTGTGTACAAGAGCAAAAAAGGGATGGTGTTCATCTTTGTCACTTAATTCCGAAAAAAAATTCTCACAAATTCTCAAATGAGCTGAAAAGAATTGATGGGTTATGGAATTAAATCAGTAAGGCACCTTAAGATGATAAAATGATAAAGGTACTCGCTGGAGATTTACATTTTTGTTCCCTTTTTTTTTTCTTTTTTTCTCTTTTTTCTTTTTCCTCTCTTTTTTTTTTCTCTTTTTCTTTTTTTTTCTCTCTTTTTTTTCTCTCTTTTTTTTTCTTCTTACCCAACAAATATATCCTTCCATGAGTGTTGCGGGCCTCTTCCTTGGTTAGTTATTTGCAATAGCAAATCAAGTATGCTATAAAAGTCTGTATGACCTCTTGATAAAGATGACAATTTATATGAGAGTCCAAAACAAAATCATCACGTTATAGCCTCAAGGTTTATATGTCAAGTCACAAAAGAGATCATGGCCACCATATTTTGCTCCCTGCTGTTCATCAGCTCTACAGCTGATCTTAAGACCAATCAAGGTGACTCAAATTTGTTGAAGATTAATATGTAGGAATAAAACTGCCCTACTCATACAATTTCATACTGCTACTAATCTTGTTACATCTGTTACACATCTCGTACGCCTAGAAACCAGGAACCGTCGACAGGGAGTGGAAAGCCGATAGGAAAACATATTTTATACATACATACATATTAGACACTTATATAGCGCTGCTACATCGAGATTGTAGCGCTTTGACAACTTAGCCTTGGTCATTGGTAACTTGTCACACCTACACACCAAAGTGTGCGCAATTCAATCAA
>JAAAKB020000003.1:890745-904860 GCA_010014835.2 Apostichopus leukothele | reverse complement strand
GTAACAAATGCAGAAAACATAATATACATTCCACATACAAAAACAAACGAAAAAACATTGTGCAAACAGTACAAAAGTTTAACTAATATACCATTTCTGTGAGGCAAAACACTAGAGCCAGAGCCTACAAAAGTAAAAACCGGTAAAAATTTATTTTCTAAAAAAAAAAAGAAAAAAAAAAAAGATTTTGTTTTTGTCCAATACATTTCAAGACATTACACACTTTGTTTTATTATATATACTTGTAATATTTCTCTTTCTTAAGTTGGCTTCAAGCAGACGATGTAATGCACCTTTATTCTCTTATGGTTAAATTTAACAAAAAATGTTTTTGAGCGTTTTTAAGTCACAAAGACAATAATAACAAAGGTTAGTACTTATATGAAGAAAAAAAAAAAAATTGTTGTAAACTTTTGTTCTTTTGCTAATTTTTTCTTCTTTTTGAAATACTCGTCTCTAACTGCCAAACTGTCTGTTTACAAATCTGGCTCATAAACAGGAAATATCACAACCTAGAACAGATAGAAGTCACAAGGGAGTAAAACTTTTCGTAACACTTTTCAATTTTAAGAGCATGTCACTAATAACAGGAGTGTCACCCTCGTATCACACCCGTGGCGAGTCAACTCCTGAAATTGTGAAGCCACAATGCTTCCTTAAATTCTGTGTAATAATAGTAAGACAAAAAGCACTTTGAAAAAGTTGAACACAACAATGTCAGAACAAAATGAGGATAACCTTAGGGTAGACCATGACAGGCACCATTCCTAAAATATCAGCCTTCAAGTAAAAATGGATCCCAATTTTAATGCCAAAGGGAAAAAAAAAGCTGCACCACGACGGTACTGACAGACAACCAACTTAGATGTACTGGATCCACAATTAGGATGAAAAATAAATGGGTTTTGATCTTTTTCTTTTCCCCCTTTTCTGATGAGACACTTTTTTTCACCTCTTTGCTGCTGCTCTTTGCTTCTAAATAAACTGACCCTCAAATGAAAATCTTTGTCAAATTTTGTCAAACTTTGTCAATTTTCATACTGACTTGTAACACACACTGTCTGACTTTTTCTTCTTCTTCTTGACCCTCTTAGAAAGTCACACACTTTGATCACACAGTCACCTAACTTCCCACCCATTTTCATTTCAGTATTATTACGTCTTGTAATTATCACCTTCCTTTCGACAAAACTTTCTCGATGAGTTTAAGTTCCTGCAGGGAACGAGCTAAACACCAGAAAGTCCACGCGCTGCTGCTAGACGGAGACTTTACATCCTTAAATCGATGTTAAGAAAGCCCAATGCATACTAATTAAACTGAAAGCTCAAATGTCCTCAAATCTCTGCACTAAATCAAAGACTTTTCCAACAATCTTTCCAAAGCTCACTTTGTGGATGTAAAGAGAGGGCTGATCAGCAGCAGATTCTGGTGAATGGTCCTCCACTCGATGACGGAGAAATAAACTCTTCTCTTCGCGAGAGAACAAATATAAATCGTGCAGGGATTCAGAATGTCTCGGATCGTTCAAACAAATAATGTCCTTTTAATCCACAAAAAGTTATCCGGGAAAGCACAAGAGCGACGAAAAAATGAATACCATCACGAGACGGAACCTAGAGATACCTTGCTCCTCTTTACGACCGGCCGTCTCTGGCCAGAGGAATCATGACTCCCCCGACTTGAAGGTTGGCCCGACGTTTGGCTAATGCAGACTGTCCTGGGGGCGATAATCCAAAGATTCGGTCTTGCCCCCATCCGGTATTTTCGTCCTCTTCTTTCTGCGCTACCAGACGGTTGCAAGCTACCGCCTCAGCTGCAAACTGGCACAGGTCTTTAGCACTGTTATTGCGTTTGATAATGGCTGGGGTTGAAAGTGGTGTTGTGGGTGGCTGATGAAAGGAAATCAAGACAAAGTCTTTATTGCATGAATTGATTTAATATTGATAAAGCATTTAAGGAAAGGTTGGTATTTGAAAATGATCTGCTCTATTTCCTACAAAACTCCGAACTCATCCACTTTTCCCAAACTTCCCCCCACTTCTTACCCCCTTTCTTCTTCTATTTTTATCATTACCAAAATGCGTGAAGTTCTGTCTATTTCATGAATCCAATTTCCAGACCAAAGACCAAACTACAATATGATACTGCACATACCCCGCTTTTCAAATAAAAAGTTGCTTCAAGACCTACCTGTTGTACCCAAGGATGTCTCAGAACCATATCAGCACTAATCCTCTGCTTAGCATCCCTGACCAGCAGGTGGGAGATGAGGTCCTTAGCACCCTCTGAGATGTTATCCCACTCGTTCTCTGAAAACTCATAAATACCTGCCTGGATACTGTGGAGCAGTAGGTCCTACAGAAGTAACAAAAAACAGGGTCTTCATAACAACTTACAAACATCAATCAATTCACCTTTCTCTCTGCAATAATTTCATAACTTGGCTGGTTGAGACACAATCACATCTCTAAAGTGTAGGGGGGGAGGTGTGGCTGAGGAATGAGCAGGGAAGGGTATGGCAAATCAAGAGTATATTAACTGCAATTCAACTGGACCCCATTTTCAGTTTTCATATAAACTCCTAACTTGCCGTGCACTGCTAATCTTTTTCCCATCAAAATTCAAGAAAAAAATCAAAGAATGCTCATAGCTACATCTGCTAGACGTAGCTTTGGATATCATCATAATTACTTCGGGAATTCACAAAACCATGCCACATTGAGCAAAGCACAAGATGGGGATGGGGGGGGGGTGGCAATTCAAGTAAGAAATAGCAAAACACTTGTAAGAAACAACTACTTTCTAATATCCGATTTCTGCTACTCAATTATTTGCGATATTTAGTTGCGATTATTTTTTTTTCATATATTTATTTGCGATTATTTTTTTTTCCCCATATACTTAGTTGCGATTTTTTTTTTATATATTTAGTTATTATTTGCGATATTTAGATCCTCACCTCGCATTCCTTGCAGGCTTCTCCCCTGTCCCATCCACAGTCCTCACCGCAGTTGCCAACAAATGGTGGATTTCCACAGAGCATAATGTACAAGATGACTCCCAGGCTCCACAGGTCACAGCGTTTGTCGTAGGCAGATGCTTCATGCTCATCTAAGAATGCATTTGCAATTTCAGGTGCCATGAATTCAGCTGACCCGACCTGTCAAAAAAGAACAGATACTAATAATAATAATCTGTAGTTCCTTTTACAACGTTTAAAGCGACCGCAAATGTCGTTACCAAACGTCATTTACCACAAAAGTTACGTCATACGACCGTTTTGATGTCTGCTGATGTCATCTTGCAATTAAAAACTTCCTCAGAGAGCAAAAGACGAATAAACAAACATTATGAAATGTCTGAAATCAGATTTTAAAACAATCTGTAATAATAACTTTCACTCTTTTTCATTGTTACCATGAGGAAGTATCTTCTTTGCTGATCTATAAATACCCACAAAAGAATTGCAACATTCATATCAAACACAGTCCCCCCCTTGTATCCTATCCTTCGCACAACACTAAGCAGGAAGTAACTCGAGAACTAAAGAGTGCTCTTATATCCTGACGAAACACTTCTAATTTCACTCAAAACTTGGCTGAGTGCCACAACCTCCTGAGGGCAATAACATTGAAAGAACTGATTTTACACAGCCGCCTACCAGTAACACTTAGACTGTATATAGATATATCACTAAATCATTATCAATCCAACCCACAGTGTGCACGGTACACTACTGCTGTAATGGCACTACTTTTACAACATTCTTGCATTGTGTACTGTGTAATAATAATGCCACAGGGAAGTTGTAGTAGTGTAGTAGCACCCATGACAGAGCACACCTTTGTAACACTGACATGCCTTGTTAAAAAAACAGGAAGAAAATGTTGTGATTTGAGGAGTTATCTTAGGCAAGGGAGGAGTGGGGGGGCAGGGGGAAGGGGAGAGAGAGGGAGATATTGCACCCTTCTATGAAACTAGGCATGTACACAGTTTGAATACCTAAACAAATATAACTTACCGGTGTGAGGAGTTCCGGGGTGGTGACGGGGGTGTTGTACTGGCTGTTGAGGTGGATACCACTTCCCAGGCCAAAGTCACATATTTTCACAGGTGAAATTCTGTCAGTATTGACACAGAGGATGTTCTCAGGTTTAAGGTCTCGGTGGGCTATACCTGAAAGTACCAAAAAAGAGAAGGAATCACAATCACTGGCCCACATGATAAGACATCATCTAATCATTCAATTGAAATATTTATTGAAAAAATTATGTTCAGCTTCCTACATGAATATGAATGTTTCTTCTCCTCTTCTGTATTTGTTCACAAATGATACTCCTTTTGCTAAAATAACATTCATTTTTACCTCAGAGGAGAAAAAATCATAAATCATAGAGTCGCTCTAAAAAATAACATTTTTCATGTCAGACGCCAAGCAAAGAGAAGATGCCATCGCTTACCTTTATTATGTAAGAAGCTAAGGGCACTGGCGATATCTCTAACCACAATACTGGCTTCCTGCTCTGTAAAGTTCTTCCTCTGCTCAATATGATGCAGAAGAGCACCTCCTTCCATCTTCTCAAATACCAAGTAAAATCTAAGCAAAATGGACAAAGTAAGAACAAAAATGAAAGTTTCTTAGATTCTGGTTCAAAGTACGAAGAGGTGTCAAATACAGGTAACTTAAGTCACATGACTGTCTTTCATGTAACAAGTATAACATAAACTGCACCTTAATTTCAATTCTTCCTACCATAAGTCACTCTATTCTCCAGTCTACTGAGCTGTTGCATGTCTTGAATAAAAATAAAAAGACGAAGATAGAGAGAGAGAGCGAAAACTGTGACTAACCTTTGTTCATCTTCAAAGTATTCAATCAACTGTAGAATATTTTTATGTCCCTGACTGTGGTAGAGGGTATCAATCTCCCGGAAGACTTTATGACGACTGCTACCGGGTCTCTTCTCAATTATCTGAGGAGAGAGGATGAGATGAGATGGTAGGGGAAGCTGGTCAACGTGCTTAAACTGATACAGTTGTTTCAGACATATCAGAGGTATAGGATATCCACATGTGTCGGTGATTGCAACTCAAGTTCGGATTAGTTTTACGTTTAATGAGCAAAACTCATAGCAAGGACAGGACAAGGGATTATTCCACAACAGTGATACAGCACTCGCCGAAGTGCATGAGAAAATCTACCAGTTCTGTCTTCACATAAAATAGGAAATACCGCCATAAACTCAAACAGTCTAGAAAATGTGATCGGCCGACCATGATGGAGGACAAAATCCGAAAGAATTGAGAGCGCTCACCTTGACAGCATATGACTTTCCGTTGCTAATTTTTATACAAGTTCTGACTGAGGCGTAGGCTCCAGAGCCTAACATCTCATCTGTCAGGAGGTAGATATCTATAAGAGGAAATAAAATGGAACTGTTAACTTCATCTGAGGGATGTCAGTAAAGGGGGAATGACACATTAACATGTTCCCTTAGCATATTACTTATTGTAACATTTTTGAAAATATTGATGATGAGGCACTTTTCATTGTTATTCATCATAAGAGACAATGCTAATAAAGGATAGTATGTCCTTTGTTTCTACTTAATGGGCTTTTCTATCATGAACCCCCCCCCCCATTTTGTTTATAATTTGTATGGTAGGTAGCATTGTAGTGACGTACTGCGATTGTGTAAATATACTCGTTCCAGATAGTATTTGACTTATTTTGCAAAATTTCACAAGGAAACAGACTTATGTGCTTGCTTGGCACTATCAACATTGTAAATAACATTCACTTCTTGGTGCGGTTCTTGATGGTAAGGGCAAACCCTGATTCTTACTTTTCATAAATTTACACTGTAGAATAATAACATTCCTATCCAAAAGACACAGTCAATAATATCCTTGAATAATTGGACACGCAAAGCAAAACACCCCACACATTTATTATTGCTTTCATACAAAAGGATACAAAAAAATCATCTAGGAAGTTTGGATGTGTTCCCAGGGAGTTAAAATGGGATTCAATATTAGGTGTAGTTCTGTGAGCTAGGTTATGGATCAATAAAAATTCTTCATCTTCCGAATACCCTCCAAGGGACGTAAACAGGAATACAAAGAACGAGGTTACTCAAAATTGTAAACAGCAAGAAATAAATATCTTAATGAAATAGTCAATCCATATCCCCAGGGAACATGAGATGTGTTTTGAAAGTTAAAGAATGCTGTAAATTCTTCAGCTAGTTTATATCAATTAAGTTTGCTTTAAGGGGGTGGGGGGTGGAACCCTACAGAAATGTATGAAGCAAACATACATCAAAATATGCCTCGAAAAACTATGGCCGAGTCTTTCTTTACTCCCCCAGTCAAAAATCTGTATTTCTTCTAACATGTTAATATGTAGTTTTATCCAGCCAATCCCATGCAACTTGCTATTTCAGTCATCCAATACACATGCAGTTATTCCCCCTAAAAGACTTATTCACGTTTCAAAGTCAATAACTCCATCGTTCTCTGGCACAACAAAGACCTGAACAGGACTTATATTGCAAATTATATATGCCTGACTGCATCACAACTACGGACAACTCGAGGAAGAAAAACATTATCTGAATGCACTTTTTTTAGCTGTTGGTTGGGTGGAGGGCTAATATGACAGTGACACACGGACAGACGGAAAGCATGTCGGACAGACAAAGTAAATAAATTAGCGGGGACTGCACACGCAGCATTGTTCAGACACGATCTCGACGCGAGTGCTTGCGCTTTGAGTCATCGCGTGTGTCAATCACTGTTGGGGTGAGGTGGGTTCCAAAGACAAAGAGATCGATAGAAAAGGTTCGCCGTAATAGTGAGTCAAATCCCAAATTACCCCGATCATCGTAGAAATGACTACGACTATTGTCAATAATAGAAAAAATCCTGGGCGTGTGCTCAGTTTTGTGTTTCGTTATTATTAATTTTTTTTTCCTGGTTATTTCCGTGCCTGTGATAAGTAGATCAATAGCATGATTTCCCAAGAATGGAGGTATAAATTACTAATCAACTTGTTGCAATTTTGAGCAAAGTGGGTAGGGTATACGGCTGCAAACTTTTGCTGGAAGGACGACGACGATGATTCACCAGTGGCTTTGTATATGCTTGATATTATTAAAAGCCATGACAATTTTCACAAAGAAATTATGAAAAAAGAAAGATCTTTCAGGATCTACCAGCTAGGAGAAGATTCTTCAATAGCGCAAAGAAAAGACAAAAACTATCCACACTGATTGTAAGAAGAATATGGGGATTTTAAGATAAAAAAGGTAACTCTTTATTTACCTTCAAATTTGCACGGTCCCACTTCAGTCAGTCTCCTCTTTTTCTTTCTCCTCCTCCTCCTCTGACTGTTATCCAAGCTCTCCTTATTTTCTTCCAAAGAAGATGACATCTGGATGTCCATCGGTTCTGTTAAATGAGGTAAAAGTGAAACTCACGACCTTGAAGATTTAACCACCAAGTCTTCGATAGACTGACAGTGTTCATTTCATGCGGCACCACGGGTTAAAAAAAGCCTAGTTTAGACGGATTGACCTGTTTGCATTGTGTAAGAACACTTCCTCCAGGGTTGAGTATGGGCAGAAAGAGAGATCGAAGAGAGGGATGGGGATGGGGAAGCTTGTTAACTCTGACGGAAGTTAACGATTGTCAGTTACAAGAGCATTCCAATTACAAAATAATGAAGTTACTTTGAGATAAACAATCGAAGGAATGTTCAAATAACAAGTAACTGATTACTTTAAGATGTTTCACCTAGAACAGTTTCTCAAAGTCCATTCTTGTTTTGCTTACCAGATGGTTCAAGAAGCATCTCTGTGTAATTGTTGTTCAGCATATTCTCTGTCATCGCATCTTTATCAGGCCTCTGGCCATCCATTGCTGGGGTTCGCAGAGGTATATTCAGATTTCTAATATCACTTGATGGCATGGCTACAACGGCTGCCTACTAAGAACAAATAAATGATATAAATTATGATAAAATTAACAGAAATCATCATAATTATCACAGATCGCTACCTCCATTCTGTACTACTTACTAACCTGTCTTTTAGCTTTCAATCTCCTCATGGGGTTGTAAAAGCCCCTGTAGTTTGTTAACATCTCTTTCTTTTTATCTTGTTGTTTGGTCAAACAATTCAGTGTAAAAGTCAAACATAACTATCCCATAAAACTCTCTCTGAAATGAACTGTTTGTTTAATGGCTAAACCCAAAACTTTACCCACCTTATGACAACATTGGGGAATCCCCTGTTGCAAAGTAATAAGTCATTACACAATAAAAGCCACTTGCAACAAAAGCTGTGTATTTCATTGTACAGGGTTTTTTCCCTTGGCAGTATTTCCTTTCAATATGCGCATATGCGCATCCTGATGGAACGAACAGACAACAAAGCATACTACGTTATTCCATTCCTATGGGTTTTCCTTCATGGATAAGATATTTTCACAAGGTCCTTTTCAGACTATGAAAATTCTCATTCTGTTACTGAATGTATGTCAAAAAGACAGGAATTTTTGGCATTGCTTTGGTAGATGAGTTAACTACTTATGATGTTTTATCTTCCAAACATTTACTTTGTAACAAATCTTAGGCATCTGGCAACAGTAAAGTAAATGACGTCATCAATGAGACATGTATGTTAGTTCCAATAATATTTTGCTCGTTATGGGCGGCTTTTCGGATTGGGATTTTCTAGGCATACAGAGTACGGCATATTCGGTCTTTCTGTTAGTGTCTGATACTAGAAAAAAAAA
The DNA here is from genome assembly GCA_010014835.2 of Apostichopus leukothele. NCBI lineage: Eukaryota > Metazoa > Echinodermata > Holothuroidea > Aspidochirotida > Stichopodidae > Apostichopus > Apostichopus leukothele. The sequence goes on along the minus strand of JAAAKB020000003.1, from coordinate 896,060 downwards.
TTAGAATTTCTATTCTTACCTGAGAGATCCCAACAATAAACTTGGTTAACTGAGAGTGAATCAGCTGAGTTTTCGGTTATTGCACAATCTGAAAGAAACAAAAACCAGGAAGCGAGTTAGCTTTGTGATTTTTCCTTACCATACAATTTGCTCAAATTCAACTATAATTCAAATGCAACTATCTATAATGTAAAGTAAGTGAGTAATGTAAAGTATGTGTGTAAAGTAAAGTGAGTAATGTAATGTAAAGTAATGTAAAGTAAAGAAAGTGAGTTAAATTTGTCCAAAAATTAGTGACAACCAGAAAAGATTTGTGGAAATCACTTGTGGGCATCAATCCTGTCATTCACTCATGATAAGGATTTTAAAGTACAAAATTTTAAACCAAACTTTTTCAATATTCAGAAAGAACAATCTTCCTGTATGAAATTTAGACACATTTTACAACATTTTACATCGTTTATAGTTTACACAGTGAAATATTCGTGAAAAATGGTGTCAATATCTCGTGACTAAGAACTCAATTACATTTCAATATGTGTAAAATCAGAATCACCAGATATGCGATTTTCATTGTTACTACAGTATGTGTGTGTGATATCATGACACTTTAGTACATCTGTGTAGGAGTCGGCACTTGAGACATCCTAAGCTAGATCCAAACTGACAAGTCCCCTTGGTCTTATTTGAATCTAAATTCTTTGCAGTTATAAGACATTCTTGCCCGGAGTGTTTACTGTGTGATCTATAGAACATATACAGGACTTCCAGTTTGGATCTTCATTATAAAGACCAGGCACAATAACATGAGGACATGCATGTATACCTTTACTTATAGCTAGAATAACAACATCTAACAAGGAACTACTGATTCAGCCAAAAGTTATACTTTACTGGCCGGCTGTTTTTTCGTTTTCCCTTTCATTCTTTGTCTTTAGCAATCAACCCAGTGTTAGTCTCTCATTTTATGAAGATTCATGACCTGCAGCGTAGACTAGGATTGTGAAATGTCACGTATTGCTCTTTACCAGATCTGTAACACTGATCGCACACAGTGTTGGATCAATATTATCATTATGTAGGTACCGTGTAATAATACAACCTGGATTAAAGCGAGGGCCATTTGTCAACTGGAATGACTGTCAAACATGTGAGATCATGGCAAATATTCAAGATACAAGACAGCAACAACAAGTCATAAGAAACATTTAGTGCTCGGATAACCTTTCCTGCAAGGGGCCAATGCGAGGAACGGTACCAGTTTTGACATTCCATTTGGCTACATTGGAATTAACCACTAAACTCAAAGCAACAGGAGGAATTCACTGCATGTTACTTCAAGTTTTTAAACTTAACTGGGGAGTCGATCAAAAATTTAAGTGGAACTGAATGTGACACAGCAAACATGTATGACAATTCACTAGAAAACAGCAAAGAAGTTACGGTCGCTCCAAATAGTTGCCTGCTCTTTCCTCAGTCAGTTTTTTCCATTGTTTTAAGTACTGTATAATGTATCAATCTGCATAGAGAGCACTTAATAATATACTTTCAAACTACATAACAAGAAACCCTTCTGATAAAAGTTTATTATCTTACCTGACATCCAACTATTAGTTGAATTTAAATCCCCTCATCTTTTAGTTTGTCAATGTTAAAGATTAACATTGCACTCATTATCAAGTGTGAGAAAACTGATCACAAAATACAGAAGGTAAGAAGTAGTCATGGTATTAAAATGCAGCACTCCATTCCGACTGATTCTGGGCAGTTGACTGATGCGTCAAAGCCGTTAACTAAGTATTGTAGGGTAATATTAACACAAAAGGGGTGTCACAGGGGGTCCAAGTCCACAGTTTTGTTGACTCAAAGACTCAAAACAGACATCTTACCACTTTTGATAAACTAAGCAACACCATAACAAAATACTGTGTACAGTGAGGTCTAGTCTGAAGGGCTAAGTCCAAATTGTTCCCGAAATAACATCATCACACCACTTCCAAGCGATAAGAAAGAAAACAAGCTGCCCAAATAACTTTTAGTCATGTGATGTTATCCCACCAATCACATCTTTACGTGAATCAATAGCAATTTATCTAATACCCTCAAGATTCTTGCTAAAGCCACTATCAGTTTGTTGATTGGCTTGTCCTGTTTACTTACTATGTACTGAGGATTACTAATTATCGTGTTTACTAAGTATGTAGGATGATTCCCGGGGAAACTCAAAAGGTTACTAAACTACTCAGCCATATAGCACCAGTGCAAAAACTTGCATCTCACAACTCAGAACATCCAGGTTATATGTTTGAGAAAATTTGTCATATTCCAAACACCCAAAACTGTAAATAATTTTCGCACACATAATTTGGTGATCAATGATACTTTTCCATATTCACATCCCCATGGCAGTGCAATTCATCATTAGTTTAACTGTATAGCCAGCTTTCATCACCAGCAATTATGAGTGAGGAAAATACCCAAATTTCTGAGCAAAGAGTTTTAGCCTTTGAATGTGGACAAAATTGTTAGTAATAACAAACTAAATTATATAATTCTATTGAAGAAAATATCATAATGGATATCATGTTTTAGTCGATTTTGCAAATTTTATATTTTGTGATATTTTGGGTACCAATGGTCACAGAGCTGCCTTGCTGCTTACAGCAACTTCAGTATCATGTTTAACAAATGCCTGAAGCATTATAAATAGAAGAAAATCCACCAAACATCCATAATAAAGCCTTCTCAAATGGCATGAAACATGAATTTTTTTTTGCAAGATACAGAGTAATTATTCCCTTAGTTCAGGGTGACCATTAATCAAGATCAGTGGAAGCTACACCCAGGCTCCACATATGAATGTGCTTGAAAACATGGTACATGTTTGGTAACATTACAACAGTTCATGAAATAACAGCCACTTAATCATGCAAGTCAAGCGTATAGAGCTACAGCAGACGAGTTGTCATATCAAGTACTAACTGTTCACAAAAATAAAGCTGTTCCAAAAGCTTCACTTTACTATTTTACTACTTCTTTGTCAACCAACTTTTTGTCAGATTATACGATTCCAAAGAGACATTTTTCATGAAAGATGAGAAGGGTATTAGTATTTTCCATTTTCTCATTTGAAATTTTGATTTTAAAACAGTTTCACATTTCACTCCTCCTTGATCTTCTGCCATCTGAGTTGCTGACAGATAGTACTGCACAGTACTGCAGAACTATTCAGATTTTTACTTGCTACCAAATTGCACAATCTGCATACAAATTGTGACATGAACAAACACACACAAAAAAACTTCAATATGCGTTCATTTCTTTTAGAATATTTTGAAAGTAAATATCTGATATTATTTTAAGATTTAATGGTATTAATTTACTGTACCTGCTTCCACGACTATAGATATTCCTTCTTCAAAGCACATTTTTCTGGAACTTTATACTGTCTTCTTCAATGAATAGGTTAAGAATGCACTACTAGACGGATCTTTCAACCATTATATCCTGTTACCTAGCACACACATGTGGGCAGAACACTTGCGTCATTGAGTCAGCAATCCATATAAGGATTGGTTATCACCAAATATGGCGATGCAATACACACACAGTCAAAAGCAACAGTCTGATGCAACGTGCAGTTGTGCTATTTATGTATTGACTGCTACGTAGAAAATGCCCTGCTGGAAGAGTCTTGTGATCAATGAGAAGGTATGTGGAAGGGACAACTCTAAAATGCTAGTTGCACTATTTACCTTCAGTACACAGAACTTCCTCATTTCAGTCTGTGCTGTCTTAATCATGATTCTGATGTGAATGTGAGGATATGGTAGTTATGATTTCAAAAGAAAAGTGTACTGTCATCTACTGCATGGTAGTAATTAGTCAATAGTATGTCTATTGGGTGACTGCACAAATCAGGCTTGAATAGGACAATGTGTACAGTTTCACAATTGTGCACCACTACATACAGCTTTGCAGTTTGCACTAACCATCCGCTCTACGGATGACCTCACTTTGAATAAAACTGAATTTAGTTGAAACGAACCAGTGTGTGTGTGTGTATGTGTGTGTGCGTGTTTTAAGGTTAAAATCAAAGGGAAGTCTTCCATAGAATATTCTAGCTAACCTTCCTGTAAAATGAAAAGAGGAGCTGGCATTCTTCCAAGAAACGGATCAAGCAGGGGCTATTAGAGTCTGTGTGCTTCTAAGCAGACGAATAACAACCAGAAAGATATTATAAGCAGGACAGGCTTTATTATGATTTATGAAGACTTTTGCCCAGGCTGAGAGTGTTTTACAGGAATGAATCGGTGGCAACGACAAAACAGCAGTGGAACAGGATGGACTGAAATTTAACTTTCCAAGGATAAAGGAAAGGGATGTTTTGTCACTGTCAGTGATCCCTTAGAGAGGTACACTCTTATTGTGATGATGTAAAAGTATGAAAGGCTGATGCAATTCTGATTAGTTCTTTAAACAGATCAAGATCATCAAAGAACTCACCATGTAAAGTAAGGATTTTTTTGCAATAGTAACAACTATTTCAAGGCAAATTGCTTTAAGAAGGATTTCGCAGGTTTGGCACCGATGAAAGGTGGTTGTGGAGGTTTCAAACATTTTTAGGACTGACTTACAGGTGTAATTTTTTGTCTCTTCAAAACCTTCACTGGTATGATAGTTACAAGACGTTCGTGCTCCATACACGTTGCCATTTTCAATACGTTCCTATTTCGTCTTCATTGTGACAAAAGATGTCGTAGATATGCCTGATGTCATCATACAGTACCTGGTGTGAATTTGGTGATGTAATTTAAACCACCACTTTCAAAGGTACCCTCTCTTTCTGATAATAGTCGAGTATGCCCATCACCAACAGGCAGGGGAACTGTACATGGCAAATTCAATGCAAAACTGATGATTTCAAGGTTATCAGCACTGCAATTAAAACAAATTGCTAATCAATTTTTCTGGAGGTTTCAACCCTCTAAATTATTCCTACCAAAGAAGGAATGTCAGTTTTGGCAAAAGTTCTATAGTCATAAATATGTTTCAATGAGATTATTAGTGACATAAGGAAATTGCTTTCAGAGTGGCAGCAGAGTACATATTGAAATGTGCATACGACTCACTAAATGTTGGATTTGACTTTTCCAGTACCGTATCAAAGTCTACAGCTATTAAACTGTCTTAATATTGCTTTATAAGCATTCAGGCACATATGGAACCAATATATCACTTCAGAAAGTAGACACTTTTGAAATATCTCAAGAGGATGAATTGTCCTACCCCTCCCCCCCCCCCACCTCCTCTAT
>JAAAKB020000003.1:825367-843014 GCA_010014835.2 Apostichopus leukothele | reverse complement strand
TAACTCAGCAAGTAGAATAAAGTAGTCATGAACACGATCTACCAAATCAAAATCAAAGACAGAGATAGAATTCTATTAATCATGCCGTATGAGTCATGAATATTCATGTTAGGCAGACCTTCCATCGACGAAGGATCAAATCATCATTGAAAAGGTCTTCAAACAAGAAAATGTTAATCTTGTTTCATTTTCTTTCTCCCTTCAACCCCTTCACCAGTAATTATTAATTCAATACTGCCGGGTCATGTTCAAGGCAGAGCATCAAAACTATTCAAAATACTGTCACAGCATGAAGGCAATTAAACCTTCAGCTTCGAACAGAAGTAAATATACCATGCATAGGTTAAAACCTACTGGGATGCAGACGATATCCTAACGATTGTCGACTTACCAAAGCATATAGAAGCAATATTGCTACTAGTATTACCGAAGCAATACTGCCGGCTCAAGTTAAAGGCAGAGCATCAAAACTATTCAAAGTAAGAACTGTCACAGCATGAAGGAAATTAAACTTTTAGATTTGAAAAGAAGTTAAATATACCATGGATAGGTTCAAACATTCTGGGATGCAGACGATATCCTAACGTTTGTCGACTTACCGAAGCAAGGAGGAAGTTCAAGATGGCTGTTCCACCAGAGAGGAGGACAGAGGAAGCAGATCCCAGCAGAGTCGTGATGATGCTAACGTTGCTCATGACGATGGACCAGACTGACTCTAGAACCTGAAAGAGACAACAAATTATATCTAATCACAAAAATCGTTATGGGCACAAAGCTGTAAATGAACTTTGGACATCGTTACAGTAAGTAAAAAGACCCAGGGATAAAGGTTCAGTCATTATGCCAAACCGGAGTAAAAAAGCTGAATCACTCTGCCTTTTCACCCGACGGAGTAATTTTGTAACATAACTTGCAGTTCCAACTAGAGCGGTTCCTCTTTCAATTATACTGTGAGATGAATCTTAAAATTCTGTCACGTTTCATGGTATTTTTTTATTCCAGTTTCATAAAAAAATATGAGGATATGTGTAATTGCAGTTGTCTGTAAAATATTATTATCAGTGTTGCTTATTAGTAATCTCTTATGTTAGAGTTACTCTCGATGGAGATCCTGCTAACGCTGCAACAAGAAAACCTCCCACATTTGTCTTTCTACCCACCGTGGATCAAAATAAAATTAGTTTAATCAACAGAACGATCCCAAACTCAAAACTCACCGATTGAATCGTCTCCAAGTTTTCTTGCAAGACAGCCACAAAGTTGCTGTAGTCAACCGTCCCCAGTTTGGACATGACATCACCCATGCTGACATCTGGAACTCCCTCTCGTAACGAGATCTTATCGTCCGTCTCCGGCTCTTGCTTGGCCTATGAAATACAAGGTAGATCCTCCTCCATTTTAAACATGTACAGAAGAAATCTTTCATGCAGGTAACTGATCTTTTGTAAATTCAAAAGTTAGTTTCCCAAACACCACCGATTGATTGTAGCCATAAAAATGTATTCTATTCCTTTCTTTTTTGCCAGGATCACTACTTAAAAATATGGCAAAGGGAATTTAAAACAGTTAACTCCTGGTCACTGGTAACTTGTCACACCCACACACCAAAGTGTGTACAATTCAACCAGTCTCTCATGAGGCACAGTGCAATAGATCTAAGTGTCCACTGTTGCCATCCCATCAGGGAACAGCCCTTCAACCCTAGTTGGCATCCGATCAGTGTACAGCCCTACTATCCTAGTTGGTATCCGATCAGGGTACAGCCCTACAACCCTGGTTGGCATCCCATCAGGGTACAGCCCTACAACCCTAGTTGGCATTCCATCAGGGTGTGCCCTGCAACCCTAGTTGGCATCACATCAGGGTACAGCCCTGCAACCCTAGTTGGCATCCCATAAGGGTACATCCCTGCAACCCTTGTTGGCATCCCATAAGGGTACAGCCCTACAACCCTAGTTGGCATCCCATCAGGGTACAACCCTAGTTGGCATCCCATTAGGGTACAGCCAAAGTCTGGTCCACTGCATTTACAAGTTATCTCACAGGTTCTCATTATACACATTGGTTAATCAGAGGCAATTGAAATTCAATGTCCGACCAACGGATACAACTTAATGATCCGGCCAGGACCCAAACCTGCAATCCCTAAAATCGCAAGACCACTGCCTTACCCACTTGACCACAACGTTCTCTGTTGTGTGTTTGTGTGAAACATTACTTTCTACAAGACAACCAGCTATTTTTACTCTTTCATCCATATCTGTTTCTAAAGAAAGCTAAGCATTGAGGTCATTGAGCATTACCATCCTATCCAGTACAACCATAACACAAACCATATCTCCTCTATCGTAAGCTAACTGTCTCAACATTCTCAGTGACATGAAGAAGATGTTTCAATTCTTGACTACCTTGGCGACAAACTGTAAGTAGAGTTGATCCAGCATCTGGAGTACTTGTTCCTCCACTTCTTCCTTCTCCTCGTCTGTTCCTCCTATCATGGTGTGGATCTGACCCTTTATCCAGTCTCTACCGTACATGAAGGCATCTTCTAGCACATCGTCCATCGTCTCTTTAAGCTGGTCTGTAGCTGGGAGCCATCTGACAGAGACACAGGGATAACACAATCATCATTATTATTTACCAGATTTATATAGCGCTCTTTTTATGCTTAAGCATGTTCAAGAGCGCTTTACAATGACAACAAAATGACAAAACCCTTAAAATATGAATATGAAAAATAAACTTGACGCAGCTTAAATATTAATATAAAAATATATATATATATGTAATAAGGAATAATTTTAAAAACAATATATCATTTATCATAATCATTTATCCAGACATGCAAATGATGTTCCCTTTTGGAGAGGTGATGGTAGGGAGGTTGGATGGGATGGGATGTTGTAAGCACCATTATGCAAGATTATATTGAAAAAATTGTAATGCAAATAGATTTTTTTATTCATCCAACATATTTCCCTCACCTCCCCTCTACCTGACCCATATCATTCCACACAGAAATCTCTGGTTATGCCAAGGTCCTTTGAGTCATTTATTCGCTAACTCACACTTCAGTGCTTCAATTTTGCAGATCAATTTAAAGACTTGCGGTGTTTCTTTAGCATGACATACTAAAAACACTAATGGATCTGTGTACAACAGATGCAACATAGCTCTTCAATCCTGTAGGCAAATTTGGCCCTCTTGTGTAGCACTTTGCTATTTGACATATAAAGTAGTCGATGAAGGATGGCACGCCCACAATCTTGTAAAGTTTTATTTGCACTGCATATTTATTATAAATTCTGACTAACAAATTTCCTGTACCAACCTTCCCCTCCCCCCATCCCTCATCCCAACAAACACCCTCCCTATAGAAACCAGTTGATACTTCACTGTCAAATCTAGGTTACTTTTATAACTTACTCCTGCATCTCTGGATTATTTACGATGGTTTCGTTGATGAGGTTAGTGGTGAGATCAACCATATGTAACGATTCTTGCTGAATCTGGAGAATTGTAAACAAAACACACAATGTCAAGTCAACAGTCATAGATTCAGCCATCTTCATGTTCAAAAACAAGGCTGATGATCACACTTTAAAGCAGTTGTTGGTACTTGTTTGGCAAATATATCACACCTATCTATCATTACTCAAACTAAGATTGGAAATTGTTAGACAATTTTTGGCTGCGGTATTTTACTCATGTGACTCCTTGCCCTTTGAACTTTTACAATTGTCCTAGGCTGTGTCGGTAGTGAGATGTTCAACCTAACCAATATGCAATGTTTTTTGGTATTACCTGTATCACAAGGAAGATGCCTCCAACTACCACTCCGATGAACATAGACAAGATAATGACAATGCTGGTAACTGTATCCACTGATGCCTTCAGAGCTCCAATGATCTGTAAGAATCATGAATATGCATATATAATTAAAACAGCTGGTTCTGACTGGAAGGTAACATCACCCACAGGTAAATACTCTTTGAATACATAAAACATTTTGAGTTCTAATCGTAATGTCAAAGCGTCTGCTCAATACCTGCAAAAAGTCTGTTGTCTTTTCAAAACAAACATTCACATTTTAGTCTTAAGCCTATCACACTTTTACAGTAGATGTATCTAGGCCTAGTCTGTTTTGCATTGATGTATTGAGACACAAAATGTGATTATTGTCATGGACTGGTAATGCTGATTACCATTGGTAATTAAGAAACAACACCATAGCAACCATAGAAAAGAAAGTAACAGATTTAATCTACAAATGATCAATGATAGAACATCGCAACTAACCATTTTATCACCCTCCAAGAAAAATGAGACAGCCTTGCGGACTTCCCCGGGCAAAAGAGCAGACTCTCTTCCTGCGAGCCTATCTTTGAATCTATCCCAGTGAAAAACTGCCTGAAGAATAAAAGGGCAAGGAATCGAATGAAGACCTGACATACATAATTCACTTGAAGATGAAATATCCAGAAAATATGATTTAATTTACTTTATAACACAAGTTGGATTAATGTCTAGAACTTATACTTCAAACTGTAATGTAGATTGCATGTCAGCATTTCAAGAAAGCTTCTAATGAATAGAAACCATCAGAGTATCCCTCCCCCAAAATGAACAAGTCTTTACTCAGATTGCATGAGGTGACTCATTTTAAATGTAAACAACAACAAAATGGTGGGATGGATATTAATACATGACTGCTGTGCAACAAAGGAATTTATCCAAACAAAATTGAACAGCAGAAGTAGAGTGCAATGATAGTCACTGAACTCGAGATCACCAGAGGTCTGACCAAAGTCAATTTTAGTCAAAGTTAGATTTCCTTTTGCCCTTCAATTTATCCCTTACTGTAACAAACCTCGGATAGAGAAAGCCGAGTCTAAATCACCAGAAAACGGGGTGAAAGTTGTTACTCATTAAGGCCACATCCTGTAAATTGATCCAAGCAGTCATGGTAATATCACAGCAATATCCCTTTGACCTCTTATCAAATCAAGCCATGCACTCACATTTCAGAGTTACTCAAGAGTATTTCCAAGGAAAACTGTTTTCAATGAAAAGGGAATTCCACATGATTACTACCGCCACCAGAAAGAGATCGTAATCAAGGGCAACGCAACGACAACGTGACTTGTGGTTTTGTTTATTACGAATGTTAAAGAGATGCTAAGATATCTGCATTTTATTTTAACATATATTAAGATTTGGTACAGTTTCAAAAAATAAATATATACTATGATTATTTCATCCAAGATTATATTTGTCATTCAGCCTTTGAAGAAGATCCTGCTAGGATCGAAACGTCAGGCCAACTTACTTTTACACATTCTCCTACACAGGCTCTCTAGTGGATAAGCAGTTTGCTAACAGTTTTATTTTATAAAGATTATATTAAGCAAAAATATAAAGGCTACAATGATATGATACAGTTTCTTTTTTCAAATCAAATTGTAAAAATGAGCAAAACAGATACATAAAAAAAATCTTCTTACTCCCCTTTTGAGAGACAAAGAAAATTGACAATGTAGGGATAATTCTTTCTCTATTTTCTTTTTATGAATTAAGAAAAAGAGAAAACAAAACAATTAAATGATATGGTTTAACATTAAAACAATTACAAATTCAGCAGAAACAATATATTTTATGTCATTCCAATAACATAACCATAACCATTCTACTTAAAGTTTATCATGAGTAATAATATAAGCATCATCTTATATGCAAAATGATTTCATAAATGTATGTACTATACAGACTTACTGTACTACTTATCAACCTTGAAATGAAGTGAAGATTTGAAACGTACTTGTGCATCACTGATCAATTCTGCACAACAACAAACCCAAAAAAAAACATTTTAAAGAGATTTTAAGGATATAGCTCTAAGACTGAAGTAGTGAGAAGAAATGACAAAAAAAACCAACAAAAAATTTAGGCACAATCCAGGGTCACAGGGCTCACGATATACCTTAAAACGCAAATGGGTGAGCAGCACTAGAAGCACTTTAATTTAAAACTTTAATGGATCCTTGAATGTGCAGTACACACTGAATACATCTCCATTTCTACATATATTTCCAATCTTATTTTATCATGTTTACACCAAAGAATGAGGAAGATCCGACTATCAAAAACGCCAGTATGAAACAGTCAAGAGTTCTAAATAGGGAAACAAAAACTAACCGTTGATTTTCAAAGAAGAATCATATTTTAAAGCAATCTTCATCGAGATTATGGTACATTTAAATTTCAAATAAAACGTTTAGTGTACGTATTTGCTTTTTATGAAAGTCTAAACTACACAGAGGGCTAAAGTTGTGGGGAGACAGGTAAGCGAGTAATGCAGTAAATTAAAAAAACAAATACAGGTCATTAGGTTGACTAGTTTCACTTCAAATAATGTAGTCAAATCAACACTTTTTGAAGTGTTTTTCAATCTATGTATTTTAACAGGTGTGACCAATATTACGGTTTACCCATTCAAAATTTTACAAAGTACAGTATCTGAGCAACAAAACAGAGATAAACCAAAGTCATTAATGTTCCAATGCTCATCAACCTTGCTATTTTGTAAAATACTCTTAGAAGCTATTGTTGAACTTTGTTGAAGTAGTATACCATTTTGAGAACTTTACAAGTACTTCATGCTGCAGAAGGACTGACAAAATTGTTGACCCAGAAGCCTCCTTCGAAATTTGTAAACAATTTTTTTTTTTTTACCCAAAGTACAGTATATATTTCCTGTTTCACCATTTAATCCATACCTGAAATTAATTTGGGATTATTTTGTCCTCCTACTGTAGGTGTTTAGTGGCCTTTCCATGGTAACAGCCACCTCATTTGCTTATTTTAAATCAGGTTTGTTTGTATGATCTGTGTAACTGAAGCAATGAATGCTAAAATGCTCAAACGTCAGTACTGCAAACATTACAACTGCCAACACATATCACATTGCATCAGCTACGGTTAAAATTTGTAACTTTTTGTGCTGAAAAAAGTTCATAGGTCCACACCCTGCCCAAATCGAGCACCTGGCCATTTTGAGAATTGTAGCAATTGTTGCTTCGTTAGTCTGCATTGCATCTAATCTTTTACGAATTAAGATTTGTTACTCAGAATAAATCAAATATTAAAAGTGTAATTCATCTCTCTACCAGTTTTTCCTCACCTAGCCTTTTTCTTCCCCCCCTCACTTCCCCCCCCCCCCTGATCCTCCACTCCCCGCTGTTTCCTTCGATATCCCTTCCAAATCTGCTGGTAACTTATTCCAACTTTGATAAAAAAGAAATTGCTGTAATATGAGGAATTGGAGTGTGTACCCCAGGCCAGTAATTTTCCAACATAAATCATTTGACAGACAATGTAAACTGATAATTATATATGGCCTGAACATGATATCCCTTATCCACAAGGTCACAATCTACAAGCCTAAATCACCAATTTAGCCTGCACACTAAAAGGCTATTTTACCTTTAAAGTACAACTTGAGCCATAGAGGATGTATTAAATTTTTCCGAACACCGTATTATTCTCTGTACATGTATCACAATGTGATTAAATTGCTGGTAGCAACCTCATTTCCATAATCCCATTGTGTTTGAAACAGTACGGTATGCTATGTGTATTTGGTCATATATTAATATGTAATTATATTTATCTACAACATTGTGAGTTGTGACATGCTTCAGCATAATTCTTTCTTAAGTTGCTAAATTAATTTAATTCAAAAGTAGACTGTACTGTACTTCATTGGTATGAAAGCTGGTTTACTTTCTAAGCAATTTGGAAATGCTTGAATTGCTACACTATATATACTTTGTCAAGGTAAAAGTGTATCAGAGACAATCCACAGATCCTTGCCATAGCATATATTGAGAGTGTACCCAAATGCTCCATTGATTAATTAATATGTTCTTGGAAACAGAAGAAGCCAGAATATCCTACAAGGTTGACAGACCAGTAATTGCTAAGGGTGGTGTGTGTGGGGAGGGGGAGAGGGGGTTGGTATGATAACTCTATTATAACTTTTATGACAAGTAGGCCAAATTTTCAAGATGTTATCATTTTAGAATTTTCTGAACAACATTCTCTAGTAACAATCACAACTAACTGGCATGAACTGGTAGCAGCTATGTATACTTCCAGCCATCCTCATTATAGGCCCTACTCTCACCCAGAGATCCAACTGACAAGCCAATACTTATCGTTCATGGAATTTACAAGCCACAATATTTCCGGTAAGCTCTGACTATTCACCCTTTGCAATTGTACTTTTCAGTCTACAGTTTTCCACTAAGTTGGTCCTTTGAAGCACCCTTTTGACCGTATGACTCCTATCTTGAGTTCATCTCCAGCTTCCTTTTAACATATAGATTTTTTTTAGAGCTCCACAGAAAATATCTCCATCATCGCGACCAACTTTGTCAAAGTACAGTAGTATGGTCCGTAATCAGGTTGGGGGGGGGTAACTTTTCTCTGATCATTTATGATCATGGAAGGAAGTGGACAATTCTACGCTATGTTTCAGTAAGTTAAACGGCATATCAGACTTATTTCTGAAAGGTCTCATGTTCACATGCAACATATGTTATTGCACATTTTACACCGCAATCCACTAATCTCCTCATATATATGTGATTTTATTCCCAATCACTCTTTTTTGGTAATTAATGTTTCATTTTATTTTCTTCTGTTTTTTAATAACCAGAAGTTTGTAAAATGATGTCTCCATTATCTGTCTTCTTCTGATCAGGGTCTGATGATGAAGAGACAAAATTTTAAACTCAGACTGTAAATACTACATCATACATTTGTCTTCTGAAACTGACAACAACATGCCAATCTTTAGTTGACTGACACCTTGGTAAATAAACGTCCCTACTTCAAAACATTCGTACAGAGAGAACCAAGTCAACAACAGATTTAATCTAAATCTGGTGTCATCAATTCGCATCCATCTTGGCAATAAAGCCAATTGACATATAAGGGGTCTTGGTCGGTTAGAATTTTGCCAACCAAAAATGGATTTATAATGTTCATGATGGCAGCTCACAATCAGAGTCCACCTTCAAAGATTCCTTCTACATAGACTGGCAAACATTTCATAGTTCTATAGATACGTAAAGATTGGACTTCAATAGAGCTATTTAACCAATCTGCCTTTGGCCACTAGCCTTCTAGTAGTATTTGGGGCAAAAGATATGGTAAGCACTGATTGAACAATAAATTGTCAGTCAGTAACTATGACTGCAGATCTATATACTACCTGTTTCAGACAATCACATAAACGTTAAATGTTAGGACTCTTCGATCTCAGCAGTTGAACCATTGTATCAGTGGTTGACCACAGGGACAACAGGGTCGGCTCTTCTAGACAGGACAAAAGTTAGTGTAACTAGTAACATTTGTTAGTGTAGTAGTAGAGTGTTTCACTTTAACAGAAAAAGAAATAATGAAAAGAAAAAAGACAGTATTTGGAATATATATATTTCTGCATTTTCCAATCCCTTTAACTGGCTAGTAGTTGGCTTGGACCAGGCAAAATGGGTCTAGGGTCCCAGCTAGACCCCATAATTTTTAAACGTAAAAATATCAATTGATCGAGATTCACTTGAGATTCAATAAGATTTTAGTTGATTCTAGATGCTTTGTATGCAAACTTTTCAGAAATTCATAGAAAGGCTGGGTGTGTGTATGTGGGGTGGGGTGGGGGAGGTTGAGAGGGATGTATCACATAATGCACTCTCTAGTTAAACATTTAAAATAGCTGCACTGAGGACCTAACCCACAGAAATAAAAAAAAGGAGATGAAAAAATGGTGTGACCCCCTGTCACCATCTATCATTGCACAAAAGTTTACAACTGTATCGTAAATGTCTTCTCATCATCGTAAAGAAGAAATATCAAATACATGTACCGCATGATGAAAGAAAAGATAACTCCCAACTCAGTTAACTCTTGAATTCATGTAAATCTTTTTTGCAGATAATGAATCTTGGATTGTATATAGTAGTAATACCTTAATGTGCAGAGTAGGTAGTTATACCACCACTGAAACAAATGATGAAAGCAATGGATGAGTATAGGCTTACAGTAGGAGGGCAGGAAGGAGAGGTAGGGTACTGACTGACTACTGTACAGGAAACCTTGTATGTACAGTACATCGCAATATATACCATTGTATGATGAACCTGAACCAAGTTTTGTGAAAATCTGGTTGAGTCTTGTCTTAACGGCCATCAAGGAGAGAACATGATATAAGCCTAAACACAGAAATGGTGAATGTGAAAACATCAATTTTTACTTTGCAAGATCAGAATAAATTGTCCACTTAATTGCCATGCAAATACCACTTGAGTAGAAAGATACAGAGGGTGTACTAAAATAAACACTGGTATTACGTTCCTTGTCCAATTGTTGCTATTCTTCTCACCAAACCTATCAACCTCACTCATTTCCTAGCATTGATTGAGCCTTATTTGTATGAAGTAGTTCAGTCTATCCTACCATTAACCCAAACGAGAAAATGGCGGCCAAAAACTAATTTACACTATCCACTTGAACTAACTAATTGAAAAGCCAGGCATACTGGCGACCCGCTGGCTTTATGCTGCTCTGAGCTGAACAAACACTCTCAGGCAACGGGAGAGCGCCCGTGCGAATAAGCGTAAAATTCGGTCAACAACAGATAAGCCT
Source organism: Apostichopus leukothele (assembly GCA_010014835.2). NCBI lineage: Eukaryota > Metazoa > Echinodermata > Holothuroidea > Aspidochirotida > Stichopodidae > Apostichopus > Apostichopus leukothele. The sequence goes on along the minus strand of JAAAKB020000003.1, from coordinate 832,307 downwards.
ACCACTACCAGCATTAAAATCGTTAGTACTAAGACCATTAGAAAAGTATGCAACTCTTAAGACTATACGTAGAAAATCTACGAAAAGAACCGAAAGAAATCGAACTGATCTATGAATAACCTTTGCTGAATACAAACAAAGGTATTTGGTATTTTCTTTCGGTCAATTTCGTGAGTTTTCCATGACACGTTTAACAACTCATCGTGTTTCATTTCAACTTAGTCACTGTCCCTAAGGCCTCTGTGCATACCGCACCACAGTGTAGAGTACCGCATTAGTGAACACAGCACTGTTAACACTATTCAATGAAACCGGTTAATTATAATACTGCTCGAAACAAAAGCTCGTTAAAAAATAAGGCAAGAACTGCCAATACGTTTGTAAACGGCAAACAATACAGTAGCCTAAGCTTTACAGAGAACACAATTACGTTCTACCGAATCGTTAGGGAAATCCATAACAAGAGGCCACAATGGCGGAATATAGAATTTAAAATCCATACCACCATCCGCACAGAATGGTATGTACCGTATGCACGTTCGCATTGTGTACGCAGCTGATACTTGGTCGATAACCATCACACTACACACACACACTGCAGTGTTAGTACGTTTAGAACACTATAGTGAAGGACAACTCCCCAAAAATCAACAAAGCGAAATGGTTAATAAGACGAAATTACTTACCAACTTGTAGAACATTTTCAACACAATTATTTTCCAATAGTTTCACTCCTCTCTGAAAAGGTAGTTTTTGAAATTCACTTTCTGAAACGACTGAGTGATGGAGAGATGAGTACATACAAATATCCTTTTCGTTCCTTGGAAAAGACCAAAATACAATCCTTGTTTGAACGGGTTCTGGTATACGAGAAAATCTCTCTTCTACTTGCTGAAAAGGAATATTAGAAGCTACAACCTTGGCACTTATATCCAATAAAGATTCCGGCGATCCTCCTTTCGAAATAAATACATTTTTCGTCTTTAAATGCCTACTTTTTTCGGCTCGCAGGCCGTTGCAGTGCCTCTTCACCGTCGCCATCTGTTCGACTGAATTGAAACCGCTATTGAAGTTTTTGCGGAAATGTGAGAATTCAATAAGGGCAATATTGCCAGATACTTTCTCTATCTTGAAAATAATAATGCCTAATATGCATATCTGTTTATTATTGAACCTATAAAATCAGTACAAAAAGAATTAACAGTAATAAAATATTTAATATTTATAAATTAATACTTAGATAATATATTTTGAAACATTTGAAATATTTTTATAGTACTTTCTCATTTAAAGGGAGTTAGTTTTAATCAATGGTCATCAACCAGTGACAAACTTTTAAATACCCATATGCGCAGGCGTAGATCAATTACACTTATTTACATAAGTAAATAATCGGTTCGGTGTGTTTGCGGATGTATTCTTATGAAGTGCCGCCCTATTCAATAACACACCTCCTGGTGAAGGAATTTGATTGCACGGCTGACAACGCAAATGCATCCCGCGCGATTTCCCATTTTACCTGATCAACTGATGGCGTTGAGGACGATGTATTTGCAAGAGAACTACACATTCTTAACTCGCTTTGTTGTGATTCAGAATGTCTTTTGTGAGCTCACGGTAAACTACTAACTAACTTCTCACTAAACAAAACTTGAAAATTCTTAGGTATTATAAAAATTATCCTCCTCATCATCTTCATCGTCATCATCATCCTCATCTTCATCAATGTTTAGTCATTTGTATTCGTTTTCTGTGTCACTTGTTCGATGTTGACTATTTTATTGCTGTTTTAATATGTTATTTTATCGCTGTATCAATTTTATGCTTTAATGTGAAGTGCTTTGAGATTATATTTTGCTATGAGGCGCAATATAAGAAATAAATATCATCATCATAACCAACATCACCAGCACCAGCACCACCACCACCACCACCACCATCATCATCATCATCATCATAATCATCATCATTATCATCATCATCACCACCACCACCACCACCAACATCACCATCACCACCACCATCATCACCACCACCACCATCATCATCATCATCACCACCACCACCACCATCATCATCATCATCATCATCACCATCGTCACCATCGTCTTCGTCATCGTCGCCGTCGCCGTTATTATTATTATTGTTATTGTTATTACTATTATTATTGTTGTTATTATTATTATTTATTATTGAAATTTAACTTTTTTTAATCTTATTCTTTGTCTGTTATTTACTTTGCCCTTTCTCACTGTTGTTTCACTGCGCCATGAGCATCATTTTGACGGATACCGACGTATTACAAATGTTCATCATTTATTATTATTATTATTATTATTATTATTATTATTATTATTATTATTATTATTATTATATTTAATTTTGTATTATTATTTTTCATTGTTATTGTTATTATTATTATTGTTATTATTATTGTTGTTGTTGTTTTTAATATTGTTATTGTTATTATTATTATTGTTATTTTTATTAGTATATTGTTGTTATTGTTATTATAATTATTAGTATTATTATAATTGTTATTACTATTATTATTATTATTGTTGTTGCTGTTGCAGTTGTTATTATTGTTTTTATTGTTGTTGTTGTTAAAGAGAAGGATTCACCCACGTTGTGGGGTGTCCATGTTTCTCGTCTGCAAGCTGTTTTGTTACAAGTTGTTACGTAAGTGTTAGGAATCAGTCAGTGTTCATTCTGCTCGAGGAGGAAACAGACGAGAATAATCGAACATATAACTTGAACCTGGAACCGAAACTATTTATCGTCTCTACAAACCTTAGATGGGTTCCGTCTAAAATAACCTACAGTACACTGTACGTATAAAATACTAATTTAACTTAGGCAGTTCGATATGTATAAACACGTATATACAAGAATCATAAGCCTATACTACTGTATACATATTTCCCACATGGGACTCTGTTTGCCCCCTGTTTGCCAAGTGGTACACAGATGTTAAAGTACTGAACATTCCTTCTCATGCAACCATTACACCACTGAGAGCTGTAAACGAAATTTTTGGAAATTGAAAGATGAACTATATTTCTTAGTTATCTTAGCTACTTTGACTTTATATGAACTAAGCGTAGCGTGATTTCGATTAACGAGCTACACCCAGGGAAAAACAAGGTAGGGAAGAAATATCCTGTAAAACTCTGAAAACTATATCAGGTTAAAAGAAACAGAAGGGGAAAAAAACATAACGGCCATATGGAAACGTTTAAGAGATGTCGAAGTGTTTACGTCGTATTCACGTAGAAGTGAAGGTCTGTATATCTATGGTAATTTTTTGTTTTAAGGATGATGAATTTCCTGGCATACAAATTAGTTCTAAAATATGTTAAAAGTCTTTTCGGTTGGTAAAAGTATAGAATATCTTCATCACTTTTTAAGGATGAATTTAGAAAATAATAATAATAGAGTTTGAAATGTAGTTATGTAGATATCAGTGTAATTCTGAAAACGCTCTTATTTTTTTGCGAAATAAACCTTTAAACATCTATGACCCATCTATTAAAGGGAGCGGACGATTATATCGAACACTGTACTGACTTTTTACGTCAGTTCTTCAGATACAACACAAAAAACAGATAGGAAAACATAATGACTTTTGTGGACTAAAATAAAATCTTAACAATACATTACATATTTGTCAAGATAAACTTGTGTCGAAAGTCATCCGAGAGTGATCTGTTGTTTATATCAAGTTAAATAACATGTTTGGGTTGAGTTAGTGATAAAATAATGCATTAAAATTAACTTTGAGCCTAGTACGGGGAAACCGACGTCATCGTTAATTTAGCCTTAAAGGTGCATTCCAGAGATTTTATCGTACTTAAAAGCAGAACATCTTTTGAGAAAAAAATATGGAATACCTATATATGTAGAGAAAAACTACAGGGCTGCTAGCACTCCATTTTCTCCCCTTCTTTTCTTTTCTTTTTGTCGTGCGTGGACTATGACATATCAAAATTCTGTATTAAGCGTGTAGGCCTTTTATGTTGTATACGTTTACCACTTTGGGATCATTAATCAAAACGACTGGACTATCAATCGCCCTGTCTAAGGCACATCGTAAGGTCAACTTTTCAAAAGCACGAAGATAAACTTGTCAATATAAATCAGTAATACTCACTGATGGTCCTGCTCTTGCCTCAAATAACGCTTTTACAGAATATATCACAAGATTTTTCAAGGACAAATATCTTATTTCTTTACGGTTGGGTGCTGGTTTGGCCATAAATGGCACTAGAGGAACATTGTCGCAAATTTTAGCTTTTTAGCTGATTCAAAGTTGCTAACACTATAATAAAGACTTTCGGGTAATATTTTCAGTGGCGGTTGCTAGATCTAGGATTTCTCTGAAGAGGGACGTGGGAGTATGAGTACCTTATGCCGGAACAGCCTATGTAAGAAAAACATCGGCACAAATTAGGGATTACCCGACTGAGATGTTTGCTAAATTGTTTCACAATGTATCATATTTTTTGGGGGAAAATATCATACCTGTGGCAACTTTCAGTGCCAAAAAGTTACTCATTTGGGAGTTTGCTTAAGGTGTTGATTTAAATTGTTTTCAATGGCTTAGTGTAGACCTTATCGTGCAAAACAAGTTATACTAAACATAACAATTAACGTATTTGCCAATAAGGCAATATAGTGTTCCCAAGTATTTGTTACCATCTAATTTGTGCGAAGGGTGGGGGCAACGAGGGGAGGCAAGAACAGTGACGTCACAAGGGCAGGGGGCACATGGTTCTCCTTCCTTGGTTCCCTCCAAATTTAATTTGCCATTTCCAAAAGAAAACCTGAGGCAGGAAGACAAAAGTTTTTTTCCCTGACAATAATTTACTTACGGCTACCCTCCATAATTCTGCTGATTTGAAGTTGATATAAGTTCTGGTAATAATGGAAACCAAAAACCTTCAGGGCACCAGCTTTCACCCACCAGCATACCGTATGACGGGCCCTGGACCCTACGCCGACATGTGCCAGTTTGTATTACCCGCATTTTATAACCCCGATTGTTATGACTGCGTAAAAGATTCGAAAGGCGAGACCAAAGATGCAGCGACGGTTTTGGGGGCTGAGAAATTCTGCTTTGTCAGTACGTTGCGGTACAGTCAGACCCGTTGAATGTTATCCTGGTATCATCCTAGTAATACGCGCTATTCGAATGTAGTTCCCCAGATGTGAGCAAAACATGTTGACATAATCAATTTGTCTGTTATTTTATCTGCTATTTAGCCCACTTCTATTTGTATTTAAGTGTTTCTTGCCGTAACTATGTTACAATTATGTAAACTCAATGTCACAGATTAACTTCATAAAATAACTTGTGAAATGTGAGACTCGTTAAAACATTCCTGAAATAGCTAAATTATGGCACCTGCACGGGTGTTATTTCACTGACAAAACGTTATTTTACATTCGACATGTTCAGTTACCATGGGATCTCAATGAACAAAAACAAATGACATGTTTATAATCAATAGGCATATGTCATATATTAGGGGCAAACATGTTACCACCTTCATTCGCACGCACGTATACATGCATATACGTATGTGATCAATTAAAAGTTAAAGCTGTCCTTTGTTTCCGTGACTATTTGATTGACGATACCGACCAAAGTTACCCCTCCTCTGTTCCCCTTTCCCCTGCCGCTCCCTCCCCTGTCCCATTTCTCCCCTGTCCCCTCACCTCCCCCTGTCCCCTCACCTCCCCCTGTCTCGTCACCCTGTCCCATCACCTCCTTTCCCCTCACCTCCCCTGTCCCCTCACCTCCCTTGTCCTCTCACCTCCCCTGTCCCCTAACCTCCCTTGTCCACTCACCTCCCGTCCCCTCACCTCCCCTGTCTCATCACCTCCCCCTGTCCCTCACCTCCCCCTGTCCCCTCACCTCCCCTGTCACCTCACCTCCCCCTCCCAATATGCTTTTTCACATACGACGCCGTGGAAGTCAACTACATACAGTTTCCCTTTCATGACACACAGTATACCTATTCTTATAACTGATATTCTATAATAATATGTATACGGGTAGGAAAGGTGATGGGAAAGACTGTGAACCTATATGGCTTTGTTCCCGTTTTAAATTAGGGGCACGACAGAACATTTCAGAAAAGTGACGATTACCATAGATGGTGAAATTGGTATCCGACCTGCAGAAACAAATGGTGATATGGGGTGGGGAAGATGGGGGTCGGGTGATTCTCTCAAGTTGTTTCCTTCAAATAGTTATCACAAATGAAGCAGGCCTTAGAACAACAGTTAGGACAAATATAATACATACTGCCCTCAGACAGGAGGAGGGGTGGGTGGCTGATGAGGGAACAACTGGGATTAATTACTTATCATTGTTAAACTCTCAGGGTTTGACTCAAGTTTTCGTCAGCATTTACGGATATAGTTCAATCAACATTTGTATTAGTGTAAAGACAACACACTATAGCTCCACTTTATGTGAAAGGAAAATAAGGCACACAATTATAAGGAGGTTGTGGGTTGCGCGAATATTTCGTTAGGTATTTCAATAAATTTTTCTATCAAGTTTACTTGAGTTGCATTTGAAAAAGACAAAGATTATCGGTTTCTTCGGGTTGTGCCTGCAAACGATGCCTACAGTGCTTTATTCTGATTTCAAGTCGAACTGGCATGCTGACTTTGTGAGCGGCGTACTCTACCCATCAGGGGCGCAACTAGGTATAGTCACTCCCCCCCCCCCCGCCTGACTGGTGGACAGAATACTACGAACAAGAATCTCATAGTGAACAGGATATAGCCTACATACATCACATGATTTTAAAAGTTGCAAAATATAGCACCATTTTGCATCTATCCACCCTCTATATTTTACCAAAATTTTCTCAAAGGAATAAAACCCATGCCCTTAGACCCCTCCCTGAATGACATTGCATCC
>JAAAKB020000003.1:803144-815021 GCA_010014835.2 Apostichopus leukothele | reverse complement strand
TTGGGTATCATTGGAAAGCTACGAGTGTACAGAATACGATGATAAAGAATTTTTTTTTCATTTCATAACCTCTTTAACAATAGATAACTCAATAAAAATAATAAATTTATGTTGATATAGAAATTGCATTAAACGGTGTCATTTTCACTGAGCTTTTAGTGCAGCTGGAAAGGTCGAAGTTTAAATTTGGCAAACAGGTACTGAGACTTGAACTACCATCCATTCATTCACCAACATCAACATTCCCAGTTTACAACCAAAGGATGACAGAGTCAGGGGAAAGTATATCAAACTTTAATCAGAGTTACAAAATCTTTCACAACATTTTAGTTTACTACAAAGAGCTGTTTGGGCAAATGTACCTGTAGAAATGAATCACTCCAAACTGTATCTTGGGACTTAATAATCTTGAATAAACAGTTAATTAACCAGCATCCCAAAAATGTTTTTTTACTCTTAACAATGACAAATGGAAATGAAAGTGGCAGGCCATTGTCTCTGTTCACAAAGAGAGAAAAAAAAGAAGTCTAAACTCATTTTCACCTTGTGATTGACAGATAATGATCGGAATAAAAATATCATTAATCTGTTATTCTTACATTACAATAAACACCCGGTTAACAGACAGGGTACTACATCACCAGACATTGCTGCCCCGCTTCTCCCAAAGACATAACAAATCCGAAGTGACATTGTGTTATGGGGCAGCACAGGTTGGTAAAGGGATAACATTTCAAAGCAAAGGGGGATCTACACTTTTGCCCTTATGCTTTTATAATCCCAGATTGTTTTTCCTTTCATATTTCTCCTCCAACCTCCTTTCCAAACTGAAGAAGTACTATATATACTATTCAAGATTATTTTCTAGTTTCTAGCATTTTTTTCATATTTATAGTATTTCATTTCAACATTCCATCTGGATTTGTCAATTTATACCCCAAGAGGCAGGAAACCACAACAAAAGGTGAACTAAGGGTAGAGAGAGGCAGTAAAGCCTGAAGGAGTTTAGGGGTGTTATATATACACATACAGATCTAGTGTGAAGACAAATAATATGTACTGTAACCTGGTAATATCTACTACCACTACTGCTACTACAGTGACTGACACTGCTGATTTGGCTAGCCTTGACACCTACACACTTCTTTCTACCCACCACTGATAAGGGTGAAAATATCCTCAAAAATACCTCAAGGCAAATCATCAGAAAACCATGACTTGTATGAGGACAATGATGATTTTGGTTAGAAAATATGAACCTTGATGACTTTCAGCATTAATTCTGACAGCAAAACTGGTGGTGATCAAAGTACCGAGTACAATAGGGAACACACTATATTTAACAATTGAAGAGTCCTTTTATTCAGTTATACAACACCACTATTAATTACTGGTGGTTACAAAGTAGCTGGAAAATACCACGCAAAAATAAGGGAGGGGGCGTGATACAACACTTTTAAGGTTTCTTGTAATCTGTACGACACTGTTGAAAATGCAATTATTATTATAAAACATTTTCATATTTTGCGTAGCATTTTCAAAGACTGAATGTTTATATCTCATTGAGTACTTTAGTTGCTATGTATAACTGCTATACATCTTTGCATATATTATTTAATTTTTTTTAAAAAATCACACTTTGCGTGGGCTTCGGGTAATAAATTAGGAACCGGGTACTATCGCGTCGGACGGGTACCTTCGTTATTGCTGTCATCTTCGACCACACTAAGTCAATGGGAAATCTGCCTAACCATCGGTTTGCAAAAAAAAAAAAATCACACTTTTCGTAGGATTCGGGTAATAAATTAGGAACCGGGTAGTACCGCGTCGGGCGGTTACCTTCATTATTGCTGTTATCTTCGACCACATGGTAGCCTATGACCACACTAAGTCAATGGGAAATCTGCCTAACCGCGGTTTGCCAATTTTTTTATATTTTTTTTTAATCACACTTTGCAGAGGATTCGGGTAATAATTAGGAACCGGGTAGTAGCGCGTCGGGCGGGTACCCGGGTAACCGGGTACCCGGTGCAAACACTAGTTTACACACCTGTCTTCACACAATCATAACACTTTTGCCCTACCCTGATCTGATAACCCTATAGCAGCACTATCATGCTGCAGGGATCATAGTCAGGAATGGTGGTGGCTCATCACACTTCTGTCCAAATATTTAGTTGAGTATCCAAGTGTCAGGAAGATAACTATATAATTTTATACTACGTATATAATCAATATCACTTTGAGTGGGTTAATCTATTCCATATGGCCATATTGTTGTGTGTGTACATGTGTAACAGCATGTCTTGTCTTGGAATTAGCTACATAAATTTAGCCATTTGTAATTTCAAAGAATACCAGTGAAAGAGGAATGCTTCTTTTTCATTATTTACTTAATAGTATTTTGCAATTAGTTTTCTTTGAAATTCTATAATAAATTGAAGTGGACTGTTAATCATGCCGTTGTGATTGGATAGGTTTTGTTGTACTTTGATTATTTTCTTTCTGTACAAATTGAAGACAGTATAACATATGAAGTAATCACCTATAGACACATTAATTCATGATTATAGTGGTCTGGATCAATATATGCAGGTGAATAGCTGAAAATTTCAGAAAGATCACATGTTGTAGTTTCTTTAAATTCACTTCTGATTGATATAGTTACATCTAGATTTATGTAATGTAATAATACAAGGTTTACTTTTAGTGATCAGGTTTCTCATTTCCGTTGGTTTATCCTTTCCAAGAAGTTGCATGATCATTGATGTTCTGTTTCAGCCAATCATCACTTTGGTCTCATATCCCAGAGTATGTAATCTAGTTTAATCTATTCTGATGGTGTCTCCTGGGAATTCTCTCTTGTTTCTATGGTGATGACACTGCGGACACACTTTCAGCTGATGTTACCATCCACTGTTGATTACTTCTCTAACATGACGTGACAATTATTTGACGAGTCTGCATTTACTGTTGAGATAAACAGAACTTGCAATAACCCCAAGGCAGCCTCTCCTTGATGTAGTATCACCAAACCAAACATCAAGATATAAAAACGTTAAATCCCTTGGTTATTGTACCTGAAGTTAAACAAGTTCTGTTAAGTCGGATGATAGCAGACTTTAGGTGTCTTGTGACCATTAATTTGCAAGTTTCTGTTTTATCCTCAGATGCATTTCATTCAGCAGGTTTTTTGTTGGGTATTAAAACTAAACTTCCGGGTTGACCCTTTTTGCGCCACATAACAAGGCAGAGTACAATGCTTGTAAAATGATATAAAACTGTAAATATTTGGTGAACCTTTTGTGAGTTTTAGTAGTTTCTTTGACATTTGTTTGAGAGGGTCATTGACATGGTTACTTGCTCATGCACTGCTCAAGTCTTCCAAAAATATTAAAATATGTCTGCAAAAATATCACCACCAAGTGAGCTAAAACTGCCAGCGATGCCTTTAATTTCTAATTTAAAATTTAAATGTGATTACTTCAATTCAAGGTTTGGTCGTACAAGAGTGCATACTAAAATTGATCTAGCAGTGTGTATCGTAGATGTTTTTCTTGAAGCAATTCTTTGATAAAGCTGATCTGATACATGTACTAAACATTTCTGGTCCAGCTGTACACGTTGCCTCTCTAAGTTGGTGGTCGAAACCAAGATTGGTACTAAAAATCTGCAGCAAATCCCTTTGAGATCTTGAAACTGATAGGAAAGCAGCTCTGAATCTACCGACTGGTTCAAGATAAATATTAAGATTACTTGATCTGGATGGTATCGACTGCTGTTTACTATTCCTGAAAGGAAATATTCTGTCATTGAGATTGCCATTACTCTCAAATTAGCATGAATATGATAAGAAAAGACAGCATGAATATGATAGCATTTATTATTAAAATGATGACTTAGGCAGACCCTAAGTACTGATATGTGATATAGTACAACAATACTGATAATTCCCAGAGTAGATCCTTCCTACAGAGTTATCAAAGGGTGGAATCCAAGACAGTTGTTGGGTGAATTTTAAGCAGATTATTCCACACTTTCTCACAAGAATTTGTTTTTTAAACGTATTCTTGGATCTTATCTTTCTCACTACTTTATTGATCTGCTTTGTTTTAAAGTTTTTTAAAGTAAAGAGTGGTACTGCCATATATAACGTGAATTGACTTAGAATCTGTTTTCAATGGTTTAAAACTTTAATTTAACTGCTTTTATTATCATATCAGTCATCTTTTTTAAATTGCAACGTGGGAGGGATTGGGAAAGGGAGAGGATGGGAGAGGATGCATGGAAGGAGCAATTATATTTCCAGGCTCATAACTTGTGATTGACCTTAGAGATATCTGTGTGAGGGTTTCTCATATACTGTATATATGATCAGATTACAACCATTTGTACATGCACTATCAATATCTTTGCAGTAGCTGCAAGTTACATGGCCACAAGAGACTATCTGTGTTTGTTCTCAATGTTTAAATATCAAATTAAAAGCCTGTCTCAATATAAAGATGGTTCAAGTACGACAGGCATCAGTTACATAGGTGGGAGAGAGGAGAGGAAAGTAAACATAACATTGCAGTGATCTTACCAAGCAACCTACCACTCTAAGTAATGAGGAAAATACATCAGACAGACTAACAAAGCTTGGTTGGTGATCCAGCTAGCTCAGGGTGATTGTTGTGTAGATCTCGGTGATCGCGGTATCTTTAAATCAGCATCTGGTTATATCTACAACTTCATACTCCAGAATTTAAAATGTCCTTCAATGAACTGAGGTAAAGCACAACGTGGAACTAACATTCACTTATTGCAATTTATCAAAGATGAATGTGACATTTTTTAAGTCTGAAAATTTCATTTTTTTCGAAACTTCTTATTATAATTTAGTTCTTACTTGCAACACGCAAGTTGGAGATAATATTTACTGCTGAGGTGTTACGAGGACTTTAGTGGAAGCAATTAATCAAGGTAAACAACGTTTATATAAAGTTATGAATTTGGTATAATTGGGTAGATTTCATCCAGCGAGTGTAAACCTTCCTTCCATTCACTTAACATTTCTCAATTCCAAGTTTGGATAAGTTGAATTTGAAGTTTCCCATCAAACTATCACAGTGAATGTGTTTCCCTGCAATGGACAAGATAGAGAATAACTTGATACATCATTTCACTTCCACTAAGGGCTACATTTACCTCAATTGTGACTTTTGTTGTGGAAAAAATCAGTGTCATCTTGATAAACATTTCCTAAAAACTGCTAGACATATTTCACAAAAACATTTTGATAAACTAGCCATTATTCAGAATAAATTGGCAGTCTGACATTTATCAGTTTATATTTCTTATACGCCACTAGGACATTAACCTTAAACTAAAGTACAGCATAATTCGTCTTATTTCATTGGATAAATGAAACTTAATATCATCTGTCCTTAGTTGATGTGTGGCATCTTTTGACATGTGATATGATGTGTAACGCCAGAAATTATGACACAGTGGCCTGCAAGCTCCACGTAATGTTAAGTGTGAAAGGTAAAAAAATAAGGTGAAAGCTTAACAATTAGGAAAATGTACAATTGTAATCTTAGATTTAGTGGTTTTGCTAATAGCGACTGAAAGATCAGAATTGTAAACATACTTGTTTTGTTCTCCATTTTCTGCAGTATTGTCTGTTTATGCTTAATGCTAAATCACTAAGAGAATCCGCATAAAACAGTTCCCAGACTACTTAGGTAATATCTCCAACTAGAGAATTTACTCAGAGAAATCACGAGCTGAATGGGTTTGCCAACATCATTGTTATTTTACATGCCCTCACAAGCTTGTAAAGCCTGTTGACATATTTGAATCATGTTGTCATTAAATTCTTTGGGATCACTTGACATTTCATTTGCTTCTCCTTTGCGTCTTCGAGCCATTCCCACTTCGAGCCTTTCATTTCCTGGTTTTCTATGGATACCCTCAAACTTTCCCAGGATCGATATCTTTCATGTTTGTTCATATTTTTTGGGATCCATTCTTCTGTGTTCTGATAAAACAAAATGACGGAAGTAATTCACAAATACAAATCAATACATCAAAACAAACAAAACAAGTAGGAAGGAAAGAGAAGTACACATAGGAAGAGGACATGTTTGATTTAAGAACGAAATATGAATTATGATAAGACGGTTTGGCGGGAAAATCAGGTTTTAACTGGTACACTGTTAGTTATGGAATGGTTTGCATTGCATTGCATATCTGGTACACTGTTAGCTATGGAATAGTTTGATTTGCATTGCATATCTGGTACACTGCTAGTTATGGAATGGTTTGCATTGCATATATCTGGTACACTGTTAGTTATGGAATGGTTTGCATTGCATTGCATATATCTGGTACACTGTTAGTTATGGAATGGTTTGCATTGCATTGCATATCTGGTACACTGTTAGTTATGGAATAGTTTGAAATGCATTGCATATCTGGTACACTGTTAGTTATATGTATAGCTTCTGCAATTAGCAATAGCTGCTGCAATTAGTTATAGCTGCTATTAGGTATAGTTTCTGCAATTAGGTATTTAGCTTCTATTAGCTGCAGCTTCTGCTATTAAGTATAGCTGCTGCTATTAGCTATAGCTGCTGCAATTTAGCTATAGCTGCTGCAATTAGGTATAGCTTCTCTTGTCCAGCTATGTATGTAGCCTTGTCATAGTATATATATTGTCTTATGAAAAACAAAGGTAGACAAACTTTATGCACTATACAGTACTTTAAGTCAAATTTTAAATTCTGACTACTTGTGTACCAGCAATGTATATTCTTGTTAAGTTTCTGACATTCAACAAGTCTGAATTTAGAAAATGGTTCTCTGTGTGCTAGAAAGATATTCAGCCCAGGTGTAGTTTTATCTAGGCCTCCCATTAAGTCATGGATGCTTGATAGAGCATACAAATTTCAGAATTTCACTGCATTGCTAGAATATAGGATACAGACATATGGGAATGCTGTATATAAATAAGGTGCTTGAGACCTATATGGTACAGTAAGCCCACACACACAGTCTAGAAAGTTATGGAAAGAGCAAAAATGGCACATAAGTAAAGACCGTTATGCATATATATTCATGAGCAAAATTTGTACAGTGCATAAGGAATTGAAGAAGTAGAGCCAAGTGTCTGGCACAACCATTTTATCACCTTTAGTCCTGAATGTGCTATGATCTATGCACATTATAATGCTATGCACAACCACTGTATCATCTTCAGTACTGAATGTGCTATGATCTATGCACAACCATTTTATCACCTTTAGTCCTGAATGTGCTATGATCTTTGCACATTCTAATGCTGTGTAAAAGTAAGTTGGCCTGATGTTTTGATCCTAGCAGGATCTTCTTCAGAGGCTAAATGACATGTAACAGTAACAGAAGGGACAAAAACACGCACAGAATACAGACAGGTTAATGAGCACGGTGAACACAATGAGATACATGTAAGGGGATTAGTACACAAGGGATGAGCGGGATGAGTAAATGACAAAAATGAATAAAACACTGAAACACAAGAATACAATACAAGTACAAATACAAATACAGAGTAGATAAGGAGGATCACCCGAAGGGATACAGTAACAGAGCAGCTGAAAATCAAAATAAAATAAAACTGTTAGCAAACTGCTTTTCTTTTTAATGATGAAAAAAGTGCCAACTGGTCAATTTACTTCGCTCCAATTACCTGTCTCCTAATTATGTACTCTGCTCATTGATCCTTAACTACTCTCTGGTAACATGTTTGCACGGTGCTCTCTCAGTTCCCATACGTTCTTTCATCATTTTTGTATTGCAGTTTACAACCACAGAAGAGAGAGACAACTGGTACATCAGACTGTTCAGTTTGTGTTATGTAAGTATATTGTACTTCATCCTGATGTGAAGCATTGTACGCTAAAGTATGGAACTCCATCTTTGGATTTTATATGGTTACGATGGTTTTAAATTAATAATTGGATGTGCAACCGACTGTTTCCCAAGTTTGCAAAGTACTGTTCATCCCCATTCATGAATTGTGACCAAAGTTGTGGGACGGTAGATTTGGGATATAAATATGCATCAAATTTAGGTCTCAATGGTCGTGATTGTGTCAGCAGTGTGTTGAAAAACATTACAGCTCCTTCCACAGGAATGGGTGGGGATTGATCAATGTTGCTTAAAATTTAAGTGTTGAGTAGTGAATCTTATGGGAATGTGCTCAGGAATGAAAGCTTGAAGGACTAGAAGCCATGTTGAGTCATTTGTTTGAAAACACAGGTCTAATGCTTTCTTACTTTGATAGCAATTAATAGATTTTGGAAATGCTCAAAACTACCGGATGATGTATCAAATGGGAACATTCAGATTAAGTGTATTCTATAATGACAACATTCTGTTCCACAATAGAAAAATATATGAAATATGTCACAGTGGTACTAACACCAGCCCCTTATACCCACAGTCACTTAAAGTAAGGTGACCAGACGTCCCCGATTTTCGGGGCCAGTCCCCGATTACAGTGTAGTGTCCCCGATGAACAAGTGTCCCCGAAAATGTCCCCGATTCGTCAAAATGTTCAGGAATTTCAAAAATACCCCACATTAGTAAAATAATTGTAAAAACAAAATTTAGTCCAGTGTGCAGTCGCAGAACGGAACTAACCAGTATTTCAGGTGGGCCAGTGTAAAGTGGAAACACTGTTAAAATATGCTAGATCGATCTAGCCTAGCACTCTTTCGTAAAGTAAGTAAATTTCATCTAAGAAAATGCTACACTTTTGAAAATAAAATTGATTTAAAAAGTGCTTCTAAGTATCACCATTTTTCATCTAAAGCACCTTAGGCACTTAAAAATTTTCCCTTAGACCCCTCCCCTATATCAGTCACGCAATAAATGTCCCTGATTCCAGTCAGGCAAATATGGTCACCATAACGTATATGAATATAGTAGTCAAGCCCTGTCAACACTACAGTACAGCAGGCCACTGATTAATTGAGTATCTATATACTATCCACAGACCCCACACAGTTAATGCTATGAAATCCATTAATGGCCCATCACTTTTCACAAGCATCAACTGACATACTTTTAGACGTTAAAATTACTCTTCTGAGAGAAGCTTACGGATCAAGCTCTTTATAAGATGTATTTTAATACTTAATCCCAGAGAAACAAAAACAGGGCATCCTGCGCTAAGCATAAACAATTCAACATAACAAGGTAGAAGGTGTAGTCAATCCATACTTGAAAGGATTCCCTGGCTGCTTGTAAAGAGGATTGCAACCACTTAATAAATTTTATTATCGTAGGAGGCTAAAAAACATCCATCAGCTATCTTATTAATTTTATTTTTCGTGGCAAATGTTCCTTTTTTGGTTTAACAAATTAAACTTGTTTTATTAATTAAGTTCTTTAGTGTACAATTAACTATTATATGTTTTCATTAGTCAAAATCATCAACTAGGGCACAACACTACTGACTGTGCAATAGTGCTGGGTTTCAACACTAGCACAGTAATTAATGAGTATCTGTACTGATATACTGTACTGTAGCATTGAAACTGTGTGACTGTGCATAAATTTACATACATTGATAAGTACAAAGTTAAATTAATTTACCTTTTTTTTATTTAACAGGTTTTAGCATCGAATATGTAGCATATAAAAGTGTTAAAATCAACTCAAGTGTAAGTTCCATAATTTTTCTGTCCGGGTTTCTACAGAGTGTATTTCAGCTTTGCAACAATTGTGTGAACATTTTCTGATTACATACATAATTCACACTTGCACAGGTCTACTCAATGTGTCAAGATTTCTACTATAATTGCAAATTTTATTTTACACCCTTGTCTGCTTCTGAATTTAGCTGTAACAAGATTTAAAATTCACACATATACACATACATGTATATGTACACATCATCAGATTATTAAAACAAACTACATAGGAATTAGGCTATCCTAATTATATTATCCCTTCTTTGATCAATTTTATCAACTTTGAAAAAGCGGCACATTCTTCTCCTAAATTTAAAAAGATTACAAAACAGATTTACAGTATGGTTACCAGAAAAGAAGATACTGTAATGTAAGAAATAAACAAATCCGTGTAGGAAATGCATGTAGGAAGGGTTGATTGAAGGGGAGGCAGATTAACCAGAAGTGACCAGAAGTCACCGGTTGCTAAGGGCGTACATACAGTTCTAATATATTACCATATTTTTCTGGGCATGTTAGAGCAAGATTGCTATTGGTTGCCAGGATACAAGTACGCAAGGAAGTGAAGAAAACTTAAGAAAATTCAACACAAAGTAATTACAGTTTGTCTCAATGAGTGCAATTACTGAAATTAAATGGTTGTCACTATGGAAACCCAAAAGATTGTGATGGTTGTAGAACAACTACTCTATAGTTCTCTAAGAACAGTGGAAAGTTATTTTGTCAGCCCTGGATATGTACTTAATATAGTATCTCTGTGTACAACATGTCTGATCATTCCACAGCATGTCTGATTATCTTTGATAATTTCAAAGTTTATTTACAAGCAGTACAAAAAAAAGGGGGGGCGGGGTTTCACTTCCATTGATAGTACTAGTCCAGTAAAGACCAAACAGCAA
Source organism: Apostichopus leukothele (assembly GCA_010014835.2). Lineage (NCBI taxonomy): Eukaryota > Metazoa > Echinodermata > Holothuroidea > Aspidochirotida > Stichopodidae > Apostichopus > Apostichopus leukothele. The sequence continues at coordinate 804,397 of JAAAKB020000003.1, read as the reverse complement.
GTGACCAGCCATCCAATAAGACAAATGAACTGAATTATTGCAGTTATACGCTCCAGTAAACTACAGTATATAGCTAAAGTATTTTAAAGGTGGGCTTTCTTTACACTTTGATCACAACCCACGCACTAGTTGTACGTGATCATGTAAATACTGTAGTGTGTGGGACAACAGTTAATAAATTGCCACTTGATTGTACTGAAGGGTAAATACACACCACACAGGACAATATCACTGCTGCACAAATAAATTGAACAATCAGAGATGTAACAACATTGGAATGTACGGTTACTACGACGACGATGACAGCCACAGAGTAAAAAATAAAAAGGTGCAGTACAAATGCTGGCGGAAATGTTCACCAGCAATGGCTGAATTATGAAACTTTATGTATATGTTCAGCCTGGCTGTCTCTGTCCGATGTACCAGGAAATATAATCAGAAAGTCGATGCCCTATTATTCTATTACGTCCTAACAAAGTATGTCAGGAGAATTAGTTGTTATATGACTTGGAAAAGTAAATTCCTGTTGTGCTAGAATCCTGAAACCTTTCATCCAGTTGGGATAACTATGAAATCAAATTGAGTGGGCTAAACAAAGGTGGATGGAAAAAAAAAAATTGTGAGTGAAGACAGTTTTCATAAGAGGAGTGAAAGTAATTACTTTAACATCTGTAATATTTCTGGAATATTTACAGAATTAGTGACAACGAGACCTCTTACTGTAGCGTAGTCTGTCACCTTAGCCTTCACCTTTAGTCTGTCACCTCGGTCTGTCACCTACTGTAAGTCTGTCACCATAGTCTGTCACCTTAATCCACCAATTCAAATAGTCCAGTAACAATATTTGTTAATTCTGGCTGTTTAGCAAACAAAATTTAATTTTCTAAACTTTGCAGGACAAACCGTTTTCTCTGTTCTGGCTTTACATACATCTTTCAACTATGAGAAGTACTAATTAGTATAGAGATGTGTATCTTACAATTAGAGGTTTTTAAATTTAGGGTGGATATTACATGACTTGTACAAAATGTAATAATTTTACTCAACTAACCACAAATTAAATGCTGATTCAGCAAACTCTATATGAAATATTTTACATACTGAGTTCTACAAGTTCTGATTTTCAATTGATGCAATTGGGCTAGCAATACTCTCATTGTCTGCCAAGTACTGACATTAGGAAGCTGATTCCTCCCTGCCCACACCCCACCACCCCCCCGCACAAACAGCCTTATCAGCTAACATCAATCGCT
>JAAAKB020000003.1:791963-803044 GCA_010014835.2 Apostichopus leukothele | reverse complement strand
GACGTTGTGACAATTTTTGTGGGAGATTGTGTTTTGTCTTGGAATGTGGGGTGGTTTTGGGGTGTGGGGGGGGGGGGGGGGGGGGGGGGGGGGGGGGGGGTGGGCAGTTTTATCATGAGTTATATCATATAGGGTCATGATAATGTTTGCATTTACTTCTCCTTTTTAAGGAATGTATGCTACAGAATTTAAAAAATAAAAAATTATTGAAAACCATCAGAGTTACTGTACATCTCTCTTTTGCTAATGCTTTAGTTGACAGATAAAAATCAACAATTCTTGAGTCACCATAAGCAAAAAAAGTACAGTAAAACAGGTCCAGTAACATGTTGTATTACAATTATTCTACACCAGGCAAGAATCTTAACTCAACACACTTGTTACACAAACAACACACAAGCATTGCTGTAAGACTAATTTGCTATTATAATCCAATGGACTGCCGTTTTTTTCCTTACATAAAAAAATACTTCAGGCTCAAAATTATGTACAGTGCTACATTTTATACAAATTTACGGATATCATTCAGGCAAAGTTATTGGGGCTTGTAGTACTGAAGCACCATATGAAAGTACAACCATAATGTACAATATTCAGTACAATCTTAATGTCACAATATCCTAAAAATGTTGCTATTTAGTAACCTTAGGCTTGAAATTTATAAAATTTGATGACAAAGGCATTTAAATCAACATCTTCATTTTTTAAACTGTGCACAGCATGACAATAATTTTGACCAATTGCCTCAATGGAGAATCATGCATGAATCATGATCATCTTGCAGAGAAGCTGAAACTTCCCATGTTTGTCAATTACATTGAAGTGAAGAAGTGCAATAACCATGTTTGGAGGTCGTTTAAAGTTTTCTTTATCTCTTACAACCTGGTGAACATTACATGACTGAGAAAAATAAACTTCAGCTTCTTTATCTCACTGAACCACCCATCTGGAATGTAGACAAGATTTTTGTGTCTGTCATAAAACAAAACACTAAAACCTTCTCCAAAATATTTATGTACTGTTATCAGAGTTTGTAACCCAATAGCCCATGATAACCCCCTGAAGTAACATTGTCAGTTGTGACCACAACAGTAGTGTGGGATCATTATAATTGGCCACAATAGGGAAACTGGGGTTTAACACATCACTGTACCGGATTGTACAGTTAGTATCAGGCTATCAATTTGTTTGGACAGTAGCTCCCCAATTGTGCTATGTACAGTATTTTCAATGGAAATTTGGAAAAATGGAGAGTAAGTTTTATCATAATGTAATTTTTTGGTTTGTGGTTCACTGTATATACACACTAGAACACTTTCCTCCATTTGAAGTGTTCCTGTTACAAACAATTGATGCCAGGTCTGACCATCGGAAAAAAAAAGAAAAAAAAAAGGCCTTCTCTAAAACAGTATCAGAAATTGTAACCTAGTGGCCCACAATACCCCCGCCCTTCACATTTTCAGATGCAACCACTTCAGTATCAAGTCAGTTATCATTATAATCCGTCCGCAATAGGGAAGTTGGAGTTTAAAGCATCACAGTACTGTATTGCAGTGTGGAGAGGCCAATTTGTCTTAACATTATAAGCTCCCCAATTGTGACCTTCAATGGAGATTTATAATGTATGTATATTTTTGGAGTGTGAGTTCAATCTATATGAAATAAAGATTATTCAAAATATATCTGCAAAAATTCATAGAGCAATTTAGGGTCCAAATCTGCCATATTTGTTAATATCCCAACTAAATATATTAACGAAAAGACCCATGTGTGTGTTTCACTCAGATTTGGAACAGCAAACCACAAAAGACAGGCCCTTCTGGTATTAGTTTTCATTTTGGAAATAAAAGATAAACTATGAAACATTACATGAAAACACTGATCCATTCTCATGCTTGCTAATCAGAAGGCCGTCTCAGATTATGTCACTGGCTGCTGCCTGGTAATCCTGTTACATCTGGCTTAATACATGGCCGATCAATTCGGTCCATTCTAGAAGGATGAGAGCTCCTCAAAAAAGTTTTGTTTCAAAGATTCTTGCTAAAGACATAAATGCCATTATAATTTTCAACTGACACTGGGTTGAATTAATGCAGCGGTATTGTATGTCCACACTCATCCAGTAATCTCTTTTAAGCTTTCATTACATAAACAAAACCATTCAGAGTAAAGGATGAAATTACATCTGCTCTGCTGCCTACTACTACAACATAAGGGAGAGAAAAAAATACAATTCAGGCCTTTGTTTACCTGAGAGAGAGAGAGGGGTGGGTGGGTATCTTGTTGGAGATACCCAAAAATAATTGACCTTTTCAAAGAAAACATGGTGAGTAAGCAGATGTAATTCAATACCAAACAAGAGAAAAAGTGAACTGCAATCGGTAATTGCTGCCAATTTGTCACTGCTATCTTTTGAAAACTTTTTACAAAAGTTGATCCAGTAGTCATCATCATGAGGTCAGTCAGTATGTAGTAGTAAGTAGTACTACTAATGTACACAAAACTGTACATTGCCACGAGTGGGTTCCATGGTGACCTGTTGTAGGCAGCGACCCAGCTTGATACCAGCAGAAAATACAGCAACAATCGATTTTGACATTCCTCTCAAACAATTCATCTAGTTTAGTGAGGTTTGCATGATACACAGTCCAAAATGTAACACAATCCTTCATTTCTTTCCCCGCCATGTGTTTCCTCTCCCGACATACGAAATTTGACGGGCTTAATTGGCATGAAACATTGAACCCACCAACCGTTAAAGGTCTTTCTTTCTCTCTCTCATTATTTCCCTTATTTCTGTCTATAGATCTTTCTGTCTGTCTGTCTGTCTGTCTTTATTTCTTTCTTTAGATCCTTCCATACAATTATAATCCAGAGTCCTCAATAGAACTTCTCTAACCCCTGTTTACATTGCAAAGCACACAGTAATGTTACATTTTTACACTGCAAACCTTCAGGTACTTGTTTGTTTCTTTCATTATTAAAGTCCGACTGACGATATACTACATACTATAAAGTAACTGTACAAACCCCATTGTGTAATTTTCAATATTGTCCATAGTTTCATAACACTCAAAAGAGTGAATGCATGTCCTGTCAGTCTTTTCTTTCTATTTTTGCAGTTTTTTATGGGCTCAAGACTGTCACCAAATCTGCCTAACAAGGTCAATTTTCCTCCAACACATTCCAGATAGAGTTGCACAGATCAAGGGTCAAAGCCAAATGGAATATCAAATGGCAAATACCCTTTCTTGTTTTGCTTTAAGAGTCATGCATACAGAAAACAATTCCAGTTGGAGAAAATATCAGCCCTTATGATGAGGGTAAACCAGGGTCAGGCCTTTTTTTTTTCCTTTTTTTTCTTTTTTCCTTTCACTTGTTTGACTGATTGGTTCTGTACACAGACAGTATTCCTACAGTACTGTATACATACAGTTCTCAGGAGTTCTATGCATATCTTTATAAACTGTACAATCTGTTCATTTCCATTTTCAGTCTAGATGTATTCTATAATAAATTAGAAAATTACATGCTCTACCTTGCCACTTAACGCAGTAAACCCTAGAGCTCTAAGTACTCTAGACTACTGTAGCTTTAACTTTGTGAAGTAATCTACACTATCAAACTAGAACATGGTCCTTACACTGTAAGCGTGTAGTAATTACACTATTTAACGTCAATCTTTTCCTCTACTACCATACACTGACATGTATGTGAGAATTATTCAAGGCAATATCAGTGTTCTCAGAAACGAGAAGCCTCTGTCAGACAAGGTTTTATGTTTTCCTTTCATTTGGTATAAACTAGTAATAAACTGAGAATATTGAGAAGTTTCAAAACTGCAAATAGAATGGCGGAAACTTTAAAAAGCTGTTATTTTAACCTCAGTTCATGTTTAGGTTAAAGGAACTTGAATTTACATTTTCTTGGAAAACTTACTACCACTTTTTCTCATCACAGACAGACCTGTGTCTGGATCTGTTTGAAAAGTGTACTTAAAAGAATAGTCCAGGTCAAATTTTCTTTTTGATATGTTAAAGAGGAACATAATCTAAGCATTCTGGTGACATTTGCATTCAATTTCCTATGTACCATTTTTGAGATACTGACAGTTGAAGTTGCCACCTTTCGATGTCATAGTTGCACACGGAAAAATAATGTTCAGAATGCTAAGATTATGTTCCTCTTTAACATATATCAAAACCAAATTTTGACCTGGACTATTCTTTTAAGGCATTCTCGCAGCGATTGTTTAATCATATAAACACCAATGAGATTGTGGGTTTGATGTGCTTCAGTACTGCCCTTGCGAGTTCAAAAACTTACCTGGTTGGGACAATCATAAGCTATGAGCCTACCTGTCTCCTCACAATCACAGCATTTTTGCTCTTTATGTGTCTACTGGTAACTGCTACATGAATCTTTCGACACTTGGTCACAGCTGATCGAAATCAAGGTTGTTTTTGTTGGCCTAATTTTGATAATTAATGCATGTTTGGTAGCTTACTAGGGTTAATAATTCATCTGATGCTTGATATGACGTCCATGCACTCATAAATGAATAAGCCTCAGTTTGTCTGACGGCAACGAATTTTGACTTTTAATAGAAGGAATTCATGCAATTTCCACACTGAACAGGGAATGACAATTTCGTCATGCATCTGTTTGGTAACTTTACCGAACAAAAGAGAACAAAACAATCGTATAGGATAGCAAAAGATGGGCACAAAGAAGTTACCACGTTTAAAAGGCCTGTGTAACATTTTAGAACGCAAATACTGTATTCAGAATAATACATGTCTAAGGAAGTGTCAGGTGACCCAGCAGAAGTACCTGAGAGTCCTAACAGTTACCAATCTACTGTACAGATTAAAGAAGCCATTTTCAAAATGCATTTTGCAGAGTGGTACAGACAGAATGTAAAAGATGCGACATCAAATTCATTGGGCTTCTTTTAACAGACTTCAGGTCTTTCAGGTACAGGATCAGATATAACTTTAAACCATGTGAACAGATCTGGGTAGTACGTATGTCAAATACATTTATCCTAATAAATCTCACTTTACCTGCTTGGTGAGTTAGTTTCTTCTTCTGACTGGCCTCTAAGGTCGTGTACGTTCTCAACTCCTCTCCCTGTCTGATATTGTCACCGTTTACGTCCACCTTATCCTTCAAGTGTCCACGGTGTGCGCTCGGCAATGCGGGCACCACGAACGAGCAGATGTCATCGCAGTCCCCGTTGACCTCGATCTGCTCCTGCTTGATGTGCTTTAGGTGATGCGGGATGGGAGTGGTGGAGTTCGAGGGAGGACATGGCGTATCGCTCTGTACCCTGATGGGTGGGATGGGCCGATTAGAATAACCCAACGATACAGGCATGTGGTGCGAATTTGGGGAGCAATGAGACACGTCATCTTCCATGATCACAGTCAGTGCTGTAAAGATTAAATTATGAATTATGAATTAAATTATAAATTAGATGCTCATCAACCTGTCTGTATTCTGTGCATGTTTTTGTCCCTTCTGTTGTTGTTACTTGTCATTTAGCCTTTGAAGTTTGAAGAAGATCCTGCTAGGATCGAAACGTCAGGCCAACTTACTTTTACACATTCTCTTACACAGACTCTCTAGTGGATAAGCGGTTTGCTAAAAGTTTTATTTTATTTTATTTTACTTTAGACTATCACGGCAACCATTCAGGCACACCCTTTGCATTATTATCTTTAGAAGCAATATTTCAATAAAATCTCTTTGGTATTAAAGTTCAATGCAGAAATTGTTTTTGGGAAAATGTACCCAAGTTTGTCAGTCGGATGGGGGAGAGGTGGGGAGGGGGGTGGGATTGGTGTACAAGAGGTACTGTATCAGATTTGGATCAGTAGGAATTATTAGTAGGACACTGTGCAAAATTTTGCACTTGTAGGGGGAGGGGAAGGAAAGTGATGAAAACTTAAGTAGTTACCTAATTGCTACCCGGCACCTTTGTGGCTTGAAATGTGTGTCAGTACTACTGTAGCTTGGTAATAACATTATAAACTGCTACTACGAAGCAAAGTTACCCTTTATACATAAGTAGAACATGGCCTAGCAACCAAAGCTTTAGACCATGGGAACATTTTCAAATGGCATGAGGCTTCTTCTTTTTTTTAAACTTTATTAAATTTTATATTTAGCCTGTTCATTCTTTTGTCTATATATGTAAAAATATGAGAGCCTGATATTTCGATCCTAGCAGAGGCTAACCACTTGCCTAGATCCTGCTTGGATGGAAATGTCAGGCCTGTGCACGCATATGTATCTTGACTGTGATTGAAGTCATTCCAAATGCCTGTTTAGTGCTGACAAACTACAAAACCAATACTGGTGTAACTTTATTGGCCTAGCCTATGCATACATATAACTTACCATAGACCTAGACATAGGTCTCTGTTAGTCACTGTTACTAGAGCAGTAGTAGTGCTAGTAGTACTAAGTCTACAATATCGCAGAATTGAACACCGTCGTCTGCGAGCAACAGTGTTCCTGAGACTAGGCATAGAATCAATCGATGGAGAATAGGCCTACTGTGTGCCGAACTAAGGCCTGGCTAGGTCAAATTTACTCAGTAGTACTTTCTTTGTATACCGTCACTGAGCCCTGAAGTCGTTTCAGTTCTGTTGTACGTGTTGAACATTTGTTCGGCAATCCTCACCATACAGAAAATTGTGTTATTTTTCTACGTTAGACTTACCTCCAAGTTCCAACGGACGCTCCGATTTACAATGTATCCCGTTGTACAGTACTGCTTATCCAGTAAATTGCAAGATTCGAATCTCGTGGAATTGCTTCAGTTCACGTATTTACGTTTTTCTGCCTGACTGCGTCAGCCAAGTTAACAGGTACCCAGTTGTTACAGTTTACCTGTTTCCTCTGTTACTGACTTTAAAGATTAACTTCATCGATCAAGCTTGATCTTTGCCGCCAGCTGCTCGTACAGAAATTTTCAACACATGTTTACTGTGTAGCTGAAGCACAACCCGGAAGTAAAAAATCAAACTTACTATATTTTAAAATGACGTCATTGACTAGCACAGCGCCTCAGGTGAACCAAAAAAATATAATCGCCTGGAGAAAAAATTGAGGACGCTAGTTCTGAATGTTGCTTTTGCAGACCAATGTCCTTTCCAGTTTATTACAACATTGTTTTGATTGCAATTTCTGCATCACCATTTATTAAATTTTACTAACATTATGTGACTCTATCTATCAACTATAAAGAGAACGTGATGTTATTACAACTCAGCTATAAAATTTGTATTCCTTCTATTGGCTTACAAATCATTTACCAATACAAGAGTAGTGTAATCGTCTAAACCAAAATAGACATCCGATGAAGCCTTAAAATCAGAGTACCTTGACAGCTAGCCAAACCGTTTCAAGAAGAACTAAGAAACGAAATATTTCTTAAATAGCGACAGGAAACTAATGAAGAATATTTGTACTGGCGATATAAGACCACCGGGTACACAATATGAGAGAACTTCCTTGAACAACAACTGGCTTTGTAGCAGGAAGTAACTCAGAAATACCAAGTTGCGTCTGTTTGGGTCAAGGAAACTACCTCATCCCAGGGAGTTGTTATGGAACAACTCCCTGCTCATCCTACCAGGGAGTTGTATGACAACTCAGCTGATCCTACCGTGGTCAACAAGTACATAAGTTAACTGGGAAACTCTTACTTGAAAATCGAGTGTATATCCCTGTGTTAGATCAGAGTTACAAACATTATAATAGTAAAGAAATGAAACCACGCTTCTCGGCGTTTTGGCTAAGATCATGTATAGTATATGTTCCCTTTCGAGGGGAATGGTGATACACACCCGATGATGATCACACAGTCACAATCTCGATGTATAAGGGGACTGGGGTTGAGAGCGGATCAGTCGTTCGGAAGTTTGGTTTTCGTGCCCAGGTTCTTTCCTGGGTGCCTTTTCTTAAAAAAGTACCACATTTTACATATCTAAGGATTTAAAATTGGAGACATAAATAACTTATAGTCATAACTGACCCACTTCGGTCTCCGCTACATGATAATCGAAAGGATATGAATATGCATAATTTATAGCCCAACATAGATATTCCGGTGTCAGATAAGTTAAACTTATCTTATACAGTGAAACATTCCACACCCCATCTCAATATTCAGTTACCAGGGGCGCATCTACCTTTTGTATTTGGGAGGGGGTACGTCGATCAGGCTAGGGGTGTAATAACAGTCTTATTTTGGGGGAGCCTTATGTGGTTGTGCCCCCTGCTTGATTGGATGTATCTTATATTGACTGGCTAACCTTTAAGTTTTTTTTTATTACCTTCTTGAAATGTGACACATTTGAAAAGTTAAGGCTTAGTATAGCTGCAAATAATCACTGTATTTAAAATTTCATCAAGATCCAACTTTTTATTATGTAAATGAGCCAATTATTTTCCTCTGTGGATAAATTATTGAAATTTGAAATACTTTCAAGAAAGAACAAAAACATTTCCATCTCAAATGACTATGATAACATAATTTATTCTGCTGTTGTCTGTTTCGATGGAAGTTTGAATAATTCTTATCTTCGCCATACAAAAGGTTTTCAGGGTGTGGTTTTGACTAACAGAAAATTTCCAGCATATTTTTTTATGCGAAATCAAGAATAATATGATGACATCACAAACTACCCACTATGATCAACTCCCTGGATGAATCGAGGTCCTAGCCATTCAAAAAAACAGGGTTTATGTTCAAACTGCACAACCATATTTCGACTTAGGAACAAAATATTGACATGGGGTTTATAAGTAACGGTGTGACATATAATATTTCTGTTCCATATAAGGTTCACATACTCTGCCCCTGGAATATTCCTTGATCAACGTTCCCGGTTTTTCACGAGTTGCACCGAGAGGCCCCTCGAAATTATATTAGAGTTTGTGACATTGAACGTTTAGCTAGACGCCGGGTTGAAGAAGCACATTGTAATGACAATCAATAGGACATGCCGAGGTGCCTTATATTTCAAGGTGAATCACTGATAGAGGTGACACTGGGTCGGCGATGGGTAGGAGTCATTGTAGCATATATAAATCCTGTCTGGATTTCTCATTATTATCTAGGCTCATTGTTTCACGTGAATTCCTTTGAGCACGAAATTTTAACGGATGTTAGGGCTACTAACGTTTTATTTTTAACAACATTGTTTTGAATTTCCAACGTTGTGAAAGTTATATCGAGAAGTTCTAAGTAGTTCCAATGAAATACATCTGTTACTGTCATTATTATTATTTTTTTTTTAATATATTTTTTTTTTAAAATTATGAAGAACTATACAGTACATTAACCTGTCACTACACAATGCATCTAAAAATAGAAATGATCTTTTAAACTTTTTAGGCTCAAAAATACGGCTTAGTGTATGACAAACCATAGCTCAGTTCATCATACACAATACAATCCACTGTGGGAACTCCATTACTGACTTTGATGGCCTCAAATCAAATGTTTAAAATGATCTACAAATTGCTCAATGACAGTCGATGTTGAATGAAAGATATAGAAACATTTTTTTTATTTTCGCTAGGACCTATGAAGACCAAACTTTCTGCATACAGTTACCTTTAACTTGTCCCGTCATTTGGTAAATACGGGTAAAACTATGCATGACACCACACCGATGGTCAAACTTTTAAAAAGTTCGTCGTTATTTGACAAGATACTTGACAAAAACACATTCTCTTGACAAGTCAATTTTTGATTAGAAGCTTGAAGAAATGATACCGTGGTTGGATTTGTAGCATGCATGTGGGATGCGTGACAGTTCTCGCAAACCAGGATTTCGCAGAAACAGAGCCGTATATAGACATATATATATATACGGCTCTGCGCAGAAATTGAAGATAGCGCCATCACTTTTTATGACTTCCTTTTCTTATACGGGATTTTCTAGCAACTGATATGTTTAGAATTTGAAATTTATTTTCACATTATCAAACAGAAAAGCATAACATACAGTACAGTAAGGGACAACAATAGTACGAAGGGTATACTAGAAAACAGAGATACTGTTAACAAAGTTAGTGACCATAAACAAATATTATTAACAAGCAAGAAACCCTTAATTACACGAAAGAGTAATTATAATAATGAATTGTAACCTCGTCCAATTTATAAAAGGTGCTGGGTTATCCTTTCTTAACCTCTTCAAGAAAAAACAAGACTACAAACAAGGCAAAAAAGACAATAATAGGCCTATCTATAATGTCAATTTATTTCTGATTCAAGCATCCGTGATCTGATAAAGTTTCTGATAAAGATTCGGTTGATATGAATCGTGAGAAGAGATTTTACTTTTACTTACTTGATATGAAACTATATCCAAGTGAATCAATTCAGTGAAACATTGCAAATTATCTTCATTTTACTGACTTAGTTAATGACCAGTGTGTTAGACTAGGTAGTCCAGCCACTTCAATTGATGAACCTCAAATGCTAAAATGGTAAATTCTCAAAAAAATTAATATTGTTCAAGAAATAACATCTGATTTTTAACGTGATCTACAACATATCAACATAATTTGTTTGTGCCTAAAGAAATCCTTACAATGTTCTGTTGTTTAGGCCATATGAAGGTCAGAGAGATAATCTAAGTGTTTATACTTATTAACTTCAACTATATCAGTTCTGAGTGAGTTAACGTCGTGAAATATGTGCAAAAAGAAAGAAGCCATTCGACAGATGTTTAACTTACTTTTATTTTACTAAAAAAAACATGAAATAAATCTGAATGTTTTTAGTAGGCTCAATGTTCTAGCAAAACCTCTTTTCCAAAATGGAATGATTCGTCTTAGTCGGTTATTCTTTAGCAAACTTCCAACATAGTTATTAATCCTTGAGACAAATATATATTTCAAGAAATATATCAGCATAATTTGATAACTTTTCCCCCCTTTCTCCAAAACAGGGTACTTGTTGGGGACTATTAGCCCCTCTTTTCTTTCTCTTCTACACTGGTTGAGGATTTTGAAAAGGGAGGGGATGTGACTTGAGGTCATTGACGTTGACT
>JAAAKB020000003.1:595065-606910 GCA_010014835.2 Apostichopus leukothele | reverse complement strand
ACAAAAACACACACAGAATACAGACAGGTTAATGAGCATGGTGAACACAAAGAGATAGATGTAAGGGGATTAGTAGATAATGGATATTATTATTAGTGGATGAAGGGTAAGATCCCACCAGAATGCAGTCAACATGGTGGACACCTTTAATAAATTATGCTTCCCATTTTGATCGTGGTGGTGCATACATACTCGTAAGGAAAACCTAGTAATATATCATTCAACCACAATAGAGCATAAATTCTTGTATTTTTCAGAGCAACTTATCGTCCCTTTGCAAACTACAAACCCCAGCTTCAGCGTACCTGAAAGAAACCTGGTGGTACAGGTCCGCTAGGGGGCGGACCTCCTGGCATTCCATCTGTGGGAGGCATCTGGCCCATGACTGAGTTCGGTCCTGCCGCACTCTGTAACAGAACAACGGAAACAAGGAAAATCAGACATGATTCAGAACATGAACCTGGGGGGGGGGGGACAGAGGAAACATGACTGCCGGATTCTCGTCCAATTTGTGTCCACGGAAACTTCCAAACGGTATTGTCAGCCTTATAAATTAACAGAAGTAAGAATTCACAATCTGGCTCTTTTGACTGGAACAGACAAGGAAGTGAGAACCAGATCAGAAAAGCAAGACAGACTCTCCAATAAAGAGCCACACTTAGTTCAGCGGTATTTCTGACTCACACAACCTTGTATCTATCTTCAGCACAAACTAATGTACAAAAAGATACACAACGAATAAAACGAATATGAAACTGTACAATACTGACAATGAATATTACATTCTTAGTTTTCGAATCATATCTCACAGATCTAGGGAAAAATTTATAAGGTATCCCAATTGCAAAACGTTAAGCAAAACGGGCAGATTGCTGTGAAGATGTATACATAGCAGTGTTGCACACAGGTGCCATCGTACTTTTACAAGTTCAGAGCTTTCCAAACTGGGACACATGTGAACATTAGCTTATTCCCTGAGATTGCATGTAATTTGTATGTGTAATGAAAGTTACATAGTAGCATGGCAAATGATAGTGGATCCAATTTGCCAATACCAACACTACTGTCATACAGTAGGTGTGGGTACCATCCTGTGGACAATAAATCTCACCAATTAGCAACTAAAGTGTCACCAAATGGTAGACCGACTGTGTTGTAGTTGTTGTATGGTACATGGAGAGTGGCAAGTGAGATTTCATGTTTTCCTAGTCGAAACTAAGATTGAAGCATACAATCCTAGATATTACTTGCTTTTCCTGACATTGTATTTCTTGCCATTTTTGCAACAAAGATACATCTAGACCAATTGAGCATACTGCAGACAGACTTTACGTTGTTCTTAAATATTGTGTTCAACATACACCATCTCTTCTTGACAGCAGCTACAGTACATAGTATCTTAATTTCTTGAAGACTTTCGTAGCAATACTGTACCAACTACCAACATGCACAGTGCTTTAATTATCCTTGTGAAATAAATTTAAAAAAACTCTAAAACAGCTAGTACTGTATTCTTTCATAACACAAGATGCTGCGGAACTGTGTGACCCTCTAACAAATTCTAATATCGTTATCTGTAGAGCAACCGGTGAATGACACCAGAATAAAATCCTGTTTGGTTTCCACAAAAGCGATGACCATGGAGTCACTCTTACCGACCTTGCAGAATTGTGCAGGGGTCCGCGGATTGCAAATTCGGCAATGACGACGCAGATCTTAGTCGGTAATAAACGGTTAGATTCATCCAACACATCAACTCGTACAGACACGTTGTACTCAATAGCCAAAGTGACTTAACCAGGTCTATGCATGCTAAGTTGTTCAATACTGCCCTCATTACCTTTTGGGCAAACATTTTGTATTGTTGTTTTGGTTTAAAATGAAGTCTGTGTTCTTATTTATTAGTACAGTATTTATCACAATCTGTTGAGCCAATCAGTCAGTTTTTTAAAGCTGAATGTAGAATTAGATTACAGTGTACATGTACATATGTTCTTCCCCTTAAATTGCTGGATATGTCTTATAGTCAACAAGTACTGTAGGTGCAAGGTCTGAGGTCTTTTAACATTACAAACGATTTCTGCAAGTTACGTGTTTAGTTCATTCTTTCTTTCAACTCCTAAATGTTCAGTGGCAGCAACACCAACTGAAAATTGACGGAATCCAACCACTTCCTCACAAAAAATGACTTAGAGCTGAAATGAAAGACCATGATGTTCTGTGTGTTGTTATATCTTCCCAAAATGCATCATTCACGATCAGCCTTCCTTTCTTTGAGACAGTTGTGACCGGCGTGTAATCCAACCCACATATTTCATCCATACTCGCTATTTTGATGTACGTATATTCTGTACAACCTGGCAGACAGTGAGTCTTTACATAACTCACACTGATAAATACATAGTACTCTGTTTCTTGTAGTCACCATCTACCTACCTGTTAAAACTGTATTGTAATCTTGTGCAAGAATCCTAATGAGAATTGCCTTAAGCTACAGTACAGTTCTAATTTTGGAATAAGCAAATTTGTTCTTTTCCTTTGCAGTTGATTTGTGCAATCAGTATTGATCAAACCCCAACACTGTAAACAATAGGTCTACCTAGTCAAAATCTTCATTACAAGCAATATTACACTTAGTATACAGCATACAGTAGTAGCTATATATTTGTGTGCACAGCCTTGGATGAAGGAGCAACTACATGCACGCATGCAATATGTAGTTACGTATACCACATCCATATTATACAAAAAAGTCCTTCAAGTCGAGGTGTCCGTACAGTACCCTTCGGGAGGCCTCCCTGAGAGAAGTCGAGGCATTTCCATAGCCATCAAAATGGTTGCCACCAGCAAACCAATTTGCCTTAATTAAGGTTCTCTCTTTTCCATTGGAATGAATTGAAACGTGTCTATTTTTACACATTCGTACATTTTTAAACTTTTGACAAATGGTAAGCCCTGTCGGTAACTATCGCAAATTTATTTGGAAATGTTCTCGGTTGTGTCCTTTCCTTATTTTAGTTTCTAAAATCTCCATTTTACGCTGCATACATGACGGTGTTTTATCACGAGGGTGCAAAACAGCTGACTCGGCCAACGATTGCTTTTGTTATGTACGGGAACCGGTTGATCATTACACTCTCGTTTCATCAATCTTGTACAACATCAATATTAATAAGCGAAGCAAAGGAACCTAGGTAGATTTGGTGTTCTACAAAAGCTTTTTACAATGTGCATCCAGGTATAAGCTAGCAGGTTGAATAGTTCCTTGCCAAAATATGGATACGACATAATAATATTCGAGATGTTCAAAATTATAACAGCATGCAAATTGTGCAAAAATTGTAAGGTCCACGTGGGGTGGGAGGTGTGGGGTGGGGTGGAAGGTGTGGGGTGGAGGTGTGGGATGGGAGCCGTGGGATGGGAGGTGTCATGAGGCTGTTCCAACAACCCCAGAAAATTTACTGGATCGGGTATTTACCAACAGCGATATTTATATATGTACCTGCCTTCAAATACAAACGACTGCAGAGCTGACAGGCTGGAGCCGTTATGATTGAAAATATTAATGATAATGTGAAGTTGTATGATAGGTACAAATTTATGGAAAACAAAGATAAATAGGTAAAGAAAGAGAATTGATACATTATGATCATATCATTGACAGTGGTATAAGTGCACCATGGAATATATCATTCTGTACTCAGCTATAGCTATAGCGATCGTGAGATCATGTGATTCTACCAAAATTCTGTCACATTTTGCCACCATGTTTGAATGACTGCCATTTCGTCATTTTTTGTTCGATATGGCTGAAATTTGGTCAGTTGTTTGTGTGAGTTGAGTTTTGCAAACATGCAATCATTTTGAAGTTCATTTGAGGTCACAAGAGGTTATTTTCTGAAAAATTAACCAGAAAGCCAGTGATTCCTTGCTTTACAGGTTTTTTGGGTTTTTTTTTCAAAATTCGAAATACTGTAATGTATATCTGACTAATGTAGAGCAAGTGAGTTAAATTTGTCCAAGAATTAAACTTGTGAGAACCAGAGAAGATTTGTAGATCTATCCCCTTGTGGGCATCTACCATGTCATTCACTAATAAGGATTTTACAGTATAGAGTTTTAAACCAAAATGTTTCAATATCCAGAAAGAAGTCGTTCTAGATGTGAAATATAGACACATTTTACCAACTAAGAGCTAGCAAATCCCTTTAAATAGTTGTTCAGCTAATATGACATTGTTTATACACTGTAAAATATTTTCTAGAAAATGGCCAAGTTTTCCACCATTTGAGATAACCTGTTGACCCCTTGAAGCTCAGAGGGAAAAACCCTTATAGGATGTTTAAGTGCAGTAAAAGTATGAACTCTGAAGCAGATTTCATTACCTAGATGCCAGGAATGTTTCATTAAAGACTTATAGGAGCCCTTTCACAGAAATAAAATTTGACCAAAAAACAGCATTTGACCAAACCAAAAGAACATCATAACACTGGAGAATTCACAGATTAATCGAAGCTTTGATTTTGGGAGTTATCATGTTTAAACGTTTTTGCAGACTTTGAGGCCCTGTTGACCACATGTGACCTTGACCTTTACAAATTGCAATATAATTCTTGCACTCACCAAGCTAGATCTACATACTAAGAATGAAGTTCAAGAAAGATGTACTTCTTGCGTTATTACCAGGTTTTTCAGACTTTCATTTAAATGTTGACTGAAAATGACCTTTGACCTCCACCAATTCCAATAGGGTTCTTGTAATTAACAAGCTGAATCTGCATACCATGTATGAAGTTCTACAAAAATGTACTTTTTGGGTTATCGTGTTAACAAATATTTCAGACTTTTACCTCTGTGAATCCAAACTTCACAGAAAACAATAGGCCTTCTTGTGCTCAATAAGACGGATCCACATACCAAGTATGAAGTTAATCCATTTTTGAGTTACCCTGTTTACAAGCAAGTGTGACGTGTCACATACATTAACACACAAACACACACACAAACGCCATCGCATAGATTCCTTTTGCCTCCAGCAAGGAATAAAACAAATAGTACTCCTCCTTAAAGGGTTTGTCTAAATCTGCTGCAATGTTGTGGATATAATGTTTGAATGGTGGTGAACCGAACTTGTTCAGGAAAAATATTTTTGTCATCAACAAATTTCTCAAAT
Organism: Apostichopus leukothele; assembly: GCA_010014835.2. Taxonomy (NCBI): domain Eukaryota; kingdom Metazoa; phylum Echinodermata; class Holothuroidea; order Aspidochirotida; family Stichopodidae; genus Apostichopus; species Apostichopus leukothele. The sequence goes on along the minus strand of JAAAKB020000003.1, from coordinate 601,737 downwards.
AGATGCTTAGCTGTGCTTCTGCAGCATAGCTACTCTTGACATTTATATATCTGTGATATTAAGGGTATTTGTGGCAATGAAATAGTTATTATAAGGCCCACAATTCAACTCTTCCAACTGGTAGGTCATGCATGAGACATGGCCTGAGATTTCCACAGTGACATCAAGAGCAACCATAGATAAAGTTCTCACATTATGTTGGTGGCACATCTCAATGTCTGCAGTATAACCTAGACATCATTTATCACTGGGAATAGGGTTAACTTGTGTCAGGTGACAATATTTATATGTAAGCCCTCACACATCATTCAGTTTCATTTCTCACTTTGCAACTGTTGGCAAGTACTATATCTACCACTGAGCAGTGTCAACATAAAATGCCTGTGTACGAATTATATTAAATTTAAATCTTACTTCAAAGACAGCTCTTGCCAAAAATATTAAGAAATAAACAACTCCTTCCCAATGTGTGTAGTGGATATATAGCATGCCTAAATACCACAGTAACATTTTGGTTTATACTGTATGTTAGGATCTCATACTGCAATGTAATTACCAATAACATAAGAACATCCTACCAAAAGACAAATTTATTGCGACAGTCAATAAAACTTTTGGCGAGCTCGATGAGAGGCTGCATCTATGTTCTGTTACTTCCGTGATGTGTTTCCTAGCATAACTTACCGTTCCAATAACCTGGAGATGATGCACAACCAATAAACACTGTATAGGCATAACCACATGATGTGATTCTAGATGAATCTTAATATTAAATGGTAGATAACAATAATATAGCTGTGGACAGTCCCTGGATTTCATGTGCTGTCATCCCCCCTGGGCTATCCACAAATTTTTCAAAAGGCCCTGAATAATTTTTACCATTCATAGAGACAGCTCTTTAACCTAGGCTTAGCTGTGATGTTCTGCAAGGCCTACTGTACTACAAACATAAATTTTATTCATGGCTCACAGGTAACCCAGATCATTGTATAATTCCATATAGCCTGTAAATTCACATGAAAATCATCATGTTGCACAAGTTTAGGAGAGAAACAATATGGCTTCCAGTGTCCTTCATGCTTTTGGCATTGGATTTTTATCTTAATTACACAAAATACTTGCCCCTTGATGAGGAGTTCCACCACCTTGAGCATAGGACCACCAAAACATAGGACCACCAAAACACTAAGATACCCTCACAATTCATTTCCCTAAATTAAAATGTACAATGTAGGTACTTATCCATGAGTTCAAAATGAGGAGAATTATCTTGTCCCATGAATTTTTAATAACAAAATGTATGGTCACCTAAGTATATGGGGAAAATAGCATGGCCACATAGCAGACCCACCTATGTGTTAACTTTTCACAAATGATACCAGGATGCTATAAGTTACAAAAAACAGTGGGATAAAATATTTCGTTTTAGTGTAGTGTCCTTTCCTACAATACAGTAACTGGTTCATTTGCTGCATTGCTACAGTATCTACTATCTAATGCTACAGTTTGTTGCATGTACATCCCTGTCAGCCTACAAGATGTCCCTGACATGTATTAATACAATGAACACCCACACACACACATGCCGCACACACACACACTAATCAACTTGTGTGTATCAAGTTTTCATATTATTCACCACCAGGGTCACAACACTATGTCCTAGCCAACCAGCAGAAGGAGGAAGTGCAATGCTTGTAACAGCACCTTGACTCTGCCTTAGTTGCCAGCAAGCTCATTATGCATGCAGACTTGTTCATTGAAGATTGTGTACTGAGAGATCATGTGTGTGAGTTCCACTATTAACTTTGATGTGGTAGTCAGTGTAAACGTGTGCACAGGGCAGATTACAATAGCAAAAGCAATGATAAATAACAGATTAACAATCGAGGGTGCTAATTGTGTAAACATTGGGAATCAAATGACTTACACCCCCAGGAGTACACTCCACTACAAATTTACATGCAATAATCCACATTATTCACCACTTGCTAAAGAGAGAATAAGAAACGATGGGGGGAGAAGGACTCGGGTTAGTTAGCATCCAGAGACAAATATTTAGTTGGATGAAGAAGGATGATACCTGAAGAGACAAGAGTAGATGCAACAGTGAGGGCAGGATACTTCCAAATTCACTGTTTTCAATATATGACCACACACCAATTTATTGACTGTTTTCGCTACTAGACACATCATATATCCTATACGGTACCCTAAGTGGATGCCTAGAAATGAACATGTAACCGGAAAGTTGAGCTAATAAAAATGGGAAATAATGGGTTTTAGCTGACCTAACATACTCAAGTCCAAAAGTCAGCTGCCGTGATCTATAGATGACTGTAATGTTTTGTACCCTGAAATGGGAAGGGGGGGGGGGGGAGAAGCAGGGAATATTTAATCCAGTATCGCATCGCAAATTGCTATACAAAATGGTCGGCAAGTTGCTGAGATGTATAAATTATTACCTGTTTCGGAAGGGAAATATTACAGAGATGGGGGATTATTACAGAGGAAGGGCAGAGAAAGGGATACAGTATCTACTGTACTAGGCCTACTTGGTTATTCTATTAAGAACGTCAAAACAAAAAACCAAACTACAGCCAGTATCATTCCAAATCAGCCCAACATATAGCCATATATAGCCTCTTAATATTTATAGCTATATAATTTTACAAAAATTTAAGCACTAGACGTTTTCAGCTACTTCTCAATCTGTACAAAGTCTACTGCCTTCTTAGTGAGAGCTGTATTTGTATAATATTTGGTAGTGCTTTGTATTAATGAGCCAGGTACCTAAAAGTCAAACAATGTATTTTCCTTTCTTTTTTTCCTTTTTTTTTTATTATCTGAAATTCTGATACAGCAAAACAATGAAATCTCTTTTAGCAAGTCAAACTTAACAGAGCTCGGAACAATCGATACAGCAGCATCAGAAACGTCAAACAATTGAGGGGTACAACACAGTTGTTACTGTATGTGGTGCACATATTCTGATTGCTGGAAACCACTCCACAAGAAGAACAAAAATATGGAATGAGACTCTTTGTAAAGTTGGTTGTAATATTGTAGTCACTTAGTTGGCCTAGCACATGTATACAGATGTATGTGCATACATCTTCAATGCAACTCAATGCAATCTTCAAAATGGAAGCATCTATATGACTTTTGCTACAATTTGTTGTTTGGTTTGCATTCTTCTGCTTTTAATGCTGTTCTATACTCCAGTCACATAAATGAGATTTTATTGAAAAAAAATTGAAACGAAAAGTCAATTAAGTTGTTAGTTTTTTTTTTTTTTTAAAACTTATACCAAGTGCTGTGAAAAGGGCGGGATTTCTGGAGGATGAAATGTTGGAGGGACTCACTCCTTTAAACCTCATTTGTGAGAAAATTTGGAGTAGGGAATAATTTTATATCCAGCATCACATAGAGTAGCACAATGCTATTCAAAATTGCAATGCAATGTATTATGTTACAATAGCCCAGAAGTGGACATTCAATAGGTCAGGGTCTTTAAAACAAAAAATATCCATGATAGAGCAAGAGAGTAGCAAATTGTGTGGAGAAACGCAGAAAGTCAAGAGTGACAAAGAAACAGGCTGACAATCACACAGACAGACAGATGGAAAGACTGACAGACCAATATGCAGTGCAATGCATTAGTTACTTTGGTTAAATTACATTCAAAGACTACTGTAGCTACAGTATCAGAGCCAAGGAAATAAATTTGCATTTTAACATCACCTATCCAAAAGCTTTAATATATTTAACACAGTGATGACAGAAAGTTGAGGGCCAAGTCTGCAACTCGGCAACGTAACTTGCCAGGAATAGTTTCGAGGGATTTTAACTACCAGTGACAACCACTACCTGCTGTAGGCGGCAGGATCGTGTTGCTATCAACGACAGTGGTGCAACATACCGATATTCTGCTCAACTACGAGTATGTGAACATCGACGAAGTAAAATCTAAACGTGTAACGATTTCTTCAACCATCGCACAGACGATCTTCTTCGTATTACTTAGTCAGGGGAATCAAACATGTATGGGACATGGGCACAAATGGTCCACATACATGTATAATTGGCCTCCAGTTCTCAATGTATTAATTTACCATAAAATGAAACACTACACAAATTCAAAATAATGTATCCATTGATGGTAGCCGTAATCATACACAACAGTATGATGCAACATATAGACATAGGTCAATGAACAATGGAGAAACTGACAAGGAAATTATGAACAATGGCAATTTTTTCATACTTTCCCAGGGTTTAAAACAGAGCGAGATTGACTGCAGTGCTTACATTATCGACGAAACGAATACCATAGCCACTACTAAGTCTATACAAAGCAAGTACCTTGTTATCAGACTTCATTTGTGCACAGTATAATAGTGCGTACTATAGTTTAAGTGTTTTTCTGCATCAAACAGCAACTAGACCGTATCAATGGTACGTCAATGATTTGAACATCTTCAAACAATGAATCTACAGATTGCCAAATATAGTGTTTTTAATACTTGACGGAACACATTTCATCATAGATGTACAGTATGTATGGCAGATATCCATCCGAATAATGTGAACACGTTCACTGCTTCCAAGGTTGTTGCACTCACTCTTATTGGTTAACCGGCCAAGGTTGCCAATGTACACTGCACAGCAGGGACGAGCATACAGTACTTAGCTAAATATGACAGCAACCTTAGTCACGAAGATGACCTATGACGATCAACAACGTCCCCTAAATATCTACGGAAAAAATCTGGCAAAGTTTGGGAGATGTGGGGTTGTGATAATTTGTCAATGTGTGATGTCATAGTGCTAAAAGAAGGTGAAAATTTCCCTGTTTGCAGATTTCAAGGTGAATGGACACCAAGTTGACAGATAAATGAGTCTTACGACATGTTAGAAACTTCAATATTGTAGATACAGCATACATGTTCAAGAGACATCCTAAATACACCAGATAAACATTGTTACAATCGATGAAGAAAACCATTATTTAAATTCACAACAATTTTCCTGAACGGTATATTCGGAAGGAGGAGTAGGTGGGCGGTGCCCAGCTAGCGAGTGTGCAGTGCTTAACGTTCCACTGTGTAGTTAGGTAGATGTGAAAGTGCAGATGTGGAGTGGGAGACAGGTAAATTTCAAACATATATGGGGCTAAATTTTGTGATCTTTAGACTTGTTCAAGTCTTCCAGCTTGTATAGTATGCTACGGAACACAAAGTGTGATATGTCCCAAATGGAATAAGATTAAATGTAAAATCCACTTTATTTACAGTAAAAAAAATAAAAAAATAAATAGGAGAACACTACTCAGTCAGAAGGAATCTAATTGAACAGCGTTGCTAGTGTTGACCTTTATGTAAATTTCCAGCACAATGTTACACCTTTGGCCTTCACAGATATTATATGCTGTCATTGCTAACTTGTAGCTTTAGGAAATCAAAACCAATATTTGCCCTCAAGTTTGGGAGTGCACAACACAATGACACAATGAGCCTAATATGGCAAATTATGAATGTACTGTAGGGTCCTGGATACGAATTGAAGATGGGAACAAATCCACACACAAGAAGGGAATTGAGGGCCGGGCATTGAGGGCCGGGCATTGAGGGCCGGACATTGAGGGCCGGACATTGAGGGCTGGACATAGAGGGCGCACAGTGTTAATAGGTTACCAGGTTCCTTCTAGGCACGATAGAACGAGAGTGCTAAGGTTATGGGGAGACAGCTAAGCGAGGAACGAAGTCGATTTTTTGTATATTGAATGACACATTTATACAGTATGCAAGGGTCTTCCATATACTGACCGGCGGACACAAAATCTGAAGAACATATTTTACACGACATGAAAGCAATGTAAACTTTTGCAAAACAAATTTATAAACTGGGATATATGGGATTGAATTGGAAACATGTCACACGTTAGTATTTTTTTTTAAATCAGTTAAGTACTAAGCAATCATATATTACACAATAGATCTCTGTTCTGCATCATGGAGTAGCTGGTATATTGACATTTTATACCGACAAAGTAAAAGTTTATGAAACTTGTTCCAGCCATATAACAGGAAAAGACTAAGTATAAGCTGCATTTTGTGCATACTACTGTACAGAACTTGACCAGAGCGTAATCCAATGTCACAATGTCACATAATGCCATTTGTTCCTACATCTTCATAGCCAAAGGGTTTCATGCAATGCAAAAGCAAGGAAAATTTCGACAGATGTTGTCTGAGACAACCAGGCCTTATATTTTAGTTGTGTGGACAACAAATTTTGTTGTCCCCTCCCCCTCTCCCCCAAAAAAGAAGTAGGATAGTAACAATGACCAATATGTGACCTGTAGGAGAGGAGTAGGTTTGGTAAACAGAACACCTGCTTTAAGGATGATACCAATTTACCTATTTGGGAGTAAGATGTTACAATGCAATCAGAACTTAATGTAAACGTTTGTCCTTTGTGAGTCTGTTTGTCGGATGGACGACTTTCAGAGCTGGTGGTGGTTGTCCAAACATAAATTTGCTTGTCTCAAGCAACTGGACGACCGATAATAATTTGCCTTGCAAGGCCTATGACCATGTAGATGAATACAAGACAATCTGGGACAGTCTGATATTCCTCTTGTCCGCCATCCCCTTTCCCACCCCCTCC
>JAAAKB020000003.1:540434-562096 GCA_010014835.2 Apostichopus leukothele | reverse complement strand
TGCTCTTCTGATATATATATATATATATATATATATATATATATATATTAACAATACAAGGTCAAGTATACTTAAGGGAAAGTTCATGCACTTTGTGTAAGCCGCGGTATGCATCTATTTCGTTGCATATAGTTCTATAACGATTCATGAAGCTGTAGGCCTGCCTGTACTAAATGTCAACTTTTATCATCAACCCCTCTGTGACCACATGTACTTTGTATACATATCGCAGGTCCGGATATTTCCCAGGTAAAGCCTAAACTCGAGACCATTTGAACCGAAGTATTTCCTGAATTCGTTAGAACCCCAACTGGAACTAGCTCATTGTTACTTGAATATTTTTTATGTGAAGCTTTGCTACAGACACATATGTAACTCGCTCTTTTAACTATAAAACTACTTTCATCAGTAACTTCTAACTTTCTTGATACTTGCTACCAGCAGAAATATTCTACCTTCCAAAGATATACTTGGAGTCATTATTTTTTGAAAAGCTGGCTAAGATATAATATATATTATCTCTGAAAGTGTTGTCAAAAGATATTGTGACCAGTGATTTAAACATGACTACACATACCCTCACTATTCATACACGTGCATTGGTTCAAAGACCTTTCACATAACAAAAATAAAAAGTAATATAATATCAGGGATTTAAGGATTTCTCGTTGTCCCTCCGACAACCAAGTCTTACGCTTTGGTCGTCCCAACAGCAGACTTGGTTGTTCTAAATATTGTAGCCAAATGACAAAGAAAATGATCAATATTTTTACTGTAGGAGAGAGTTGTAGGTTTGGTGAAGAGAACACCAGGCTTTTGGAAAGTGAAAAAGTTTCATTCAGGTGGAGCATATGCCCATCACTAGTTTTGTTCTTTATTTTACTATCTCCAAAATTATGGAACATTTGATGTGAACAACAAAACAACCCCCAAAAACTGATTTTGGTTTTCCAAATAAAAAAACGACTATAGGCAACCATTCCAAAAATTTGCTCTTTACATTAAACAGTACTCCTAATCGAGTACTTTGTCCTGATGCAACAGTACACCAGACTTAATTACAAGTTTGGTTTAGGTTTAAGCCCACGCTTGGTTTGTACCTGCAAAACCAGCCATATCTTGGGTATCAAATGATCTACAAGGTAACTAAAGCTGTCTTCCTTATCTTAGCTAATGAAATAGTTGCAGCAGGTATTAACTTTCACAAGAGAGTTTGAGGAGTAAGATAAGGAAGACAGATTTGGTTACTTCGTAGATCATGTGATACCCGGAAAATTGCCATTTTGTTTCCTGGTATAAACCAAGCGAGGGCTGACCAGTTTGAACTCATAACATTACCAATCTGAACTATTGATCTAGCCTTATCCTGAAGCCCCGACATAATTCCTTGAGAGAGAAACAAATACTATATCTGAATGCAGTATATTCAATCTAAACTTTCATCAACCAATGTTTTATTGAAAAGCCTGTTATCCAACTAGCACACTGTTTCTCCAACAATTAAAAAGTTAAATTAGCTTAATGCACATGTGCAATGTCATATCATGTATGGAATAATAATAATCATAATATCCTTTGCCTTCTTATGGATAAGTATAAGGTTGTAAATTGTTAAACATTGAAGAGGTCAGCTATGTTCTGTTACTCAGCATCTACATTATAAACTACATTATCAGCGAAGGTGTACGCTCACTATGAACAATTTCAAACATATCAAGACATGAGAAATTCAAGAGGGGATGGGTGGGTTTGGTTAATACATCCATGTACTATGTGCACTTATTAATCAATACAGACAATGCCCAATAGAGAAGTGATAGAAAGAAGAAAAAATAAAATGAACCATTCTGTACTACAAATGATAAATCATTTCACCATAGAATGATGAGAAATCTGATTTCAGTAAAGTTGTAGCTCTTTCTTGTAAACTCTGAGTAGCACACCTTACACATACTCTGCAGAAATGCAAAAAATGCCATCACTTTCTCCCTGCCCACTCTCCGTTCCTTTTGAGAGAAGTTATATATATATATATATATATATGTATGGCTATATATATATATATATATATATATCTATACATATATATAAAAAACTTCCAGCCTCCACAGGGGATTCGAACCCGGTCCTGCCGCATTATATATATATATATATATTTGTATATACTCACTACAATTTCAATTATATCTATATATATATAATTGAAATTGTAGTATTTATATATATACATATATATACATATATATACATATATATATATACATATATATAGATATATATAGATATATATAGATATATATATAGATATATATATAGATATATATAGATATATATATCGATATAATATAGATCGATATATATATCGATATATATATCGATAAATCGATAAATAAATCGAAAAATAGATATGTTACAACATGTACAAAGGCATTTCATTAGTAATGTTCTCTTTTTCATTTTACCCAATTTACACCTACTGAGGTTTCTGTGTACATGCATTCATACTTTTCTGTTGCAACATGACCATGATTAGAACTAAAAGGGCTGAAAAACAAGAAGAAAAACCAACAAATGAATAATTCATATCAGAATCCCCAATAAAAACAAACACTACTCATAAATTATTGTTTCAAATTACATATCATACATATATATATACAGTACCACAAATAATCTACTTACAAATATGCAACATACAAAAGCACTGGTGAAGTACAACTAGTGTTTTACACTACCAAAAGAAAAAAGAAATATGGAACCGACTTAAAAATCTGTTCAAGTTGGTAAAAAATCCAGCTTGGTTTGTACAAAATGAATCCTAACTTATAGGAGAAAAGTATAAATGCTTTTCCTTAGTTCAGAACAGAGTTCCAAGTCACATGCAAAAAGGATGAAATTAATCAATACTCTGAAAACAAAAGGCTTGAAAATTTTGGAATAACGAAGGTCATACACTGATTACCTCTACAACCAAGCAGTGTGCCTATTAGCAAAGACCAATAGTCCAGTTATGAAATATTATCTTTGATATGGCACAAACATCATTATCAGGTATACATAGAACAGGATCAGGATAACAGAAAGAGTCACATGGTTTGGGTTTAGCTGAACTATAAAGTTGTCTGAACTTCTTGATTCGAAAAAGAGTTTTAAGCAAATGAACAAGTATTTCCATGTCAGAGCAAAACATACAATTTCCTAAGATCTTTGGCAAGGTGAGATCTTACTTCAAACAAATCAAATTATAAATGTTTGGTGATGACCAATAATTCCCCATATAGCACCTTTCTTTTGTTTCAGCTTTAAATCAGTGTCACTGAGACATTGATTACAATCAAAAGAGAAGAAAACAAAGCAAGCAATGGCAAAATGACTGTATCCTCATCAAATGTATCCAAACCTCTTCTAGATGTAATGGTACTTAATAAAGATACAATTTTACAAAACAGAACCATTTCTACACATTGATTTCATACCAATATGATCTTCACCCCATTATGGCGTTTTGACAGATTGACGTATATTCCACACCTCACTACGAATGGCTCACATATGACAGGATTACAACATGCCCAGGCTGATCAAACAAAATGCAACACATTATGTGTGACAGCCATATTCATTACAATTCACCTTTGTCACAGATCATGGAGGCAACAAAGGAAAACATATCAATCCACACATAGTACTCATGATAGGGGCACATCACTATTGTTTAATGTTCAAGCTGTTTACAAAGGTGAGTTGAACACGATCAACTAGGCATGTTTTTCCTTTTAGGGAAAAAAAAAGAAAAAGAAAAGATGAACTAAATATTAAAACATTTCAAGGGAAGGTTTGGGACACATCATGAAGACATTGCTGCTGAGCCTAATACTTTTGTACAAACACTACACATAAAAAATATACAGATCTATATATGTATGTATGTATATATATATTTAAATGTATATGTTTATCTTATCTAGATGTGGCTTCCTGTTAGCATCAGACAAGTATTCCATCTTAACATTATTGTGATGTAAAATAGATGGCAATCACATCAGATTACCTTCCGTTAAAGCTTCACCATCTCTATCGGTATCACATCCTTCTCACAACTGTGGTGTTTAAACAAAAAACAATTATTGTAACTCCATGAAACTCGGTTCTCTCTTTCACAAACTATGGCCTTAATCCCCAACACATCATTAACTCGGCCAAGGATAATTTGCAGGAGTTGAGTTATTTGAGTTGGAAGACTGAATCTCTGTCCCGTTGAATTCAGTGACAGGTTCACTGACTGGTGGTGGTGGGATGTTTTCACCATTGTCACTTCTTATTGGTCCATGAGCACTTGATATAAGTTCCTGAGTTATACGGTTCGGATTCTGTAAAGATCCTTCGAGTAGATCTGGAATGGCGACTAGGGAATCCAAATTCTTCAATATTTCAGCTTCCACTTCCTTGTCCAATTTATACCGTTTGATGGGTGGACCCATCTCCCGCCCCGTTGGTATCTGCTCGGAGACTCGAGGGAGCCGGACAGACCGGTCGTCAGAATGAGACGTTTCCTTTGGTAAATCGCTGGTCACAATACCTCCAATCTCCGGTGAGTTTTGAAGTTCCATGGATCCCCCATTTACTGATGGGAGCACCGTGGGTTTGTTTAGTCTATTGCGATCTAGCATTGAATGAGCTGGAGTTGGACTTAAAACACTCTCAGAGTCATCCAGAAATCTGTCCATGTAATCACTGAAAGAGAACATCAAAACAGTTCAATTTAATATGATAACCTCAACTTACAAGAGTGATGGGGAAAAGGAAACAACCCTGCTCCTACCAGGAATTTTCACTGCCTAGCAATGCACTTAGGTCTATAATGTTAATAATCAAATATTCTTCACAGAGTAAAGGGGATGTTCATGAACTGATATAAACTTGCAACAAATACTACAACAAGATATCTTTGCGGGAAGATACAATTTACCAAAGGGATAGCAGAGTATCATGCCGAATCTGAAATCTTCGGTAGAACTTCAAAACATCTTCATCCGATATACCTGTCAAAGAATGATTATTCCATGTTCTCTGTTCAAGCTACAGCCACAATGCCAGAGAGAAGTTGAGATTTCAGGCAATTCAACCCCCCCCCCCCCCCGCGTCCCCGCAATAATTGCACTGCAGACCCTGATGCTAAGAAAACCGTTGGCCAAACTTACGTTATACCAGGGTGGACATGATATTTCTTCTTCGAAAGTCTTGTTATATGAGAAAAGGCATCGTGTCTTTCGGTCTTCTTCCAGAGGTAATAAAAATGTACAAGTTCTCCTACTGACCTGGTTCGGACCTGTGAAGAGGAAGGATGTTAACTAACTATGTTAAACCTTACTATTAATCTTAAGAATGCAAGTTTTCATTTGTAAGAGCCAGGCAACAAACAAACAATACCTCTGAAACAAACCAGAGTGTCTACTGCTTAGCAAGGTCTTACCCCAGAGAGATTTATAAAGTGCAGTGCTCCCATAGTAATCATGACAAATGGCTAAATGCAGAAGACTAATTCGTACAACTAGAAAAGTGTGAAATATACCGTAGTGTCCACATCAGATACCCAGGTAACAGGGTACCCTCTTAGCATTTCCTGGGCCACAGATGTTTTTCTTCAGTCTACTTTTCTTGATTTGGTTAGGGTGCCAATTTCTCAAACAAAACCAGACAGGTCACTTGTCAAAGTGTTAAGCACAAATAATGGTATGTACATCTCACACAAAAATGACCCATGCTTTATGTGATTTGTGATGTACTAAATAACTCTCCAGAGGGAAATATTATCGAGTATTGAATAGCAAAGTGCTCTGCCAAATTGGCATATTTGCTAGGCAACTGCAAAGATGTGTAGCAGTTTCTATAAACTGAAGTATACTTTGTTTGGTACATTATGAGAAAGACAGTTCATAAACCTGAAGACTGATTTATAAAGTGTGAACACAAACTGATTCCCTGAACTCTCCTTCAAAACCCTCAACAGTATATATATCAAACTGAATGACCTACATGTTTCGTCCTTAAAACCTGAAAAGAATGTTCAAGTTCCTACCTTGTGTCTATGTATGAGGTAAAAGTTTTTTCCATATGTTCTTAGACCACTCTCAAAGTTTCTGCATTCCTCTTCTGACCATAGACTTAATTCGTCTGTTGGAGCTACAATCTGCATCCTGTTCCTTCTCAGGGCCTCATCCACACTGTGACCACATTGAAGGAGTATAAACAAAGCCTGAGAAATGAAACAGAGATGGATATATGTTAGTCTTAATTTAAAACCCAAAAGTACAAAATAGCTACAGAAGACAAAATCAACTAAAATGATGCAAAATTGTTGAAAAACAAACACTTCAGATATTGGATATTGACAGAAATGCCAATTACTAAAATCTATTTCTACGACTAAAATCTATGGATTTAGTTAAGTCTTATTTAAAAACCAAAATGTAAAATATTACAGAGTTTAACTAGCCCCCCTTAACAATTTTTTAATTCTGACTCTGACTACAGAGCAATTAAATTAAACCCTAAAATACATACCAAGAACAAAATGAATTAAAATGATGCAAAATTGCTGAAAAAACCAACAAAACACTGCAGCAATTTGGACATTACTAACATATATTTCTATGGCTAAACTCTACGGCTTGATGTTTGTCTTAGAAACCAAAAAGTACAAAATAGTTACAGAGCACAAATAAAAGTACAAAAAAAGACACAAAATTGTTGAAAAAATATAATGCAGGGATTTGGATATTGACAGAAAAGTCAATGCCTAAATCTGTCTCTGATAGATATCTCATTTTGCCCGTACGATTTGTGAGTTGAGCAGGGTCATCTATCCCAATTGAAAAGTGGGAGGGGGGGGGGGGCAAAAATGACTGAACATGGATAAAACGGAAGTACGGTGCGCGTAGCGCTTTGGCATAAAGCCTTTATCTGTTGGAGTCCAGGGCCCACTTGAGGGCACCTGTTAGGGTCCATGGGTGAAGCCTGGCGGGGGCCCAGGAGGCGGACTCACATCTCACAAATTTGCTTCTGTTCGGTCTCGGAATTGATATGTCAGTCCTAAAAAATATTTTAACAAAAGTCACATCTGACAAGTGATTAGATTTAAATGAAGAAAGACTTATCTGAGCTGTAACATCCGGGTGTAACTAGGGCCTTTATCATTATCTAATAAAATAAACTAAAACCAAACGGACACATTCTTAAACTTTGCACACAATCTGAATAAAATCATCTTGTGTGTTGCTTTGTAAAAACAAAACCTTCCATTGTCCATCTGAAATACCCACGGTGGTGTAGAAGCTCTTATTTTCAGGAAATATGAGTTTGGAACATTTTTTGCAAATTAGGATCAAACAATCAATCTTACTCTCTACCAGTCACTCTCACCTTTTCGTCATCTCTGACATGAGTTCCGCTTGGAATGGAATTACCATCTTGTGGACTGTGGCTGGGAAGTTGAATCTGACTGAGGAAATCTTCAACATCACCATCTTCAAGTTTTGATGGATCCCACAATAGTGCATCTTCATTTTCATAAACTGGCAGACAAAAAATAGACAAGAGTGATGATTTGAGGACAGATTGTTGCTGTCGCTGAATTAAAAATCACTATTTGTTGAAGGAATTATGATTTGGATGCAAGGGTCATTAAGTTGGGAGTTGCTTGGGAATGTACATGCGCTGCTATATGACAGACTCAGTTAGGAGCTTGCATTTACTAATTATCAATAGGCTGAAATTAGCAGTCTTCTCTATATCCAAAAAGGGACAAAAAGACACAAAGAAGAATAACCAGCTTGAGAGGCAATGCAGCAATTTGACAACTTGTGTTATGTCTCAGCAAAATCCCTTCTAATGACAGGAACACATTTATTCATAGTCCTGTGCAGACTATTTTGTTCGACCATTACAAAGTAAACAAATCTACCTTAGACCTACTGAAAGTGATGAAGGTTTCTGTCATCACCAGGACTATGAATAATGACGCACAGATGAGAATAGATCATTGTCTGAGCTTGGTATGCACGGTCCATATACATGGCCAAGATCTGGGTTCTACTGATTCACTAAACAATTTTTGTAAGGGATCGAATAAAACTTTGTACCTGGGCCGTCATCGTAGGGACTTAGCCCCTCTGGAACTGCAGCCTGAAAGTCTCTACCGACATTTATATCCTGAATAAATAGCAAAAAAGACCAAGGTTTATATAAAAACATCTGGTATAAACAACAATACCTTATTTTCCAAGTCAGCACATGTCAACTATCGTGTAACACAATGACAGTCTATATTATTATTATCGTGTGAAAGTGACATTTCTGACAACGCACAGTTCTTAAGGGCTAATGAGAGAATTATTCACTTCGAAAAGCATTTTTTTTTTGTAGACGTGTAATACAAACAATTGACATACAAGACAATCGCTCGATCACAAAATAATCATAATTTGAATGGAATAGAGCAGCGTAAATAAATGTTATATTTTGAATGGAAGGTTTGATTTGTATAGTTTATAAGTTTACACCAGGCATGCTAAAGATACTTCACCTGAATAAGTCAGAGGTTTTTTTTTACTTTTTCTTCAGACGACTAGATTTCAAAGAATGTTTGCATATTTCAGGGGGTTGAAATATTTGAATATTAACTTTACATTCAAAGGCACAAAGTTATTGCTGATCTGCCTTGTATGACACGTTCCACCAAAATAAATTCCCAACCACCGAAACAAAAGGTCATAGTTTCATCCACCTTCAGATACAAGTTACTTTAAAGGAATTTTTTTAGTGACCTAGTCAATTGAGTATATGAAAAAAAAAGCCACAGTCCTTGTTCGGGGAAATTTCATCCTATGATGGAGGAGAAGTGAATGTTTGAACCTCGCGCCAACTTAATCTAATAGTGGAGAACCATGAGCGACGGTGACGTCATCGCGGCACCTCTTTTAGGTGGCTGCAGGGACCCTATCATTAGCAAGCTACACTCTAGCGAGGAAAGAAAGTAAAATAGCGATTTAAATGGAAAATTTCCCGGCAAAGTTGCAAGTTAGAAATCTTTTGGAGAGTTTAAACGTTCCAGAATTCCCGAACTAGTTCTTCTTCATGATATGTTGTTCAGATATTTGTTATTTGAGAGATTTTTGGAATCACAGGCGTATGTAAAGTCTGTACACATTCCTGTGTATTGTATCAAGGCCAAGCTTAGAGTGAGATCTTTTGTATTCACAGCCATATAGAGGTCTGTACACATTCTTGTGAGCGTATCAAGGCCAAGCTTAGAGTCTCAATGTGCCGCACTGACTAAGTCAGTGTTAAGATTCACATTTTCAGGACGGGCAAACAACCGGACAGGTGACATATTAAAGTGGATTACCTTACTGGAAACTGTAAGTGGACAATGGAAACTGGGACTGGGAAATTATTAACAGATTATAAATATTTTTGGGGGGCTAGAACAGGATTCAAACCAATGACCTCAGGGTAATACAAGTCAGTTTCCAATATTTCTATTTGTTGAACTATGACAGAATAAGACTTAAATGCTCCCCTAAATATGCAGATAAATTTACTGGCCCATCTACGATGCAGTACAAATAGAACCAAATGGGAAGTTCTTACTGTCAGTTTTCAATCAAACACACTTTGTCGCCTTAAAGGTATGCTGTGTTGGGCCTCAAATATGCTAGATATTCAAGTATGGTCACCTTTGGTGAAAATTCTTAGACTGTTTTCATTACCATCTTTGAAGAAAATTTTCCTCATTGGGACATTCAGTCATCTTGTGTGTTCCTTAAAAATGTCTGCGAACAATTTGGAGAGTAAAGACCTCCAGGAGAGTACGTTTTGAAAACTTCTAGCAATTATAACGTGCTATAATTTGGGGCCTATACTGACTACCATTAAAATGTCATCCAATGAGACTAGGTAACATTGATTTGAACTTACTGAGTGGATTCTTCTTTTTCATCTTGCAGAGAGACTTGTTTTGCCTTTGAAAAACTTGCCTGCTGGATGCCAGAAAAGACTGTAACTTTCTTCCTGGTGGGACTTTCCCTAATAGCTTGAATCTCCTCCTTGGAAGGCACTGTTAAAAAACCAAAAAAAATGTTGCAAAACAAATAATTAAGACAAAACACATTCAACACCTGTCATACAGATTTTCTACAAACAACTTGAAAATTTCTCGCGACAAATTTGTTAACGTCAAGAGCTAGAAAATTTACATAAAGAAAGGTCTGCAAAACTCGTTTCAGGCTATTTAACTTGTTTCTTATTTGCGGTAGCAGGTAGCAATAATAACTCATTTTTCTAATATTTTACCCATTTATAGGGCATGAGATGATGAGGGTGGACAACTTACCGTTAAGATGGAAGGTCATCTCCTTCTCTGCCTCTGCAGGGATGGAATCTTGCTCAGATATCGTCAGCAACGACTTACTCGAGCTGCTCTTTGACTGTTCCTAGGTTTGCAATAAATCAAGCAAAAATTATAGTAAATTATCTTCCTTTCTTGATTTATGAAGATGAAACTGCAAGTAGAGATTAGGGATGGGGTAGTGTCCGGAAGCACTAACGTATCGGACTCTGTAGGATCTGCTTTTTTTCATATAAACATGGTTTTATCTGGTACATCCACTATTTAAGTAAGCCCAATTCTGTGAGGGAATGACTATTTGGAGTGTCTGTTAAGACCAATACAACAGACAGTATGTCTGGCATTGGTCATTTAAAAAACTCTGTGAATGTATTTGTTCATTTTTTACTTGGATATTCTCTTGTAATCTAATGTTTGAGCTACCCTCTAGTGGGGTGACTGTCTGGTGGGTGTATGCAGCAGCTGGGGTGTCTGTTACACATGACCTGTATGTATTGTTTGATAGTGTCCAGTATTGAGAAGCCGATCTGAACGTTTGGATAAGATCCACTCCTGGGACACTTTAAAGGGTCCGCACGCTGCAGGCTGTTTGCTGATATTTCCTGTTATTTCCTGTATGTGCATGTACTCACATACTGGTACCTACTTTACTTAAGCTAAAGGCCCTGGGCTTACAGGCAAACAACCACAATATGCATGTGTAGGTAAATTCACAAAAGTGAGAAAGGCTGATGTTTCGGTCCAAGCAGGATCTTCAGACTGTCACTTCAAGAAGATCCTGCAAATTCCTGCTATAACTAAAATGACAGGCCCTTCCCAACATTCATCCCTTTCTTAAGATTTATTCATACTTTCTCTGAATTCTTGCCCTGTTGATCGTCTTCCTCCACTTCGGATACGATCGGTGTACTGTGGCGGAATTTCTTTGAGTTCAAAAGTCCCCCCTGAGCCTCGAATGGACTGATCCGACTGTTGTCTTTGATCATATTAAGATGGAAACTCAGTCCTGTTGGAAACGTAAGAATCAGTAAGAGCGGTTATTAGGTTTCTTTACAACAGAAACAAAGGGAAATTATGAAAAAATTTGCTCTTTTTCTTTTTATATGGAAACAGGATGGCAAAGTAACTTCATCAAATTAACATTTCAATAAATAAAAGGAAAGCATTTTACAACGAAGGAAAAGAGGCTGATATTTAGATTTTGTTCAAGTCTCTATTCTTGCTCCTAAAGGAACATAAAGGAAAGTGACATCTCCCAAATGGAATAAGATTTCTCAGAGCTAGAGATGTTTTAGCGGACTCACCTGAGGGCTGCGACGTATTACTTTCAGATAACGAATCTTTGCTGTTCACTTCCGCAATGCTACTCGGTGTTATGGACCGCTCGGCTTCTTGATTTGACCTTTGACTTCTGTCAAGCTGTTGTACGGTCGGTTGAGGTGTACTTTTAGGTTTACTTGCTATTTCTTCATGAACGGTCCCTTCGTCAGCGTCCAGTGATTTGGAAGGTTTCGTAGATTCAACGGTGCTGCTCTTTTCCTTCAAAGCAAGCCTTTCGATCTCATTCTTTTCCGAGCTCGACGTTAAACCAGACGAAGAAATATCTTGTGGATCGGAGTGCTTTTTGGGGTGACGATGGGGTCTTTCATCATCACTGAAGGGTCCAGTCTGAGAAACCTGGTCAAGAGTGTATCTGTGGGTGCCTGCAGAACCCTCCTTTTTCAAAGCAGCATCCATGTAAACACCGACACCTTCTGCCTCCGTCTCGGTCTGCGACTGCGTCAGATGCAAACGGAAATCTTGGGAAGAGGTCACATTCTCCATTCCGTGAATATCCTCTGCGATGTGTCTTAAAGCTCCGGATGTTACTCCACTCTCTGCGGTCGAGTGGGAGCTTTTCCCAGACTCCACCTCACCGATTATTTGAATCGAATCTGTGAGCTGTTGGGAATCGATGATTAGTTGCGGTGATGCTGGAGCTGACGCTTGTGCAGCAAAGTCTGAGAGGAGAGACAATTTCGATAGACTGAAATTTTTTCTGGCCATCAACAGAATACTCTGCCCATGGAAAAATTAACACTAATTGATTAAATGACATAATACTTTTCAGAAAGCATAAGGAGCATTTAGCCATATTTATGGATGTCATGTCTATTACGTTCACTTACCACGTTGTTGAATAAGTGATTGAGAAGAATCAACTTGGTTGGGGTCTTGCCAGTTCTGTAAAAAATTTAGGACAACAAAGATTATGGGTAAAATCAAGAAACATTAGAAGCAATGTGCTTACCATATATTTACTGATGTCATGGTTTCCAAGCTAACGTACACACTTTAACAAACTCAAGTTTATCTAAACCCCTCCCCGTATCCATTCCTCTTCCATCCCCCAGCCCCTCCCCCATCCATTCTCCAAAACGATATATCACTGTGAATCTGTGTTAATGTTTTCAATGATTTTATAAAAGTAGGCGGTTAAAAAAAAAGTGTAATTCATTTGGATGTTACTGTTTTAGAATCAATGGCATCACGCCATTATTTTTTTATATGTTCACTTCCAACATCAAACTGAATTCACATTCAATATATCAATTCTATCGATTTCCACCTAAATTGCACAAAACAACGTCCATCTAGAAAAACACAACGAAAGACCCTCAACACTCATGGCCTCCCTGGGTATTACCATTTTCACCCATTTTGATGAATTTGTGGATTGACTAAAAAAACACATTTCTATCTTTTTAAAAATGTTAAAGAAAAATTGATGGCAAACCTGAAGAAGTTGTAGAGAAGGAGCAGAGTTAGAGGACTGAGAATCGACCGATTGGGACGTCGCTGAACTGCTGGAGGCGGACGATACCTCCTTGCTGCTCGAGACTCGCTTTTCCACTTCGGAAGCATTTATCGCCCTCTGCCATTCTGGGACCTATTCGGATCAAGAGAATTGCCACCCGAAGTTGGGTGTTGTAAAATGGAGGAAATCGTTGGACATTACCATATTACGGAAACAGGCATTTTCGGGAAGTTTGAAGTTTCGCGGTACATAGACTCACGAGCAAACCGTCGGTACATAATCACATTTCAAGGCATTTAGTGAGACTTATGTATACAATTGCATCTACACAGTAATCACTCTACGTGATGATCACATCTGTCACATCTGTTTCCTGATTCTTTCTGTCGTTACTTTTAAGGCATTTAGCAGTCTATGTCTGAACTTCCAAAAATTCCATTCAAAGGCAAGTTAACAGTAAATTAATAACAGGTTAATAAAATAATACAACGGCTTAGTAGTCCTCTCCTCTCACACATCATCTATGAACACTTGGGCCTCACCTGAAATTCTTCATCTTCCTCTTTCTTTGTTTCTTCCTTGGATGAATCTGAAAATTCAAAGATAGAAATGTGAAGAACAACATAAGTTTCAGATCTAGACAAAATACACAAAACTGATACTTGGAAGTTGTCATGGCTAAAATTGGTTTCCTTCTCACATCTCTACATGATGTGCATGAGGTGAAGAGAGGGGTGGTTGATGGGGGTAAGGCAGAGGAAAGGGATATCATATTGGGTGATGACCTCTCCATGACATGCCTCTATTGTTTCTATTTCGACGATTACATTTGTTGCAACCATCGTTTGTTGTTGACCCAGTATTATTATTATAATTATTTGGTGGAGAGTAAATCGAGGTAGGCGGGGTACCATCCAGTTAAAAGAAGGACTGCTGAAGTTCTTGAGTCATGTTAACTGATAAGTAAGTTAACTAGTCAATAAATTACTAAGCTAAGTTCATCTCACCAGCTAGTGTATTATCAGATGGAGAGCTAGAGATGATGGGGTGTGCCTCATCCGATGTCTGTTGAGTCGAGAGGGTATCATCTGAGGTCTCTGGTACCAGGACCCTACTGGATTCTCCAGAGAGATGAAGGATACCGACTGTCTCTGATGGAGTGCTGATGAACGATTGCAGTAATGTCTCGTTTGCTCTTGAGGGAGCTGTTGAGATCAAGGGAAAGTTATCAGACAGCTGATTAACCAGCAATTAGGATGTAGGAGAGGTTGGGAAGGGGTGGAAGGGGTAGAGGAAGTGAACAGTAGAAATCATCTCAAAATGTAGGTAGCTCTTGTACATATCCTTAATTCCCTGACAGAGTCATTAATTTACCTGCAAAAAGTGCAAAATATTAAGTAAACTGATAAAGGGTGTGCAAGTGTAGGGGTTGGGTGGAATTCACCATTTCTCAGTGCATACCTATATGAATGTTGTCACTCTTAAATGCATAGTTATTGAGACTAAAACCTAAACTTCATGAAATATCAAACTTGGAAACTTCAAGAAATAATCAAACTTTCTTAAAACAGATTGCTCAGAGACTCAACAAGCCATGACCGTAGCGTTGACATGGCAAGATGGGACCGTCTAATTGCTTCGTACTGACATTAAAACATTGAAGCACTTTTGCTTAATATTAAGTGTTTCTTATTGTACTGAAACTTGGGACCAATACTAATGAACTTAAAGCTTTCCTTTGGTTGATGTTCATTTGAAGAAGAGACAAACAAGGAGAAATAAAAGAAGATAAGCATTGCTTAATAGGCAATATATATGGTATTCAAAAATTTACATACAAGGTGGTATGTGTTATGTGGTCGTTCTGCTTGGATGCTATCAAAAGTATCACAATTAGGAAAGAAACAATATGCTGCTTGACTCAGAGAGGTTTTGCAGGTTTTTACATTAATATTGTTACCATTTTTTCTTCAGCCAAAAAAAAAAAAAATTGTTTACAAAAAAAAACCTCTTGACATGAAAACTTGCCGGGCAACCCAAGTTTGTGTCATTGCCCAAAGGCAAAAATCACACGGGCCATGAAAAATATTTAATAAAAAATAAATATATATATATTAATATATAGCCGGAAGATAGTTAATTGTGCCCTTGATATTCAATATCTTAAACATCATGCAAAACAGATTAAGTACTGTACCGTTTTCTTCTAACAGTTCATCAGCTTGACTGGGAGGAACAAATAAAACCTCATCTTCATCCGATGAATCGTCATCTTCTTTCTCTCTGTGTTCTTCTTTTCCTTGCTCTTTCTCCTAAAATAGGTCAATAATAGGTTAAAAATGAGTCAAAATAATCTGAAGTTTTTATAGACTTTGACCTCTGTCAACCTCAAATGAACTATGACCTCCACACCAGAAAGTGTATCACTGACAATGGACCTTCATACTTAAAACATGTTTATAAAAAATGTAGTGTTTTATATATTGTTCTTTTTTAAGCCAAGGCATGACCAAAAACACACTCCATCATGACTACACATACATTTTGTGGCAAAGAATGCATATAACTTAAGCCATATCCTAACAGATGGAATTAATGGGATTATCCAATCTACAGCTATGCAGAAATACTGACCTGGTCGTTGGAACTACTGCTATCTTTCAGGGCAGCCAGTTGTTGCAGTCTTCTCACTCTGGTGTCTTCATTGTCAGGATCTTCAACTTGAGAGTTCATGACAATTAGGCAAGGGTTGGGTTCATCAATAACTTCATCTAAGTTAACTGAGTCAGGTTCCATTCTGGATTATGGCTGAAGTGACATATTTTTCTGATAAATATGAAATATAAATAAATAAATATAATAAATATATAAATATGAGATTTTTGAAAACTTTCCAAACATTCGCATACATATGCAGAATTTACCAAATATTGTGCAATATGCAATATTTACTAATAATGTTTATGATTAATAGGCTCCTTGGAATTGGGAATCACCATCCTTCTAGAAGTAGACAAAATAGGCAAGACATTTGTTTGGTTATGGAACATAGTCATGTTCTGCTTCCTTTAATACCATATTATAAACAGTACCCAGTACATGCTCAGTGCTAACAGGCTTTAAATGAAAGTCAAATGATAAAGTAAGCCCCAAATCTGTATAGAGAGGTTACATGATACTTACTTTCAAGGGCCTGCTGTCCTACATGTATACCTTTAGAAGTTCAGCTTACATCATTATTTTAATATTGGAAAGTTGGATGATCATAATGCTCCACAAGAAAATTGAATCAATACTACATCTTCAATCAATCTAACCTACCTGAATCAACAAAGGTATGTTTGACAACTGATGTACTCACAGTACTTGAGCTACTCAAAGTAATGATAGGGCCTCAGCTAGTATCTATGCTACAACTAAGTAAGTAGGACTTGGAGTATAATGCACTTCACCATTCATGTGACCAACAACAATTTAAACATCAAACCTTAAGAACTAAGAAAAACTCACTTATAAACTTGCTAATATTTCAGATTTGGTCTTAGTGCACCTAGGTTATGCAAAGATTCTAGTTATAACTTTAGGTAAGCTTGTAAGTGACACAATATGATCACAATAGCTTTTGCTATTCGAGAGTGCAACCTCACTTCGTTGTTAATAGTTCTTCGGGTGTACCCATCTGATTAAGGATTCTGAAGAAAAGAATATCCATGACCACTTTTCCATGTGGCTCTGTGAGATGAGGTTAATCCTTTCGTCTGTGTAATATATATCCTACTGGAAATAGGCCTTCACGTTTTACCTTGGAACTTACACTTGCTACAGACCTATTCTATGGTAAGTCACAACCTTCATTATTTTATTTTCTACCACTGATATTGTTTTTATTTTGAACTTCGGAAAATCTTGCTGTTAATAGTAAAGAGCCCATCTAAATTGTAGATAAGTATTATTAATATTCCCCATACTACTTACTAGTACTAGGCCTAGCCTAGTACTTTCAGTAGAACAGTAAAGGCTTCATAATTGACGCACCTTCGTAATTTACGCAACTTCAGATATTACTAGCAAAACTGCAGCTTGCAACCTAAACTTTTTGCAGCGAAGCAGAGATACATATTTCATGATTTTGAATGCATTTCAGGTATGTGCTGATCAAATTGTGTGTTTTTTTTTTTTTTAACACCCTCCCTGCAGTTTTGCACATATTTTTGGTGTTTGGAAATTTTACTCCCTAAAATAACCAAAATTACCTCAACATGAAACCACTCCTCTCTGGGACCTGACCTGCCTGAGCTTAGAGGCTCAGAGCATAGCAAACAGCATCCAGTCAATGGATGTATACTTACACAAAAGTTAGTTAGCTCATTGACGAATGTGTCAATTTCGGGGTATGAAAGAATTTTGACCAGCAGACATTCTGCTCAATTGTATGTTGCGTAAGCAAAGAACAATGAATATTTTGAGATCATTACATTGCTGAGAAACTACACATATGAAAAACGTATACAGTTGAGTGATTTGGATTTTTTCCTTGATAGACATCGTTGATCAAATCCTTAATGCGTCAATTATGAGCCCACCATGCTACTATCTACTAATATTCACCTAAACTAGAACTTGAAAGCATTTAACGTAACGTTAGGCCTATATTTTGCATCTAGGCTATAGCTCATAGGCTACTGAGTTGAACTAACCTAGACTAGGCCTAGGTCCTAAGTTTAGTTACGGTAAAAGGTAGCCTAAATCAGTAAATGGTGTTTTTAAACAGGATTCTAAGTGAAAAACAATTAGAAATTCGTCTATTCACGACATTACTTATTTCATACATACCAGAGATGGCAAGTGGTAAAGCTTTGATTGTGGCAGATGAGTTATCGACGTATGTCTTACATTTAACGCACAATTCACGGAACGAAAGTGGTTCATCTTTCACTTTCAATTCAGCAGACGAACGAACAGCGAAGTCGCTAGCACAAAAATGTAAACAGTACACCATAGAAATTTCTATGCAGTAAACTCGGTGTTGCAAGTCACAACATGAAATACAAATAACAGTGCGTAAGAGGATCCTCGCTTACAGGGAAGTTTTTTTTGTCCTTTACATTATTTTGCGGTTATCTAAGGTAGAAAACACAAATAATAATTGTCATTTGTTGAAAATTTGTGATATTTGAAATGTACTTCGATTTTTTTATTTTCATAAATAAATCCAAAAACATATCTCTTTGAACTATCTTATTTTATAACAGGTTTGAAAACCCCGCGAACACAATCAACTGACCATACCGTATCACTGTGTACCGCATACGTACAACGTACAGCAGAAATGAAGTTGGTCTGGTGAATGGTTCATGCATGACGTACGTAACACTTATGCTACAGGAGTAGGCCTAGTCATGTACACAGATACAACCATCGTGATCCTTGAGTTTAATTTGTGACTTTTTCAACATTGCAGTATGGACGAAACAGAGGATACGCCACTCAATGAGAACATGACTACACTTGAACTGATCAGGTTGAACTTGAGTGATTCAATACTTCTACTTAGAAGTTCTATACAGTCTATAGCATGTAATTTGTAATGTAGGCCTAGGCCCTAAGTAAGGCCTATCCTGCCTAGGCCAAAGTAAGTGACAAATGGACAATACTGCAGCAACTAGCAAGCATGTTTGCCTAGGGAGGATTCGATCACCTTTTTCCTCAAATTCCTTCCTAATTGGCTAAAATCATTGTGCAAGTGCAATGTCTTCTATGGTTATTTGTGAATATGAGGAAATTTTGAGCTGAACTTTCAATTTAAATTTACCAGTCAAGTTCAATATTACAGTCTGAGCAATGCAGTCCATTGCATACTACTACTAGCATTATAATTATCCTGGATATGTTTTGGGGATGAGAGATTGAAATAAGTTATGGATATTTTTCCAGTTTGTTAACACATGCTTTGAAAATGTACCGGTCAATGTTCGTTGACCAGATCTACTGACATAAAAACTGCCAAACCAGCCATTGTGTTAAAATGGCTTCTAACCTTCTCATGCACATCCAAATGAAGTAAAGAACCTATGTGAACAAAACTTGACTAAGGAGATTTTGCAATGTGCATTACATATTTAACCTGGCCAGTAAGTGAGCAGACTTGGATGTTAATACTTTGGTAATTTATATGTTCATCGGCCATTCTAACTTCTAACCTTTTCTCTATAAGGACTATATATTTACTGTGTGGCAGACGTAGGGACTACCGATGTTCTAGCTCAACCTTTCCTGCACCATAAGCATTGCCCTCCAAGTCTAATTAACCACGTTGCACAAAACATGAGGAAAGTTCTCTTTTTCCTTAGAGGGTTTTATTCAATTTGAAAGAACTGATGTGGTATACTTGGTTTGAATTTGATACATGGTAACTTTGCTCTTTCCTGTTGGTTATTTCAGGTACAAGGATCATCTTGAAGCTCTGAAATCTACACTCCAGGCTGCAATTGCCTCGTCTCAACAAGATGTTGTCCAAGAAGAGAAAGATAATGTTGACAGCAGGTAGCCTAGATTTTTGTAGTGCAGACTTTGCTTCTGCAATTTATACCATCCACGAGAGAACCTCAATTCATGCTGCTATTGTAAAGTTACCAAAACTTCCCTGTTTTAACCCTCCATGTGAATTCCAATCCCTTTGTGCTATTTTTTCTATTTAATGCACTTGTGAATATACCAGTACTTGAAGACACTGTAATGATCATGAACAAAGATTTCAAAGCTCAACATCTTGATATCATCTCTATTTTCAAACATAACAGTTACCAAAGGAAGAACCATTAGCCTAATTGTGCCTAATTAAATTAATGTGTTTCAATAGCCAAGAATGCAATTGAAGTGAAACTATTTAGACACAGCAAAGTGTATCTATTAGAAGGGGTCAGAAACAAGCCATGGTGGTAGAAATCACATGTTGGTAGTAAATAGATCATAGGTTTTTTTTGTTACAGTATTTGTATCATTCATGGTCAACTATTACATTTTTTTTACTTTTCTTTCAGTATTCTGGAGTTGCAGCAAGGACTTTTTAAGCAAACAAGTTTTAAATCTGCCCAATCATTAGCTTTACAAAGGTAAGACAGATTTTTACAAATCTCTATTTTTATGACAAATAGTATTTTCCAATTTGTTGTATCATTGAGCAACAGGAAGTACAGTACCATTATAATGTCTGCATTTGGACTGTTCCATTTATTGACAGGTTATTGAAGGGAATAATTTATCCAATATTGCATCACAAAATTCTACACAATGTGTTCAAAGTGATATGCAAGTGCAAACATGCATAAAGCACCAATTTTTGTACACAGGAACCATAGCATATTTTAAGGGACCAAATGCAGAGCCTTCAAACCTGCTATCACAAACTTTGAACAGTGACTTATTCCCTGTATTGAATTCTGGTCAACAGGCTGACCTTGATGTAATGTCAATATTCTTTACGAACTTCTTCAAAATTAAGTCATATTTCAGTATAAACAGTAATGTCATCTCTTTAACCATTTCAAACTCTTAAAGTGTAATGCAATAGAAAAATATCTTAACATTTCTCTCGAAATTCCAGATTAAATGCTGAAATTACTCTTCACTTTTCCCCTACAAATAATCAAGTTCTTGTGATATCAACAAAATGCAGGTCATCAGTATTGTCACCAAAAATGCTAGAAAGATCTAAAAAACAATAATCATGGCATTTAATTTTGTGCCATCTACAAAGTTTTTTATCGTCTCAAGAATGTTTCCATCGTCAAATTGGAGTCTGATATTTTAAGCTCACATTTTGAGCATTGGAAAATTTTAACAAAGTAGTTTTGAAAACCTTGCAACCCATTTTAAGACATTAAAGATTTGCAAACAATACTGATAACCTGTGTGTGTTGTAATTTCTATTTCACACAGACTCCAGATGGGTGGATCACTATTGGAGGTGATGTTCAACGATGACGCTCCTATCGACAAAGGAGCTAGAGAGCAGATCAAGGCGCTGGTTGCCCAACAGAGGGACCTGACAGCAGAAATCTTGGCCCACCAGAAACACTGTGAGGAGTTGCAAGAGGAACAGGAATCCATTCAAGGGGAGAGAAGAGGTTGGTGGGATATAGTTTGAAAAGTCTTTAAGTTATAAGCATTGGTTGCATTTCATCACTAACAATTTTCTAGTGTTTACATGGGTCCAAAAATCGGGAACCGGGTACCCGAGAGCCGTTACCCGTCGGGTTCCGGGTACCCTTGTGTATCACGATTTCAAGAAAGTACATATTGGGTGCTATAATAAATGAATTACATTCTCTACTGACAATGTTTTCATGTTCAAATACGTAGGTGTAAGATAAGGTATAATACCTTCCTCAATAATTTCTATTTGCTTTTGTTTCTTTCATTAACTTGTTAATAACTTCATATAATTAACATCACTAC
>JAAAKB020000003.1:518045-537958 GCA_010014835.2 Apostichopus leukothele | reverse complement strand
CTCTCAAGGGCCTTATGTCCAAGCCCTCCCCCCCCCCCCCCCCCCCCCCCCCAATCCCAATACACAAACTCATATATACAGTATAGTATGAAGGAAAGGTGCTAAGTAAGAACAAAGGAGGATCAGGTTTAATTAATTAGAACGGTGGCTGCCACTCCGTAATCAGCACAGTTTACATATTACAAGCGCTGGGAGCATTCCTCATGCATTGTTACATCCACAGCCTTCAATTACATTGTATAGAAGACAAACAGAGAGACCATTGAAGCAGCAGCAGCTGTATAGGCTTGATTGCCTCCAGCAATAATTTTGCAAACTAGTTTATCAAATTTGAATCAGAGGCAAAGAAGATCTTTACTGTATATTTTGATCAGCTCGAGGTGGAGGATGATTCATTCATTACTTTTGGGTCCATAATTCCTAAATATTAAAGGATCGGGTAAAAGGTGATTCCATTCATCTCGGCGGTAATCCCGTACAGCTTTAATTTACGAGAATAAAAAAAAAGGAGACAAAAAACGGATTTCCCTGATTGTCTCCGCGTTCTCCTTTCTCGTTGAATATTTGGTTTGACTTTTGTTAAACCATTCATTCATAGTGCATTCATCTTCGGTATTATCTGTGACAGGCAGGGTATAAGAGATGTCGAATCGTTGCTTGTAGGAATACATTCATTTAGTTATATTTTGTGTGGGCAAAATGAAGTTTACGAGGAATTACTCAATCTGTCAAAATTATTCACAAAGTGACTCGCTCCAAGGGGTTCTTTTCTGAGCTGTTTCAGATATTAAGCTGATTGAGAAGTTGGCTTAATATATATGAAGATAGCACGGATGCCAAACAATATGATACACGGAGAGCAAAATATCTGACCTCTCTCTCTCATGTGGCCAATTGTACTACATTTGAATTCATTAATTGGTGTTCAAGCGTGAAACAAATGTAGCGGTTAGATTCTTGATGGAGAACAGGGTGTTTTGATGAATATCACCGTTATTGTGGAATCTGGGTTAAAACCTGTGATATTATACACATTTTTTTTTTTTAAGAAATCATTATACAGATTGGTGAAGTCCATTCTCCATTCAACCACATCGAAACTTGTGTCTAATATATGCTTGTTTTTCAAATTCCTTAGCATGTCAGAGGTTTGGGTCAGATGAAGTTAAAGTTTAACCAAAACACCATGTAGTACTCTGGTGGTATACTGTGCAATGTCTTTAGTCAGTTTGTGGAGAGGTATTGTGCTTCAAGCTGCATTATTATATGTAATAAAATAAAATAGTATTATAGTTTTAAAGTTCTAACTTTTGGAACATGGAAAAATCTTTCCCATCCCAGCCAACCATGTGCCAATTAACATATAAAATAAATGTACCATTTTTTCCCCCAAAAAATGTTAAGGTGATGACATTTGCTGAAGTGATAATTAGAGTTCCTATGTAGTAATTTGTTTGAACCTGCCAACTGGTGTTAATTGTGTATTAATTACTCAGAGAGAACTTATTTGTTTTTTGTGCTTTAGTGATCTCTCATTTTAAAGTGCATTTTTCTTTGTAACTATCTTTTTAATTCTTTTGGATACTTCTAACATTATACAAATGCCACCTGCTCATGTACAGTATATGAATCCTATGGGATGTAAAGAGTTACATTGGTTGTGCACAAAATGAGAAAAGAAAAGTATGATAAAGAGTTGTGCAAAAAATCCATATATTCTTTGTAGCCACAAGACTAATTTCAGACACTCTGTATAGAACAATGATGAAGTATTATGTCTTCATAGAAATGATTGTAATTTATGCTGGCATATTACAAACATTTACAGTAGTTCTCAAGATCTGTAAAGGAATTAGTTTTAAAGTGTGAGCGGATTGTGTCTTTGTGAAGGATTGGTATCTTCAATTTGATATCAGCACTTCCAAATGGTACAGGTTGGTGTAACAGAATTGTCTCCCTAGGCACAAATGATAAAATGTGTGTCACAAACTAAAAACTTCACACCAAATTGGATTTTTATCCTTATCTTCTTAAGTTATCATTCAGCTCGAATCTTGGAAGCTTTCAACAAAAGTACCATATCCCGAGCAAAAAAACCTGTGGGCAATTTTGGGAGGTGTTGTAACGATCGTAATCGAGTCTGTGATAACATTCATTGTCCCAGATTAACAGCATGCCCTTAGGGGAGTGTTAAACTTGACGTCTAAGTGAGCGAATTATTCTCAACTTAAACTTGCCTTCCGTGGAAGTTATAACTTGATTTTGAATCCAACCTGTCAGAGTTTGGTTTGTTTGGATAGCTTTTGGAGAGTTTTGTGCATTTTCAAGTAGAATAATATAGTGTGACTCACACTTCACCTGTATCAATAAAGTCACTGTCACTTCATGAATATTCAGCAGTTCTTTAGCTTTGATATTTGGGCAAATGCTTTTCAAACAAACAATGTTGTTGCCATTGATTTTATCAAAGTAACGTTTGTTTTGGTTTCTTATAGGAAACTTCCTTTTTCGGTGACCAGTGTATGTTTCTCATAGATTCCCACAAATGTTTGTCTTCCCATAAAGTTCTTAGCATCATTTTTTTTTGTATTTACTTTTGGATTTCTGTTATTAAAGAATAAAACTGATTAGATTTATAGTGATTTAACTGCTCTGTCTGTAATTTTGAGTTTCTCTGCTCTTGCATTTTTTATTTTCATGAAATATGTAGGGTAGGATTTATAGAAATGAGAAAGATGGCAATAGATCAGGAAAGGTCCATCACTATTTAAGGTAAGAGTCTGGTCTAAATGGTTACCAGATGGCTTGAGACATGGTGGCATGAGAGTTCAGTTGATTTGTGGCGGCAGGTTAGTGAATCTTGCTGCTATTCTACAGTATGTCCTGTTAAGTTTAGTTAATTGCCTTCAATACTGATACTCTTATAGACTCCTGACTGTAAGATTTAGACTGTAGCTATAGTATGGAGATTTATATCAAGTTGTAACAAATCTGTTACTTCAAGTTATTCAAAATAAAATAAAACTGTTAGCAAACTGCTTAAATACACTAGAGAGCCTGTGTAAGAGAATGTGTAAAAGTAAGTTGGCCTGACGTTTCGATCCTACAGTAGCAGGATCTGCTAGGATCGAAACGTCAGGCCAACTTACTTATTACACACTTCAAGTTGTTGTGCACAGTGTTTCTATTATCGAACCAGGTTACAGAACAATAGATTATTAATAATATTTATAGTAACAGCTGGTACAATACATGTTGCTTGATCTTGCTTGTGTTAAATACCACTTTAATGTTTTTTGCAAGGACCTACAGCAGTAAAGTACAATAACTGAATAAGAAAAGTAAGAACAGAAGAATATATGCAATGTTTATTGCACAGTACAACTAATTAGCAGTTACAGTTATTTTATTTTACTGTAGTTGAATACCACAAGTGTTTCCTATGGGTAGGTGGTCTAAGGAAGGAAAGTAAGTATACTATTTGGTCAAACTTTGTCTTTGGCTTCTGTCTGGAATCTTGTGAAAAGGCAGTCAGGTATGAATCATACCTCGTGAATATTCATGTCAGTAAGTTGTTGCTTTTTCCTGTCTTTTTCTTGTTATCAAATTCATACCATTCTGTGGCACTATGAGTGAATTTTCCTGTATTTATTTTTTGTTTGAGGACTTAAAATTGTTTAAGAAAGCTTTTGTGAGGCAAGAAACTATGCCAAGTGAAAAAAAAAATTAATGCAAGCCGTTGTGAGTTGTGGCCTTATTGCTTGTGTTAGAACGTGTTTAAAGGATAACCCATAATCCGGTCTTTTATTAAGGCTAATATTGATAGTGGGTTAAGTAATTAATTGGTCATTTAAGAATCTGAATAGAAGTCATTACGATCTAAAAGGAGATCCATCAAAAGGATAATTTTGTTGTTCACTATTTTGAACCACCTACAAAATATCGGTATTGCTGTCATGATGACTGTCGGGAGTTTGGAATTAATCCTTGTTAGTTTCTTTGGAATAAAAAATGCTCAAAATGGAGGTAATCCCCCACATTGAAGTCTGGATTGTGTTGAAAGAATTAGCACAGTTTTGTGGTCATTGAGTGGTCAGTGAAGGTCACTCTAAACCTTAAGAATATTATCAAACATCAAAGTATATAACCCATTCCCTTGGAAGGAGTTTTTGTCAGTCTTTTATTTTCTCCCACTGACCTGTACTGATAAACCTTTTTGGTGGAGTCATAAATATTACCTCTTATTAGCCAGAGACTCTTATAAGAGGGATAGGAGTGATGATGGGTGATAAATTCAAACCCTAAGTGTTTTTAGTTAAGAAGGAACAAATTATCTTGTTTCTCTTTCATTCTCTATTTTTTTCTTTTTTTTAAGGAGGGCTTTATTTGATGAAATAAAATTTGGAATTTTTGAGATGTGTCTTTAGTTTGTCAGGTTTAAAGGAACCTTCGGTAGGCTGTTATATAGTAAAATATAATTATTGAATTATTGATACAGCTGCATTCTATGCTATGATCTTTTTCAAATCCATCACATTATGAGAACTTGTCTTAGATGTCAAGAAAAAGAATCAAGCTTTAAAAACTAAAAACAGAAACTATAAAAGGTAAAAATCAAACAAACAATTAGGTACTAAATTATGGTATTTGATAATCTTCGTGCTGTTTACTATTTTTGCTTTAAAGTCACAGAAATAATCTTTACAAGTCCATCATCATAAACTGCTAAAAGGATGTTGTGCATGTTTTTTACTACTTAGGAGGAATGAGGAACATTATTTTAGACCCTTGAGTTTTTACAACCTTAGTAAATTATAATATATTTTATTTGTCTACTGACAGCTTACAAGAACCAAGCATTGTATTTTCCCTTCAAAGTTTGTTATTGTACATGATACAATGATCATTAAAGTTAACCCTGGGGTCAACGACAGATAGTTTGATGTTATGCCTTTAAAGTGGGGAAGATGTCAACAACTGTCTAAGTCCATGAGTAGCTATTGTACAATTCTGAATCATTGGCAGGATTTATATCAGTGGATATGTTTCATTCGTGGATCGGATGTAATGAACTTCTGCTGCTTAATTTAAACTTGATATTCCAGTCATTTTGACTGACTGATGACTTAATGTGTAAATGTACAAGTTTACTTTTTTCTCATTGTTATTTAGCACTGTTAAAAATTTGATATTTAGCATGTGGCTTGTCCATAGTGTCTGTGTCTGTTTGTGTGTGTGTGAGGTCCTTGTTGCTTTTGGTGGGGCTCAATGGTCATTTAAGGTCTACAGAGGTCAAATTATTTTTTGAAAGTGCTATATCTCAAGAATTATAAATCGTAAAGGAAGTTTTACATGCATCATAGATTGGCCTCATAACATGGAAAACGTATGTGTATTTGGTTGAGGTTTAAGGTCAACAGATGTCAAATGCTGGAAACCTTGTAAATACTTTACCTCAAGAAGGAAATTGCTGGTAAATAATGTCTTATTTGATCTGTATCATGTACCCATTATGAGGGCAAGCTCTGCTAATCACTCATTAACCAGTACTTAGTAAATTATAGTTTCTTAGATATTTCCCTGCACGTCCGGGAGACCTTTAAGAATCAGTGCATAGCAGTGCATCAGTGCATATAGACAAAATCAGTGCATAGCTTTAATGAAGCTATATAGTTCTTGCCAGGAATTGACTGTCAGAGGCTGGTATGCTGTTCTGCTCTTACTCTGTTTGTTTACATTATTATCATAGGATTGACCTCTTCATTCTCATGTCAATCCCATCCTTAGCCCTGATTTTAGCTGCTTCCACCTACAGTAGAGCCTAGGATTGACTCTTATATATTTAGCAAACCTTCAGTCATAACAATGATGACAATGATGATGATGAATAGAGAGCTACCCCCCTTCCTTCTTTTCTACCATCAGATTGCAATATTTAGCTTCCTTTTATTTTAATCCCATCCTTTCCTTCTTTGTTTGAATTCTTTGAACTTTTTCACCCTTTGTTTTGTCCCCCAGGTCTTATTTTAGTCTCAAAAACAAGTCTTTCAATACATTTTTTTGGTATCATCTCATGATGAAACAAGGAAAAAACCAAAGAAGATGAGGAAAAGTAAAAGAAAAACAAGAAGCCCTTTTATTCTTTCATCAAGGGTAACCTGCTGATGACTGATACAAGACAATGGGTCTATATCCTCCTGAAAAAATAGAGAAAAAAAGATTGTTTATTTGTGATGAATTTTGAAGATTTTGTCAGATTTAGGTCAGGAACCCTGAGGATATTACTGAGGGGTATGGCTGCCATTGAGTTGTGTTATGGATATCTATATCTGATAATGGAGTTGGGTTTATACACTGTCTCACCATTTAATCCACCCCTGGAGTAACCTCTCACTTGAAACCAGATGAAGATATCTTTCCTCAGTCCAGTGAGATCAGGGAGCGTCACCCTACCTGCTGTATATAGTTTGGTTGCCATCAGTACTTGGAAATATATTTAAGATCGTATTTCTAGGATTCAGGGATGTATTTAGGTCAACCGTAGAACCAGATTTTTGTTATATGTGGAGAATTGTGAAATTTATATGCAAAATGAGTAATGTTTCTAGGAATGAGGGCACTTTGTGTGAAGTTCCATTCATTTATTCATTCTTTTTTGGTTCTCATTTTGCTTTATAATGCTATTTGCATTGACTGAGGTATTGTTTGTATATGTATTGCTAAGAGCTCAAATATAGGGTAAATTTGTTTTGTAAAGCTATAGTTAGTCAAGGTTTCTTCAATTAATGCAGGGAATTTTGAAAATTTGAGTTGTGTGTTACATTTGCTTGACAATAATATGAAAGTATCTGGGCAAAACATTTTTTAGAACCATGTGAAATCAACTTATTGGGATATGTATCTAAAGTTTAGTCTATTGGCCTCTATATATTTCATCATTTTAAACCTATTGGCCTCTATATATATTACATAAATATAAGTACTAGCTGATATAAATTACATCATTTTGAACCTATTGGCCTCTTTATATTACATAATTTTAAGCCTATTGGCCTCTATATATTACATCATTTTTAAACCTATTGGCCTCTATATATTCATGACATAATTTTCAATCTATTTGTCTCTACATATTATATCATTTTTAAACCTATTGGCCTCAATATATTACATAATTTTAATCCTATTGGCCTCTGTATATTCAATAATTTTAACCTATTGGACTCTATATATTACATAATTTTAAACCTATCGGCCTCTATATATGACATCATTTTAAACCTACTGGGTGTCACAGGGTGAACGATTTGGCTGCTGGTCAAAGAGGCACAATATGAATCTGACTACAAGCAAACAAATTATTTTCAAAAAGTGATATAATTAAGTACGAAAATATAAACCAGAACATGTCTCTGGATGACAAGGTATCCTCCCCTTGCACCCTGTAACCCCCTGCCTTAATTTTGTGGCTTTTATTGGATGATGAAAAGTTGGCTGATTAAAAAAGAAAGGAAAAGTTGAAATTAATTATCTGTGGTTCCCATCTCTGTTCTCTCCTAATGGTTTATTACTGGCTTGGACAGGGTGGCAGTCCATGTAGCGATGAAAGATTTACTGGCTAGTTAAGGAATTACAGCTGTCATCCCATTAGACCAACGAATGATTTATTCTCTTGTTCTGGTATGTCAAGGCATCCATACACATCTAATGAGGGCAGTAGATGACGGATTGGTGGAGAGAATGACTTGATTTTGGAGGAATTCCAGAGGCAGTATGGAATTTACTTCCAATGCTGGTTACTCAACGCTTGTAATCTCTGTGTAGTTTGGAATAAATTTGCAGCGATGTTAGTGAACTTATTTCTTTTTTGATGTTAATTGTGATGTACATTAAACTTTTTTCATGGATAGCTCTTCATCAGCACATTATTTCTTCATTCATAGTAAACTGATTAAATTTGTAATTTCGTTGAGCATGTACAGTAAGTAATCTGTACAGTACATAGATTTCCACAAGTAACGTTCCCTGAGTACTGCGCTTAAACAGTTGATTCTGACACATATTTTTGATTTTATTTTTGATTTTATTTTTATATTTTAAATGATATGTCTAATATCAGAGGTTGGTAGGGTACTGTATATGAAGTATGATAGAAAAAATAAAATTAATATGCATATATTCATTGCTTAAATTGAAGATTTATAATTTACAAATTAAGTTAGATTTGCTTTCTTCAATTTGTGTCATCATTTCGAGTTATATGCATTCCTGTCAAGTGTTGTATTTCCAGTTGTTCAATAAAATCGCATCCTTCTTGTCCATGTGTCAAACGCCAAGTCTGCTCAATGGGAGCCACAATGTTTGACAGTTTCCATGCTGCAGAATTTTTTACCTACTTATTTTTAACTCTGTAATTGAGGTCTCTTGTAATGTCAGCCATTTTGCATTCATCAGTGCATGGTCTACCAATGAGGTCACAGCCAGGCTCATGAATTTGTGTCTCTTGTCTTCTACTGGTGGGGCTGTCAGAACAATATAATTAAACAATTATGACATTTTCTGGAGTGATGACATTTTCTTCTGGATGGAAACCAATTTAACATGGTGGGAGTTCCATATCTTTGTAATGAAATTTTATAAACATGGCCGACCAGGAAATACAAACAAACTTGGAATGAGGTGCTACACCTGGCAGCAGGAGAGTTTGAAATCATCTTTGTCATCTATTTCATTGGAAGGGATCCACATGTCCTTATCTGCCTTCCATTTGGCAAGTCCTCAGCCTGTAGTTTGGGTAATCTAAAAATAGAGAATTTACTCAGCTTATCTTCACTTACAT
Organism: Apostichopus leukothele; assembly: GCA_010014835.2. Lineage (NCBI taxonomy): Eukaryota > Metazoa > Echinodermata > Holothuroidea > Aspidochirotida > Stichopodidae > Apostichopus > Apostichopus leukothele. The sequence continues at coordinate 529,119 of JAAAKB020000003.1, read as the reverse complement.
GTCTTCTCATAATATTTGCACTGGTTTATTCTAAGTCATTCACTGTACATTCATGATTGTTAAGTTATTGTTACTAATATCATCCTGGCTGACAAAATGAAAGAAAATACATGGAAAGGACATCTTGACATCCCTTGCACAGTAGGCTAGCTGTGATGTTTGCAGAATCTATTTTCTATAATATGAATGTTCATTTTCTGAACTACAGTATATTAAACCTGTGTAGAATCATTAGTGTTTTCTCACTTCGCAAATGACACTCAGTCGAGACATATTGCACTCTTGGTTTTCGTATTGTACTGTAAATGGCCTGTTCTTCTTGGCAAAGTCACTTGTTTTAGATATATTTAGTTGATCTTTTGGTTTGATTTTCTTGGTATGAGGGTTGGTCATGCACACCAGCAATTTGGATCAATGATCGTAGATGAACTCCCAATGGCAGAGCTCAGAGGGATTCCTGTTTGGTGTAAAGGTCATTAAAGGCCAAGTTCACATTTAAGCTGCTTAAGGGCCATGTATGAAACATTCCATAAAAGCTGGTTAAACAAAGTAAAGACAAAAACAGTACATATCATTGAGTAAATATTAAGAATGCAATATATGGGATTATCATATTTCAAAAAGAGGTACAATGACTTACTGTTAAAATTGATGTTTAAATATTTGGAATCGGTGAATGTAGAGTAACTTGACGCTTGACCTGTAAAACTTATATTGTATGTCAAATATACAGTGAGTGTGTGCACTTAAGAGTGAATCAGGCTTCTCATACATGTTAACAATTAAGGCATTCAACTCTCAGACCACAGCTCACAGTATTTGTTTGTATTTGTTTGTATTTGTTGGTATTTGTTTGTATTGTGTGCAGCAAGTTACCTTGTGCATAAACATCTTCATCTTATTATTTGTACATGTCTAAGAATGATCTTCAGGAATGTTTTAGAAAGTTTTTTTTTTTATAAAACTGAGAGTTTAATGTCTAAGAATTGGCTTTGAGAAAAGTTAAAGGGTGCTAACTTAAAGGAGACAATTTATAATGGTTAACTTACTTTGCTTCCTCGCTTACTAGTCTCCACAAAGCTTTAGCACTCTCGCTCTACGGTGTTAAGACTGAGATGGTATCTTTTTAACTCTGTACACCCTTAGCAACCAGCCCCTACCGGAAAATGATTGACCCTTAGCCTCATTCACACAAATTTTCAAACCTTTTAACACATTTTAATTCACTGTACATCCTTAGCTACAAGTCATAACTCCATGGTCAATAACCCTGCTTGTTCTGATCATCTGGTTTCCATAGAGATGTCTCTTGGTCTTCACTGTGACACTCAAGCATGTGACAGATTAAACATTTTATTGTTCACAAATGTTAGCTTGTATGCTTCCTCACTTACCTGTCTCCTCACAACGTTAATACTTAGTACTCTTGTTTTACAGTGTCAAGAGTTAAATGGCACTTGTTTTTAACTCTGTACACCCTCAGCAACCGGTCCAAAACTGGCCAATGATCTTGCTTCTCATACACACAGATTTGCAAACTTTCACCATTTCACTCACGGATGGAACTCATTAGCTCAAATATGGTCACTAAAATATACAGTAGGAACCCACAATATCCAGACCAGGAACTTCAGGAAGATAAACATCTCTTCTGAATGAAATGTCTCCTCACAACATGTATTTAATGTATCTACCATGTTGGAAGTATTTGGTCTTTAAGCAAGTGTTTCCCTTCTACATCCCCCTGTAATGAAATACTGCCCTCCAAATTCATCTCCGGAATGGTAATAGTTTTAAAGTTACTTTAAATGTTTCTTTTGTTGTTTTAATTATTATATGGATTTCATGCAAATTTCATGTTAGAAACTGAGAGCATTACTTCTGAATGCTAAATGACTATCACCCTCACCTGTTGCAATTCCTATTCCCTGATTCTTCTTTTGTTGAAATTATTGTAAAAATTATGCAACTATCAGATCTACATTATAGTGAATATTTCCCTCAAAGCAAACCTTTTCATTATTTCCTACCTTGGTAACTGACATAAGTGTGGAATATGACTCGTGTTTTCAGTTTATTGTCAGCTGTGTGTAACACAGACAACACATCCAAATGAAAAGGTCACCTGTCATGTACTGTAGTAGCCACTGTAGTGTTTTTTCTTACAAACTAAAATCCATATCTTTCTTTGGACCTGTCAGGATCTCAAACCACTGACTTCATAGGGACATGTCAAAATACTACTATTTGTATTCACTTAAAAATATCAAGACTTAATTATTCGGTAAAGTCGAAAGTTGCAATTCTTCAAGATTATGACCCCCAAAAAATAATCAACATTTAGGAATTATTTGGTATTTTTGAGTTTTGTTTCATCAGTAACTATGTCGAGGCCATTAAATCCGTTGACCACACTTATATGACATAATAATGGGGAGATGGTATGGTTATGACATAGAGGTGAGTAATATTTACAGTAAAGCTAACATCGAGTTTATGACTCCTTTTAATGTCTACTTTATAGCTGTGGCAGACATTTGTAAGCAGTTTAATGATCGTTACAGGCTCAATGGCTGCACTTAATTTGTCTGTAATTTCGTCCCTGACACAAGTTTCCCCAGTGACCTTATCCCTCTCCGCGCATCCAATTTTACAATTACTGTCTCTTTTGGAGAAGAAATATTTGTGATATTCTCGTCCTAGAGAGAAGAGTGATTATAAAGGTTAGAATACTGTAGCTTAAAGGGATATAGTGCTTGGTCATGTGCAAAGGTTCCAGTTGTGTGATGTGCTTGTCTTTTCGGAGGAGTCACATCGTAAAGAATTGATTTTTGCTTAGAGTAATGAGGTTAATTGTATATATGTACAAGGTGTTTTCTAATAAATTTTGGTTTAACTCTATATGCTTCCATTGTTAAAAGAGAATATTTTGTTTATAAATATTGAACATGAGTAAAGCTGGTATGTTAAAGATACAGTAGGTATTTTGAATAGGGAAGTATATCTGGCCATTTGATATTTTCGCTCAATACATGATGTACGCAAAATTTGATTGACTTCACTGAAAGTATATACTGTACATGTGTTGACAAGCTTTTAAATGAATATTTCTAATAAGTGAAGATTAGAAAATTATTATTTCTATCAAGTTCATCTTATGAAGACCATTCCAATAACAAGATTTTAAAGTTCATAACTTAATTAAATAAATTATGACCAATACACCTGGTGACAGTCTGGTAGACTGTAAGTAAAGTGTTTTCTGGTACCTTCTGTACCACATAAAAAATCCCCAAATTTGAGCAAACTCAAAGCAAATCGTTTTCCCTTGTGGGTAGTTACAAACATAAATTTCAACAACTTTGGAAATTGTGATTTCAACAAGTGCTGGCATAAAAAGGGTATCTTGACGTTTCTTGTCTCGACATAGTTATGAATCATCAATGTTTCATAACTCTCGTTTTAATCGTGGTTGCACCTAGCTTCTTTACCGATACTTTTTTTGTGTTAGCCATGTCGTCATTGTATTATTGCCCTATCCTATCTACATCAATTTTCTTGCTATTAAAACTTAGCTAGCAACTTTCTGTGGGGCGTATGACCCTTCCTGTTTGGGTAATGACACAGTGGAATAAAACAAACATATTGTGTTCATATCTTTTGGAGTTCAAGTGTTAGGAGCTGTCATAATGTGGTGAGCTGATCTGCACACACTAGATCAAGTATGCTTTGTAATATTTATTCTATATAGTAAACATCTTGTTTATTACAATGCATAGTACTGTAGATCTCTGGCTGTACTGTGTGTTTTAGTACATCATTTGATCACTAATTACTGCAGCTATACTGTACATCGTAGCAACCTGATCATCACATGTGGTCATGTTATCAATTGAAGGCTTTTCCTTCACGGTGGCAATTGTGTTATCTTTAAAATCCTTCTTTTTCATATTTGTCACACCTTAAATTCCATCCATTGACACTGTCTCATGCATTTACATAATCTGCATCCCCTCTCCCCAGTACGGATCCACCAATAAAATAATATACAGTACAGTATATATCGAATAGTAAAAGTGTCCATATCTTCTACTGTCCAGAACTGGTCATGAGGACCAAGACTTAACCAGTTATCTTAAAGTTCTAATCTCTTTCTTTGAGCCATGCATGTTCGTGTTCCAGAAGAGTAGATAGAATAGATAGAGATGAATTTACAGAGCTTCACCTCGCCTTTTATTCGTGAAGAACGAGAAGGCCATTGATGGTTGGATGATTATCTGAGTTAACTCTGTCTGCTGTATGTACATACAGTAGCTTTATACTTGTAACAAAACCATCTCTGATGGACACAAGACATTTTGAATCCTTTGAAAGACTCCATGGGACAATATTCGGCCTTGTCTTTAAAAGTGCAGATGTAGTCAATTTGTGTTGAGTTTGTGGATGTAATCGTTGAAAATCTTTGTTATCAAAAGGCTACTTAAACATGTAATATCACTAATATGGCTTTGTCTCTCCGACCGCATTGTACAAGCTTTACAGATCTAACAACGTGTTGAGGCAATTAGTTAGTGTCCTCTGCTCTGATCAGATCAAATTAATGACATCTTGAAATGACTTACATGGAACTTGAGAACATCTCACAAAGATGCAAGAAATCCAGGTCTCTACACTTATATCATAGAAATCTGAGTAATGATGGGAACCTTTATACACTAACACACAATTACATAGAAACTGTATGTATTTTACGTGCGGTCGAAACCTGCTCGAAATATATAATTTTTTTTTTAATTATTTGAAATACTGTAGATTGATTGGGACCAAGTTTGTAGCACTTGACTGAATTTTACATCAAAAGTTGGATTAATGTGTATCATGGAATCTCTGAGCTTTCACAATCTTCTGATAGAGATGGATGATTTATAGTTGTTCATCTTTTGATATCAAGAATGTTTCAGGCTTTATTTTCAGACATTTTCTCTTGAAAACCATATATATATTGGACTGAGTAAGCAATGAATTACTGATTACCCGTAGCCTAATTTGTTTTGACTAATTTAGATTGAATGTCAGAATTTAATGTCTATTCTGGAATTGTTGAGCAAAATCATCTGTTAGATGACATGTGTGTTCATCTTTGATATCTTCCTACTAAGTAAATGAATAATTGAAACTGACTGGTGAAATATTTCTAGTGTTTTTCTGAGCCATTTTTCGTTTTAAAAAGAAAGAAAACCCATATTGGACAGGGGTAATCAATAGATGACTGATTGCCCAGAGCATAAAGTTCAAAGTTCAGATATTGTGAGCCTACAGAGTTTTTCCCCATACCATCTCTAATGTTTGTTGGGTTGATAAACAGAATTGGATGCCATGCTAAATGAGCCATCTCCGTTCTTGCTTTTGCAGACACACCAGAGTTTTGTCAAGATAGGCAAGAGGTGGCACGCCAAACCCCAAAATGTCAGACTTTGTTTTTACATTTCAAAGGTCTCTCTCTCTCTCTCTCTTTCTCTTTCTTATCCCCTTTTTGAAATTGTTCTAAACCTACTCAATCTTGTTTCTTCAAGTGATTGATCTGTTGGCATACAGGTCATAAGGAAGTAAACCAAAACCAGTTGTGTATGTATGGCCTTGTCAGAGTCACTCGGAACTGATTTTTCATGCCAACTCTTTTTTTCTCTCTCTTTAGAAAAGAGAATTTGAAGCAAAAAAAAAAGAGGAAAAAAAAAAAGGTTGTTCTTAGTTACTTGGTAGTGGTGGTCTGACAGTATACATATATATATAAATATCTTATACATTTGGATGGAAGCAAGTTTATCTACTTCAGTGACAGATTAAGCCTGCAGGGGGAGTAATGCAGTCATTGTGGTCGTCGTTGTCTTCAGTTCGGCATCACTGTTGCTAGTATCAGTACTACCTTTTTGTCTATGTAATTAGGCCGTTGGCATGTGGCAGGGAATCAAGTCCATTTAGGTCAAGGCTTCATTATGATTGCACAGTCGCTCACTTGTTTCTGTTGGTCGAACATTATAAACCAATCATTTCTGTGGACACATGGAACAGTTTGTGTCTCCTTTTGTCATTTTCTTCTGCAAGTAGGTCTTTATCCTACCATTGTTTTCCCCACAGGAACACAATTGATCTAGATTTCAGTAAGTGGTTCAAGGAGGGCTCAATAGTCCAATCAATTTGTTACTGGAATTTCCATAGAGAGAGTTAAGAGCCACCGCAGCATTGTTTGACTATTTCGATCTGTCGGGAATTGCTGACTTCCTTTCCAAAACTAGGACGAGCATAAAAGTCAACTCCAACCCATAAACACTGGAGAGAATACATCTGTACTGATAGCAGTACCCAGATACCACTCCCGCACAGACAACCCGCAAACCCATTTTGTTTGTCATCAAAGAAACATTTTATGTGCAGATGGTCACATTTCATTGAGAGTGGATTGACAATCTTGTTTTTGATGTTCCCTGTTTTAACCAGCATCTGTGCCACTTTTCAGAGAGGATAGATCTGTTGGATAGATCCGTTTAGGAGTTTCGTCTGTAAGAACTGATTGCGAGTTGTATGACTTATTTTGGAGTTGTATACATGTCTCAGGGAAATCAAACTCACAGTGGAAGGATATACATGGCATTACATGAATCTTATATAGTGGAATATTTAGTCCTCTTCTGTCAAGCAACATTATCACCAAGTAGTCAAGTTAATAAATCTGACATTTTTGTGGCATTTTTCAAGTTTTTTTGCCATTTCTGTCCCCATACCTGGTTGTTCTCTTAGAATAAAAACCCCCTTCCAAGCATCAGTTGTGTAAATAGTACTACTAGTGTAGATGGTGGAAAGTTTTGCAAAAAGATATTTTAATTCAAGATTCTGACAAAAATTAGCCTGGAAATCTTCAACATTTCATGGATATAACTTGAAAAACTGAAAGGAATTTGACAGGTTCATTATTTATGTGCAATTACAAAATATAGGAGGTTTTGTTTATAAGTTTCTGTTTACCCCAACCCTGGAACAATGGATTTACGCTACGTTGAAAACATTCTTGTCGCTCTGTGCCTTTTCTTTGACTTAGTTGCTTCATCATGGTGAGTAGGGAGAGAATTGCAGAGGTTCTTTTCACTCCTGTTTCTATGGAAATTAGTGTAATATAATATAAGATAATTTTGGAAATTATATTACGAATACTCCAATTTATGTAACCGACAAATGAGACAATATTTTATCAATTAATTATTAGAGATGGAACTGTACTGTATGTTCAAAGTTAATCTTCCACTTTTTGTCCTATTTGGAGAACAGGAAAAGCATGTTTTTTTTAAATCAAAATTCAAAGGTTGTTTTTCCTTGTGAAGTCAAATCTATAGGAAATCCCCCAAAACCTTACAATTAAAAGTGGTGTGCTTTATTGTTATAAAAATAAAGGTTGTTTCTTCACTAAAAACATTAGATACCAAATTTGTATCCCTGCTCTCAAATTTAGCAGAATTTATTGTCAAAATAAGATGACTACTGTATATTAAAAGGGATTATGATAGTGAATCAGCTTAAAAGCTTTACAACTTTTTACTAGCAGTAAAAAATAGTTTGTGTAATATTTCCTTAATCTCTGCAAATAGCTGAAACCCTTTATAACTAGACTGAAGGGTTTTATAGTAAAATTAAAATCACTTAGATACGTAGGTTTTTCTAAAGTTATGGATTTCCTTTTTGCTCTCTCAGAATAAGGTGCTGTGAACAGTAAAGGCAAAGAAAGTTAAGGTGTACACCTGTACTAGTTGGGTTTTTTTTTATAGGCAGGGATTTTTTTTTATGAAAGCAAATTATGACATACTTGGTAAAATTTGAAACATTTTTATATTTTTTTGTTCATCCACATTCATTCATCAAGTTTAACTTATTTTTTTTTTTTGGGCTGGTGCTTGCCAAAACTTTTGAAAATATTCAAAATCACGTAACGTTTACGACATTCAACAGAGTTTGTTGGAGTTTAAAAAGTAGAGTTATAAAATCTAGCAAATTATTCTGCTTTGTTGATGATGTTGAGTTCTGTTTGAAAGTTCATAACATGTACAGTATATGTCTGGGTGAGGAAAATGACATTAAAAACCCAAGTAATAACTTTTATTTGGTAGATAAAATCTAGAAATTTGTTGATGAAATGTAATCATATTATGACCTGAAATTGGCAATTACCATACATGACATCTGCTGTTAAATAGTTTTGCTTTTAAAAATATGTATTTTTTAGAATTAGTTCATTTTAAGACTTATGGAGGTTATCCAAGTTTCTTGATGTAAAGCACTCTGATTAGCCTTGCATTTTACTTTAAAATATTACAGATGTTTCAAATATATTTGCCCTTGAAAAGTATGTACTTCAGTTCTATTTCTTAAGTCTTATTGAGGTTATCCAAGTTTATTGATGTAAAACACTCTTATTAGCCCTTTTACATTTAAAAGATTATACATGTCAGGAGGAACATAAAGAGGTATGGATTATTTCTGTTGTGCCTACAGAAATATATATATATGGAAATAATAATTATTTGTAGCAAAGTCATTATAGCCTATAGCTAAATAGATGGTTAAGACAGACTGTTATAACTTGTTTTGACTCGGGCAATTTAAATTTTCTGTAACAACCACATGAGTGGTAGTAGATGGGTAATGTACATTTCACAATGAGTTTTTGAATGAATTACAGTCTCTGGAAATGGCCTAAAGTAATAGGATAGTTAATAGCATGGAAAGTCGAGATGTGTCACCCTTCATTACGGAGAGTATACAGTATTCTTCTTGCTGGCAATTTGTTTTTTTTTGGTAATATCAAAATGTGTTTTTTTTTTGTGCTCCTGTTTTGATAACAAAATTTGGTTCATCTAAGATAGACCTTTATCCGTAATATTTTTTCAATAATATAGAACAGACATTTATGGATGGAACTAACGTCAAATGAAACTACAGTAACTTAAAATTGCTAAAATGGGCATTAATCGTTAACAACATATGAAAGTACCTTAGATTATAAGCACAGTACAGTACTTCCAGCAATATGTGCAGTATCTCATTTAATGCTAATTGCCTAAATGGGCATTTATCATTAACAACATAAGGAAGTACTTTAAATCAGTACAGTACTTCCAGCAGTATGTATCTCATTTAATGCTAATTGCTAAAATGGGCATTAATCATTAATGACATAAGAAAGTACTTAAGATAAGTACAGTACTTCCAGCAATATGTATCTCACCAATATCCTTACATATTTCTCAAGTCCAAGTTTTATCTTCGCTGTTTGAGCAAACATTTATTTAGAGGGATGGCTCATGTAATGTCTTTTTTTGTTGTGATTTTGAATGTTGTATTTTGACTCTTTCTTTTTAGAATTATGAAAGATCCCTTATTGGTGGTTTACCTGTATACTATGGTTGAAATTGTTGGTGTTCCCTGCTATTGTATGTAACATATGCTTAAACCATGATGTCACCAATCAATCACAAAATGTTTAAGAATCTGTAAGAATTTGATCTACTACAATAATATAATTTCCAATAATATGAATTGCAGTTACATGTAACTGCAATTCATACATGGAAATGTTACCAACCCCCCCTCCCCCTCCCATCCCCTTCAAAAAAAGACAAATTCACTGATTATCCTTTCTTTTCATATGAACTCAGTTGGTAAATAAATCATGAAATTCTTGGAAATGTTCAGGTTCTGCGTTATTAGTAAAACTGGGGGACTTTTTTTGTATAAATTTGTTATATATAGCAAGGTCAATTTCTCTTTCTTACTGCCATCATTCAGACAACGTTTTTAAAGTAAATTTATATGTTTTTTTTTTTTCATAATTAAATGGAGACTATCCATTTCTGTGTATACTTTCCAATATTTTTATTGTCAGGAGTGATAATTGTGAATTTCAATATGTATGTTTTCTATTGCAGGCCGACACCCAGCCCAGGAACTCCATACATCCATGTGGATGGTCCTATGAACAATGTGACTGCCGATGTAGGTGACACGGTGACTCTCACCTGCAGGATACGAGGCTTCCCGATACCAAACTACTGGTGGTATCGTAACGACGCATTTATTCAAGGCGATGTTGGACGCATGTCCGTCAAAAATTTCACTTGGGGATCGAGGCTAAAGATTCGCAACGTGGACACTTTGGATATGGGTGCTTTTAAGTGCATTTCGGAGAACACTGTAGGCAGCAAAACGGTGACGGGAAAAGTTTCACTAAATCCAGGTGAGTAAAGTATGTAGGTGCAACTGTAATGTGATGTGGTATGCTGTAGTGTCGTCCAGTTGGCTACAGAAGTTTCATTTTGTTACAATATATACACATAAGGAAGGGAAAGAGAAGAAATTTAAGGAACTATCCTTTAGAATTTGTTCCAATGTGATGCTACTGTTTGTTAGTAGTTTTCTGCAATTGGGCATGGTAAGTGGGCTGGTTGGACCGAATCGAAATCTAGTAACAAATCAAAACTACTAGAGTCCTCCAGAAATGGTGAGTAATAGAAGTTACCAGTGAGGCATGAAATTGTGTGAGGATAACGAATTACAAACTGTTTGGATAAGTCACAAACCCATAAGGAAAAGTGTATTCAAGCTGCACTGAAGTTGCTATGTATCTTGTTGGTACGACAATCTCTCCATGAAAGGAAAGTTTACCAGGGATGTGCTCATGCCGCCGCCCGGCCAGTGCTGAATGCCACCCAGCACAAACAGTATTTTAAAGGTTCTGCCCAGCGATTTATTTGATGATTAATTATTTGTTTGTTCGTTCCTTGGTTCTCTCTTTCTTGAGTGTAAGAAAAGGGCACATTCAAAACAAAGAAGATTTTGAACGTGTAACACCTCCTACTCATACAAATTACTCATAACTTCTTCAATCGCGATCCAGTTAATAATTATCGACAATCACCTGGTTTATTTTAGTACAGTTTACAACTTCATATATTAGTATTTACTTCGCTCCTCGCTTACCTGTCTCCTCACAACCTTAGCACCTCATTCTACCGTGTCTAGTATGCCCTGG
>JAAAKB020000003.1:442207-455567 GCA_010014835.2 Apostichopus leukothele | reverse complement strand
TCATCTCCCCCCCCCCCCTCCATGTCTCCCTTATGAATTTCATATGATATAGAATACATGCATTCATTTACAATTGTACGCCTGTGGATGAATGTAAACTAATTGTTTTATTTAAATTTAATTAGGACCAACCATCGACCACCAAATAGCAAATTATCTTTGAATTTGTTATTTACCTGTTTCGTTATGCTGTCTTCATAACTTTTGTTATACAAATGAAGGAAACCGGAAGTAACAATTAGACTAAACTTAGATTGACTTCGAAACTATTGTTTCTATCGCTTATTTCAGTGTCTCGATAATTTGACTGAACATCACGGAAGCTGTGATAAACAACATATTTATGTTCCTTTATTCCCGTACCTCTAATGTGTTTGTTCGTCGGAACTCTTGTTGCGGCGCATGAACCAAATTATTATGCACCAATTGTCTTAATCTTAATAGCGCCCCCAGTTTCTCAAACATTTGACTCTCGCAATAACGTGCGTCTTTATTTTCAACTGAGCCCTTTTCTCTTCTTCTCTTATATTATTTTCATCAAATATTTATTTGCACTGAAATCGCAAGTGCACAAAATCATTGATGATATTGAAAAAAATAATAAGAAGAAAAAGATAAAAGAAATAAACAAATCACTAGCAGGAATGATTATCAAGACAGAAGTTGTCGTAGAATGACGTAAATAGCGGCAGATTTTTCTGTCGCCGTTAGCGGTATCTAACAGTGTATAGTGGTGAAATTCTCGCGAACGTTATGTATGCAACCTGTACATCCAACATACCTTCAACTCTCACACAACGTCACTGTATCGAGTTTAGTAGTCTGACGTAGTCCATGGGCCATACGAGGGGTTTCCCATCATGGTATGCGAATGATAATTGTAAAGAAAAGTTTCATAACATAATAAAGAAATAAAAATAAAAAAATCCATAATTCAATTTCTTTTTTTTTCTAAATCTGTTTGGAGTTGGACATGTATGTCGTCTGTAATATTTGACGTGCAAGCAGTGGTTAGGACTGTCGCCTCTTAACTTGACCAGGTGAGTAAACTCCGATAAACTCTTTCCAAAGTTTCCAAGGGGCCTCCAAGATTTTACTGTTCTAAATCTTGGACGCTGGATTGGATCAAATGACATTATACAGGGGAAACTGTCTTATTATATATGTAGGCTGGAAGGCCTCAATTCATGATAAACAGCGATATTTTTGGGGGATTACAGAAGGAAAATACCAAATTCTAATCTCATTTAGAGTCACCTGATGCTTCCATTTGCTGCCTCATATTGATTGAAAGGCTTTTATATAAAGTTAGTCTTTGGAAGATTTATGTGCAACATTCGTATAAGCCGAGTATGGCCGAAAATGGCCGAACACAGCACGGAGATGGATTAAAGCTCAATTCCAGACGTCAGACGGAAGTTTGTCACGACAAGGCGCGAATGCTCTAATCGGTGATATATTATAATGAAAGTTTGTCATGCATCAGGTGAAAAAAACTGATGTCACGGTTGAGGAACATACTCGGTACCTGGATGAACTCTTGCAAGCTACCCGGGCTGCACAACTGCAAATTGGTTGCGGTTCATTACTTTAACCATTGAAGCCTAGTTTGAGTTCACTTCGACCCAACTGGTGGCTTCATTGATAAAAGGAGAAGTAATGACAATGAAAACAACAGAAAAAAAGGGAAAGAAAAAAAGGTCACATCAAATTTTGTGGGACACAAATTTTGTTCTATATTAGTCATCTCATTATCTTAATACAATTATGTTGTAAAATGACTGCGTGACTTGGCCGTCAGAAAGACTCACATATACAACCGAACGTAAAATTCAACTAGTCTCATTTTCCCATCATAAATATACCGGTGATAGTCAACCGCCTTTAAATTAAACCCATTACAAAGACAATCATAATGTAAAGTATGCCTACTGGATATAGATACGTGTTCGACTCCCATAGGCTTAAATAATAATAGTAGTGTGGAATTTTGCGATGATTTATATACAACCGAGCTATAGCTACCACCATGAACCAGTTATTAATCGCAGTTAAACATAGTGTATATGCTTAACGTGGGCATCACTACCTACATACGCAGATGTGGGCTACTGACTTAAAGCAATGTGACTCACTGATGCTTAGTCTATGTGTCCACCACGGGTGACCAGTTTGATCGAGGTTTTTGTAACATATATCAAAGATCCTCTCCCACTGTCCATCGAAGTTTGTCCCCCCCCACCCATCCACCGACTGAAGCCTCTTGCACCGCCCTTGGCCCATGTCCCAAGACACGAGGACTGTCATCACGTGACCATTAGATGACTATGGTACAGGCGGGATGTAGCAAGCTAGTACAGTGTTCGCCCCTGAATCAATAGGTTCCCTTTAACAACCCAATAGTCAGAATCTCTGGAACAATTCTAAATCGCAGCGAAATTAGTTTTCGAATTCTTTTATGATAAAAGCAAAACACAGAGAAAGTGATTGGTACAATGACACTGCTAATTTATAGATAAGGATACTTTGAATTTAAACTACTGAGACATTTTGCATTTCCGACTGTCTCCTTTCTAATTTCATTAACTAATGATACGCGTAGATGTCGTATCAGGTAACCTTGTGGTATATCAGTTCAGATTTATATGTTTGGAGAATACCCACCTGCTCAATGAAACCCGGGGTTCATATTCAGTACGAAATTGGTAACAAAGATAACCTGATCATTCCAAGAAATTTCTAAAAACAATTGCTACTAGTAGATTTACCTTAGATAACAGCTCACACTCATAATTAATCACTGCTGACTGTCGGCGTCAATTTTGGCAACTCTTCAATTTTCCACACAAAGAGAACCTGTTGGATTGAGAATCGCCACTACAGTGAGTGGATTACACGCATACCTTGGAGGTCATAGGTCACCTCACTCTCGTGAAAGACTTGGCGCGGTACGGATCGCTGTTTATCTCTTTCTTCTCCTATCCTTCATTTTCTCTTCTCTGCGTTTCCTCTGCAACGAATTTTCGTTCTCTTCATGCTATGGATGGGTATGTATTTAAATTACCGTCAGTTTAAGAATTAATCCTCTCTGTCAGCTTGTCAATAGTGGGTTACTTTTAATTTGCAGCCTTGTACAAGTTGTAGTAGTTTCGCTGGTAACGTGAAGTTGTGTTTCCGTTGTTGTTTTACAGTTAGGCCAGTGTATTGGTTAGTACTGTCGTGGTTGCCTAGGCCTACTGTTGATACCGTGTTTTGTAGGCTAGGTGGTAATGTCATATGAAGTGTTACCGTTACTTGTAAGTAGTTACACGTTCGTAAGTAGAGCGATAAATAGTTGCTGATTATTGCAGTCCTAAATACTGTAGTAAGTTGTTGCTTGTTTGTAGTGTTTCATGGTGTCTTTGAGAAATTTGTTGTATGACTGTTAAGTATACGACAAGCTCACTGGCATGACACACACTACAGCCTAGGTAGGCCTAGAGATAACAAACATTAAACATGTTACTGTTACTTAGTGCTAGCCTTACTTATGAGGCCGGGCCTAACCTTAGGCATAAGCTAGTCCGCATTTTTCAGTAACAGAAGTCAAGGCAGTCACCATTTTAATTTATCAAGTTCTAGTAGCCTAACTTAGTAGTTAGATCTTCTGTATTTATGATAGGTTGTCCTGACTTGGCTTAGCCTAAGCCTAGGCTAAGTTGGTTAAATTCATTAGTTGAGTCATAAAAACAGGTAGTAAATAGTATAAACACTTACATGTGTCTAAGTCCATGTCTGCCCATATTGAGCTACTCTTATTCAGTCGTTTCGTTTAATTTATGTCATGTGTCTAGGTATTGCAAAAATGAAAGAAAGAGGAGGTTTCTCACTGATCAGCCACACATACAAGTTTTTTACACCTATACCAACTGTTATTTTACATAGTACCATAGTACACCGTAATTTTTACCCCCTCAGTTCAGTTGATTTGAGTTTGTTAAACTATCTAAGAAAATGCACCATTTTTCTATATTTCTGTACTTTAAAGAAATGAAACAAGATTCATAGTTTCAGATCCTCTTGTTTATCCCTCCAAAACCTGACAGTTGTAAATTAGACTTGGTCTAAGTTGCCTAACCACTATAATAGATAGAATGCATTCATTGTCCTATAAGTTATTTATGTTATTTAGAGTATTGGCATGTTTACTCTTGTAATTGATAAAGTATTGTAATGAAGTGGTAGGACATAACTAAGTGTTCAAATGTTGGGTTGCATTTGTTAAGGCCATCATTTTTGTCCTTTAAAAAATATGACATGGTTCCTGTGTCAAAAAACTGCTATGTGTACATTTTGTAAATAATAATGGATAAATTATTTCCTGATAAGAATAAAGTCACGATAGCTCAGTTTCCCACTGGCAGACAGACTATTACAAAAATCCTAATGTACAGTACATCAATTCTTCAACACTGTTTCTGAACAACTGCCATTTTACCAAAATTTCTCATAGAGGTCGGCCACCTCTCTCTTTAATCCTCTCTCCCTGGGAGTTTCATGATTACTTTAATGTTGGAATTTTCTATACATGACAAGGACTTTGTAACTATTTGCCAAACTTGAGGAGTTTTGACTTTAGAAACAAGTTTGATGATTTTCGGTCATTTTCTTGCAAAAATTTTTCAAAGTCTCACAGAGTACCTATGAGTGACCTTAACTGGGTCTAACTGTTGCATTTTCAATGTGATCCAAGAACGGTTGTCCTCAGTAACAAAAGTAGACACCAAGTGTGCAAACTTCTTGTTTTTTTATATAAACAATCAGGGAAACCTGACCTCAAAGGAGACTCCAAGTGCCTCCAAGTGCTCAAGTATTGAAGGTAGTTTTGCCTGAAGGTTGTCGGCTCAGAAAAATTGTTGTCTTATAATTTGGAGTGCTTGTACTGTAACTGTTAATAACTTGTTGTCACTTGGATGAACTCACAAAGCTATAGCTCTCTTGTCCAATGAAAGAAATAAGACCACAAATTAGCCCTCAAAATGGCAGCCTTGGAAAGTCATTTAATTTAATAATAAATGGATAATGTTTCTTTTGTATTTAGTGCATTTGGGATGTTCAATGTTGGTAGAATTATTTCAATGGTTAATTACTGTACTCTATTCAATATCATTTCCTCTTGATTGTTAAGTGCTGTACCAGTAAATGGACAGACAATCTCAATATTCCCTGTATCTGTAATATTAGACAGTTGTTTGTTAATATTTTGTGTAACGTTATCTTGTGAGATTTCTTAGCAAGGCACTTGTATATATTTGTACATGTACATCCCAAGATATCTCCGTTCCTCGCTGAGCAGGTCAATTTTGTGCCACAAAGGTTGCATAATTTGCACAGTAACAGTGCAAGCTGGCAAATATTACACATGTTATAATGCAAACCCTCTCTACTTTAGTTATGGTCTGATGCTATCACGGTTCACAAAGGCGAGTCTGAAATGCTGTCAATTCTCTCTCCAATTTTTTTTTCTTTCCAAGGCTGTCTTTATGCTTCATTTCTAGGATCAATTCCCCCATTTTCCTAAACAATTTCACGACCGACTGAGTTTTGTCTCCTACTTTCCAAAATAAGCTAAAGAAAACTTTCGGAAATGAACACGCTGGGGTTCAGGTTCAACAAGTGAGATATATATTCTTTCTCCCTTCTCCGATTGTTTTGTGCGCTTATAGGATGGCCTTACTGGAGCCACAGTAATCTTATCAGAAGTTTTCTCAACCATTCTAATAAAAAAATTCACGGTTTCTGTTTCTAAGGATTAGCTGCCTTTGAAATTTGGTTTCGTGCAATAATATGCTGGGAATATCTATGCAAGTATGTGTGATAGTCTTGAAGAGCCTGTAAGAAAGAAAGTAATGGAAAAAAGGAATTCCCTCCAAATTGTGGCTTTTTCCATGAATATACAGTGTTGTATTGTTCTGTTCTGCTTGGGGTAGAAGTTTCTTTTGAAGTGAATGTTTGCTTTACCTCTCATTGTAGAGTTTTGTTTACATTTTGGGCGACTCACTCGGGGAGATCAAATTTTTTGTCCTTTTATTTCTGGAGAATCTGCTGGTAGAATCAAGTTGTGCTTATGTGTTCTACTTATTGATTGTGTGCAGCACTAAATTCTCAAGGAGTTTCTTTGAACACTGGTGGTCTTGTGTTGCTTGTGTATTGTACAGTATGTATGTACACTATAATCTAGGTACTGTACTGTACTGTGGTAAAGTGTTCAGTGATGTACAGGAAATTCTTAAGACGGGGGATAACTTTGTGCTCAAACTTTGCGTGGCACTTTTGAAGGTGCTTAACCTTGCCACATATAAAACACTAACATGGTTCCTTCGTGCAAAGCACTGGCATACATTTTTTGCATCTGTATAGAAATTTGCTCATTTTTGCGTAGCAATTTTTGTTTTGCGATACCAGAGGGAATATACAATATTTAAATGAGAAAGTTTCCATATGAGAAAGTTTCCAAGTACAGCTAGACTCCCATGGAATATATAGATGATATTTTAATATGTTTAGTGTAATATTTAACTGGATAACTTGTACAGTACTAGGACATATATATGTACACTTTAACAAGCACTTTACCAGAACAATTCAATTTTGAAGCACTTGGCTTCATTTTTTCATTTTGGTTGGTTATTTCAGCAAGTTTCATCCGCGGAGTGTGTACTCGAAATAAGATGAAATGAAGACACTGTCCTAGATCTATTTAACCAACTGAAGATTAACGAGGGATTAATTAAAGTACAACTAGTTCATCGGCTTGAATTTCATCATAGATTTAAGTTTTAAACCACATGTACAGACTTACTGTAATGTACAAAAACAAATTGAAAAAAGAAACAAGAAGAAGAATAAAACAATGGTTGAAGTAAAAATTGAAAGTAAATCAGCAGGAAAAGTACTGTATAATATAATTGGATACCGAAACTTAAACTAAAATTAGATTGTAAAAATGAAAATAGTTACAGTTTAAAATGTTTATTTCCTAACATTATGTAAGAAATCAAGTTTATGATGAAATTTGGTCGAAAGCTACAAAGAACCTGATTGATTGAGATGTACTGGCAATGTTCCAAAAATGGAAAAGAATAACATAATGTGACATGTCATGAGTTTTCATTCAAGAACTTTGAGCTATGAATTGTGATAAATCACATATTTACTGTAGACCGGTTAAATTGATTTGCCCTGCCTGCGGTTCATGTATTGCTTTGAAAGAAGAAAATTCCAAGCTGCATCAGCTTTCCATGTTCCTGTCTTTCAAATTTGATATTTAGCTTCCTGGCTTACCTGTCTCATCACAACATTAGCACTCTTGCTTGACAGTGTCAAGTGTGATCTGGTGATCTCTATTACACTGTACATACACCCTTAGTGACCGGTCACTAACAGTCAATGACTCCTCCTTCTCATTCTGACATGTAAGATGTTTGAGGATAATTTTCTTTTTGGACTTCGTTGTCCTTTCCAATCTTCCAGTTTGGTTTTCATTGCTCGACATCTTTCAGTGTTTTAATTTTCTAAATGTCAATACTTTTGACCTGATCAAAATCTTTTTTCATTGTGAGTTTGTTTTTTCCAGGTGGTTTAGCTCCTTGTTCTGGCTGTTGTTAAAGCCCTATTCCTAGGGTTCAGTTGCCTTTTGTTTCTTTATCATTAAACACATCATCACTGATTTACTAGATAGATTCTCAAAGATTCTCAAAATTAATAGGAATTGTTAACTCCTTTGATTGATCGCAGTCAGGGGAAAAAAACGTGGGCATTGCATTTAGTTCGCTCTCTTTTCACCTCTATCAATGCTCTATATATGTATATATTTTTATAGGTGTATAAAAAATTCTTTCCAAAACCCTTTTTTCTCTAAAGGATATAAACACATTTGACCAAATTTGGAAACACCCCATGGTCATACTCACAAAATGGAGTTCTCTTGGCGATTTTTTTCCCTTTTCTTCATCAACAAGCCCCTGTCACATGATAAGTTGGCCTCTATTTAACTGTTACTATGAACTTCAGGTCGTTGAACGTTTTTTGGGGCTCTCATGGTTGTTATGTCATGAGCATCTATTTGAATGAAGGAAGGACAGTAGTTTTATAGAGATGGATATATATTTTCTCAAGTGGCTAGGGAAAATGTCACCACGGTTACAGGGAGGTCAGATTGTATAGCTTATTACCACCTTCATAGCTCAGAATGGAATCTGTTTTAAGAATGGCCTGTCATCCGCAGAAAATCTGTCATGCTGATGTTATGTTGAATCCGAGACTTTTGCACTGATGGGTGGGTAGGGGTGCCTTGTTTGTTTGTTACAGTTTTCCGTGATAGTGCCAGGGGGCCAAACTTTAAAGACTAGTGACACTCCGGAAGAACGGCTAGTAGGCCTACGCTTCCGTCACCTAAAAATCAGGCGGTTTATGTATGCCAACCCATATATATGTGTGTCAGTCTAAAAATAGAATATCTCGGTCAGAGGGCAAATATAGCTCATAGGCTTAATCCAAATGTTACACTTCAATTCTCTGAGAGAAACATAAATACGACTACAGTTTGATCGGCACTGTATGTCTCCACACACACCTGTTTACGCACAACTTTGACACTCTCATCTTCTGTATGTTATAGGAATAGTTCCAATGCAGACCCATTACACACAGTGCTTCCATATAAATACCCCTTACAACTATGCCGGCTGTCATCAAGTACCACCTGCTGTACTGAACAGTATTAGAGCTCTATACATTGGTACATGAGCAAAACTCTATAAACCGTGTTTGTCTTTTCTAGGTCACTATCATAAACTAAAGTAATTTAAATATTTAAATTTAGTTTTAATTGGCTTCATTAGTATTCAACTGTGTAGATTAAATTGCTTTTCATTGAGTAATTGTTTTGGGGATTACAGGCATTGTGGACTCTGGGGAGCTCTCAACTTGCAAAGTGCAAAAAATTCAGACAAGCCAGACTTCTAGATTTAACCTAGATTAAATAGTGATATTTCAGCAAACTGTGCACATTTGCAGGACTAACAATTTAGTTAAAATAGTACGTACATGTGCATGAGAAAAATGTCTTGTAACACTTGGAAAAGTTTGTGAAACCACCTTGCGTGGATTGTAATATTTTGTAAATCATGGAATCAAAATTAAAATGGAAATTTTATTCCATTAGTGAAGGAGAAGCCTGCTTACAGAGGTGTTAAGCTAAGGCCCACAGTCAGAACAATAGTCAGCTAGAGCAAGAAAAATTTAATTTTCTGCAATGGAGAGAAGTTTTTATAGATGTTTAAGTACTGGGCTATGTTTGCTTTTCTGCCAAAGTACCAATTTACTGATTTTCACAAATTTCTTCAACAAGATTTATCAAACCTACACAGTACCTATTTGTCTAACTACTGTAACTGTGTTCAGGTGAGGTTTCTTGACCTTGTGTGATTATAGTAAGTGGTATCCCATCACATTATCTTTTGTCTGGTAATCTTTACTATCTACTTGATCAATGAGACATGATCACTTTGTGAGGATATATTCTCCTCAGACACATTATATAAAAGATCCTGATTCAGGTCAAGGTCTATTGTTTTCCATTTCTTTTGTTATGTGACTGTTATAAGGTACTACTGTATCTTGGTTCAGCTTAAGGTATTGTGTTATTTGGATGCTTCGGAATTCTGTACATGGTAGTTCATGTGTGTTTTACCAGTAGTGTAAGTCTGTGTGTACTATGCTATTACATACATACTTGCAAATAAGCAAACAAGCAGTTTGTATTCGGTAAATTAATTCCCAGAATTTCAAAACCCATTAATGCAGTGGAGTTTGTAGCATTTGTAACTGATTCAAACTTAATTAGGCAACACCGTTGATTTGTACACCAGTCAGATAAATGTTACTTGAACAGCAAGGAGAACTTCGTCAAATTTGATCAATAATCAATAATGAGAAATAATTTGGTTTTGGTCCCTAGTTACAAACGAAAAAACAACACGTCCCAAATGTTAGCTTTTTATAATTCTGATAAATTTGACCACTGAGTGCCTGCATCCCTAAATATGTAGTGAGAGCAATAAAAATGATCTTTAACATTTATAGAAATATTTTGATACAGAAGTATTGAACTAACAGCTGTTAGACCCCTTCCGCACCCCTTCCCTTCTCTGAGCTCTAGGTGTCACTACTCTCCAGGTCTAATAAATCAATTAAATTCTAAGAGAGGAATTACTCCTACATAAACGTTCATCCCATTAAGTGTTGTATCTCGATAACAGTAATGACACACATCAGGGACTAATTTCTACGGTATCGCAAACTGCTGTACAAAATGGCCAAGATGTATAGCAGTTTTGTACATAGGAATTGTTTCGTATTGAATGAGTGCAAAAATTCTGAGCCTTAAAAACTTCTACACAAAATGAAAAAAAAAAAACACTACATTATTTTCCTGTGCTGTACAGTATTTCTGTATTGAGTTTACGTCATAGTTCATTGTGGTGATTTCATCCCATTCACTCACACTGCACTGGTCAGTTACCATTCTCATGTTTGTGTCGCAGTTTGGGGAAAAAAGAAAGGTGTATACTGGTATGCTTTGAGCCACTTACTGTACTGTAGTCTGAATTTGTAGTGTTTTACTCACTCAGTCTCAGATCCATATAAACTTCATGTTCCTTTAATGCTTCACCAGACCCACTATGGACTGGTTTGATAACATCTTAATCAAACCTAACATTACATATTCTTTCCTTTATAACCGTCTTGAAAAATTGTCCAAACTTGGAAGTAAAAAGTTGTGAGGAATCAGGAAATGGTTCATGGACTGGAAAATAAACTTGTCTGCTCTTTCTTTTCCTATCATTTCAGAATTACTTCCACTGATATGAGTGAACTCAATGGTGCAGGAACAAAGGTAAGCATATTAATGACTCCCGTACGAACTCTCTGCAACATTAGGGCCCAGACACTCGGCAGGGGATCTCTTCTATGGGGGAAAGAATAAGGGAAGTCAGGGGAGGGGAAGGTGGAGGGGTTGGGATGCTGTTGGAAGTGCAGGGCATACATGAATAAGTTTATCCCTCCCCTCTTTCATCCTTGAAGTTGTCTCTTAGAAGTTCTTGCCCTTAGCTTATAATGCTTTATACAGTCTTGGTTGGGGTCAAATACCTTGTATACTGGTGTTGGGGGAGGGGTGGGGGGCAGGGATACATAGCCCTCAGATTATTGGACAAAAACCAGAAAAAAGGAAGCGATGGACGTTAAACCAACTTGGAGTTACCAAAGTTAAGGGATTTTAAAACCGAAAAGAAGTTTCTGCCATCATAAATTAAAAATCAGACGCTGCCCTACCTCCACGTTTTTCCCAGTCCTGTTTTTTCCGTTTCCATTTCGTTTCGTTAACCCAGCAGTACCCCATATGGTATGTTTGCACTTGAGTGTTAGCCCCTCCTCGCAATAGCCATCTTGTTTGACATGTTAAAACAAGAGTCAACAAGTGACCTCCCTGATATTCTGGTCACCCCCGGCAACTGCTGACTTAAAGGTTTAACTCAAGTGTTGATCTTTTCCCAACTGGGCTTAGCTTGAACTCTTGGTAGACAAAGTTAGCCCTCTGCTCGAAGCTGTGTCCACAATACCGTCCAGGACCAGCGAAGTCCCCCGTATACTGCATACAGTGCAAGCCCGCCTGTTTGTTCAATGCAAAACTGTTGTTTGCATGCAAGTATTGTTAAAAGTTTTGCTGGAAAGGAGAGACAACACAGACTCATGAAGTGCTTATTTTCAGTCAGACAATCCACTTGTGGTAGAGCCTGGATTCTCTACCTTTTGTTGCGTAGTAAAAACTACACCGCTCAGTTCTGGAGAGAGATAAAATTTATTTCCACAGCTTTGGTAAATAACAAGTGTCAAAGGTCAACTACATTTACTTCCTGTCTCTGACTTATTCCCACAGTCGATATTCTGTAATCCTTCGTTTTGGCAGGTCTTGGAAGTCATGTTACGTGATGATGGGAATGGTGGTCTACTGACATATAGTAGTAAAGTCTTTGGGCTGAAACTGAAATAGTGTAGGGAGAACATGGAGGCTGGGGAAGGGAACAGAGATAAGAAATTGTGAAATTTGAAGTCATGGAAAGGCCATTAGATTTAATAATTCATCAGTAGTCATCCCTCACTGTTTGCTGTGTCGACTGATACTTTATACATGTATATCTGTTAATAACCACCATTAATTGGTGATTTCAAGTACGGTGTACCCTCAAGTCAAATCTGTTGATTTTGTAACCTTGTGCTGTACCAGTAAACATGTAATATGTAATATGTATGTATTGTAACAGAGATCTGCAGAGCTACAATACACTTTCTTGTTGAATAGAAATACAGGCTTGCATTAAATTAAATGTCACCACAGATGTTTACTGCCAGAGACTGAACTGATTATGTTTTGTTTTTTGACAACATCATTATTAAGTATACCGGTTGTACAAGGTTTTTTTGTGTGTTGAAATAGTTTGTGCATTGTAGACAGTGCTTGACGTTATTTAATCGTAAACCAACGTCTTAGCATTATACCGGTGAAAAGTGCTGGAGTTAATACTTTGTGGAAGTAGTAAAACAACTGTATTGCTATAATATAACCTTAGTTACTCAATTACATCCAGGTCCTTAACCATGCGTCAGTTATCCAGTCCTAGAATAGTGAATGACATTCTACAGGCTCTGCTAACAACATTATGAAGGTCTTGTGAAGTCCTTAGTGAGATACTTATAGAAGAAATGTTCCATGTCTGTTTTCCAATCACTGCTCAATATTGGGCTGTCAAAGAGTTTTGTTCGTGCGATGTTTATTTTGATGGTAATTGGTGACCAATTTCCTCTGATATTTAACCCTCACCACTGTTATCAAAATAAGCTGACTGAGCTTTCTCGTTTTCTCATAAAAAATAAAAATCCAAGTAATTGTGTTTTTTTAAAAAGCCAGAGTTTAAAAAGCAATATTATTTTTGGAATGCTTTCAGATCAAATCTAGAGGATTTAATTATCTCTTAGAATGCTCACTTCACCATTGGGTATCAGTAGACTCCAGACGGTTGAGATTGGGGAAAGCAAAAGTGTTTGTCCTGAAAGCGAGAGGACAGAAAAATTTAAAGTTACGTTGGTTAGTACTCTCTTGGCTCTCTCCAAAGTACATAATTTGCACAGTTTTCCTGTTGACCTTAGCTAAATGACTGGAAAATAAGCTTTTTTACGATCTATAGATATAATAGCTGTAAACATCATCCTTTCAAAAGGAGGAGTGGGGAGGGGGAGGGGTGAGGGGGGGTGCAGGAGG
>JAAAKB020000003.1:420791-432921 GCA_010014835.2 Apostichopus leukothele | reverse complement strand
GCCGATAGGTATAGGTCTATATGTATTAGGATTCTTCAGAAGGCAGACAGAGATTGGGGGAGGGAGAGGAGGGGGCGGGGGGAGGGGAGTGTATCCCAGATCCAGGAGAGAAGCATGTTTGTTGTCACACATGTAACTGTTCAGTAGGAATTTAAGTACTAATAAATTTGAAAGTACCGTGAAGTTATGTACAGCTTGTACAGTACAGACTGTAGGTGCAGACAGGCAAAACACTGGCATACTTTGGTGTGTGCACATGGGGGTTGGGGGAGGGGTAATTCAGCCATGCTGAAGCATACTGTACCATAACTATTCCATTATAATTGGGGTAACTGCAGAAAGTACAGCACCTATTATTCATGTTCTCTGTCTAACCCTTCTTGAATCCCTCCTCTCCCCCTCCTCTTCCCCCTCCCCCAACTCAACTCCCCCCCACCCCCCCCCCAACTCCTACCCATCCTCCAAAGACGAGCAGCGGTCTGTGAGTTAATTGATGAGCCGTTACAGATGGACTACTGATACTAAATTGTAGGCCTAAAGTTCATTGAGTTGTATTTTAATCACCCCATTTTATCTGCTAAGTAGTCAATCAGTTGAGGCTGTGGACGATTTCCTACTTAATATTCCTTATTCCTATCATGAGAAGCAGTAACTCAAATTAAAGATTACCATCCTACTGTAAAAACCGATGGGTTTTGATCAAAAAAAGAAAGAAAACTAAAAGCAAAGCATCTCTTCCTTTTGCAATATCCGGAAATTTGCTCGGCCTTCAGCCTTTCAGATTTTCATCTTAAAACACTCGAAAATGACAGTTTTGTTTTCAGGGGTTGAAAAGCTGCCTCAAAAGTACTTTTCAAATATCTGTGTACCAGTTAGCAAAGGTCTCTATGCATGAGCAAGTTAAAAAAAGGGCCGGTTAATATGTTATAAACATGTCTTTTTTATGTGAAAGTCAGAAGTAAATTTCATTACTGTTCAGGTACCAAATTTGTATGAAGTCATTTAATATCCGTAAAATCTTTCTAATTTATATCAATTGAAATAATAAACATAGCTTTTCTTTAGCCCCTGGACTACCTTTTGTTTCATATTGATCCAACGGCAGCAGAGTAAAAACTAACCAACCAACCAACCAACGTACTCTCACAAGTTCTATTACACTCTCAGGCGATACCACGTCTGATAAATAAATATAATTCGTACTGTAATTAAACTATGTGCCTCTTAACAAAGTATAAAAGAAGAATGTATTATAAACAATTATGAATAATACTTGGAAACTTGTATAAAAGTCACTCCTTTGCCAACTCTCCTTTTAGTGAATAATTTAAAAAATTTAAATGCAGGCATTGACACGTTCAGGAGGCACTTCACTCCCAGAAATGCGTTTGATGCGAGTTCCTTTAAGTCAACTCCTCGGCACAAACTGTGACTTTCATGGAAGTTGACAGCACGGTAAATTGCAAAGCTAACCTGATGAGGGAATTATGGGTAAAGAGAAAACCTAAACTTTATCTCTCCGATCTCCAGTTGTACAGAATGAAACAGGCATCTTAAATTGATAAACAATGGCCAAAAACATGATGGAGATAATCATAACGCATGTAATCCGAGCCGTAGATTTGAAGCTCATCGGGAATCGAAGTCCAAACCAATTTGTGGGAATTGAGCTTATTTATAGACAGTAGTGGTGTTGTTTCCGCTGTCGTGCTGTATTCAGTCTCTCCTAATTTACTGGTGGTTGATGAGGCTGGCGCCGTGGTTACAAAGTACATGGCAGGGAGGGTAGTATTTATTGGGAGATTTCCATCCTAACACAGAGATTTGGCTGACAGACTGTCTTACTTTACGATGACGAGACCGAGTAAAAATTGCATCAGGAACAATAACGTCAGCCGGGCTTAGATGGCCTTTGGAGATTGATATTTTGATTAGTGCACCCTTACATATTGACAAAATTCATTCTTTCCCTATAGCTTAGAGAAAAAAGGGAGAGATATAGAGATAAAAGAAAAACATGTCAGAGGCTTGAGATGGAAACATCGAAGAGTGAAAATTAATAATTTATTTTCTTTTCACAATTTATGATGATACATGTAAAGATGTTGTTTGTACGGGACTAGATGAGTTATTAGTCGAGGTGTAATTTGTAAATGACGTCGTGCGAATGTCACGTTGGGAAGGTTTAAATTTTGTAACATGTACCCGATCTCTCCTTTGTGCTGGCTTTGGTATGAATAATGAATGTACTACTGACATACATGTTGAGTATCCTATCAGGTTATCTTGTACATTCAATCTTGATTAATTTGGTAATTAATACGGGAAGTTTGTAATTAATCAGTGTAATACTGTGACTACTCATGAGTGATGGAGTCATAAATTTTGGGCTCATAGGGAACAGAAAAAAATACAGCTAAATTTTGTGCATTGTATAACCAATCATACAGAGTACTAGTTTCAAAATAACCGTGTTTATTTTCTTGTTATGAAAGTAGTAAAGTCGTTGGTTACGATCAGGATGTCCCAGAAGCTTACATTCGTAAAATAATGTATCCGGAAAGAATTAAAGCAGACATCATTGTCTGTTTGCTTTATTGACTTTAAAATCAAGTCTCTGCTCGAAAGCACGATGTTGATATCCTTCACTGATGAGATTAACAGCTTTGGAAAATTAAAAATGTTAGCCTTTAAGTTCTAAGTATTTAGATTTTGTTTTGGGGCCAAACAGTGTATGAGAGACTCATTGAAAGAAAGGGAGTGTTTCTAAGGAGATACATGCCTTGTTTAAGTCTTCTTGGAATTATGATATTAAGTATCTATCATACAGTACTAAGAAATATAGTTTTCTAAACAGTAACAGAACAGCTTGGAGAGAATATTTCCATCTACAGTAGTATTCCTCTCTCGGTCAGCCAGCAGAACAGTGATTAGACCAAGATCAAATCATTAACAGTTCATCAACAGGTAGGAAAGTTAATGGTACAGAAAGGCCACTACCATAGCTAAGAGGTCAATAGGTCAAATGGTAATGGAATTATTACTCCAACATATCGCTTTAGATTATGGGAGGCTTAAACCTTACAAAGGTACTGTACTGTACATCTCCATGGTTACACAGATGGTGATTTTGTCATCGGCTGGATAATGGTACAAGGCGATTGATTAATTTGTTTACCAAATTTTGCGGTCTGTTTTCATTCAGTACTGTATTATATTAGTATGGTAATTCTCTATCTACCTACAGGTTTGTAATGCAGGTCTCTAAATATTAATGTCATGATGGTTCTAGTCATGTCAGAATTGACAGGAAGCAGTAATCTAATTAAAGTGTCCATGTTACATGCAATCTTTCTTTTTCAATCTGACACCCTGATAAGTGACATTTCAGGATGTCTATTAAAAGTACACTAGTAGGCACAAAGACACACATGTATGCCAAAATAACTTGTGAGTCACAGTTTTTTGCCCCTTCAAAACAAAGATTAGAACTCTTTGGCACGTTCGCCTATGCCATCCACAGGAAATGATTCCCCTGTTTCCGTACGGGTGGTGCGGAGGCCCTCCGCGCGCCACGTCTCGGCAGTATCTCTTTTGCAAGCTGTTTTCCATTCCCCGCCGGTCTACTATAGCCTTCAGCAACAGTTTCTCTGTACGGTTCAACACTTTAAACTATTTAGTACCCATTCTTCAATCAAACCCGCGGTACCTCCTTGTGTTTTCGCACCAGAATTGATTTTTGTACGTGTGAATGCTTCAGAAATCTCATTTGAAACATGGCCGAAGAAGTGGGTAATTTCGTTAAGGGTTATTAAGTTCTCAAGATACTGTAGTATTTGGAGGAAATCCTCTGGCTTGGAAGAGGACAAATTCCTTATTGCCAAACAAGGCCTTAGGGTTACAGATGGTAGCTCCAATGCTGAGGAGGATCATAGCTGAAATCCAATTAATTTTCCATGGGCTGGAAAATGCCTACGTAATTGTGTATTTACATCTGTTCTGTCCCCCTCTTAGAGAACACGCCAGTTCAGAAGGGGTTTTGTGATATAAAATGGAAAGAAAAGTTTATGTATAATATTACTTAAAGCATTAAAAAACAATAAAGTAAATGAAAGCGCTTAATTTGTATGTATTGAAAATGTGCTCAACCTTGTTTTATAATGACATTCTAAATCGAAATGCAATTTCCATCGCGGCGGGTAATTTATGCAGAACTTTTATAAAATCTATGGCCTCTGGAAGGGTAAAGTTTAGTACAACAGTATCAACTGAACTAATGTGTCAGATATTGGCTGTGGCAACTATATCAGTAGCTCATGGAAAACTATCAAAAACAAAATCATTACCATGGTGAAGCTTTGAAACTAGACTCATCATCATCAAATCTTTGAATTTTGAGATATTTAGATTCTAGCAAGGGGGGGGGGGGAGGGGGTTGGGAGGTGGGAGAGGAACTTGGATGAAAGGGGGAGGGAATAACTTGGAAAGAGGAAGGGAAAGGGGGGGGGGAGGAGAATACAAACTGATGGTGCTACAATTCTGTCTTCATTTTAAGGATTGTTCAATTTTAGTACAGGTAGTCAACAGTCCTGTATGTTTCACAGGATTGTTCCATTTCAGAACAGGTGGTCAACAGTCCTGTACATTGCACAGGATTGTTCCATTTCAGAACAGGTGGTCCACAGTCCTGTACGAGGCAGCTGCATGGTCATATACTGTTAGTTCATTTACGTTCTAAACAAGTTAGGTCAATATTAAGGAATCCCAGAGATCGAGAGGGAAAAGCTTGAAAGGATTTGATATTCCTAAGCTGGCTGTTTATCATTCTAAATTATTGACGTGACTTTTGTTGACAACCTCTGTCGGCCCCCATTGAGGCAGCCTTAATTCCTTTACCAAATGTTTGTTTAAAACTCTCAAATTGCCTCTGGCTGCAGACTTCCCCCCCATTTATACCTCATCAAATATTCCAATAAAAATGCCTCCTCCATAATTTCTGCCGTAAGTATATATATGGGTGACTTTGGTGTAGATCTTAGCCAACGGAGCAGATTCTAGAGCCACGGTTTCAGGTAGGATTATGGACTATTAAGTGGTAATCATTCTCTTCAAGCGTAGCATTGGATTTGAAGACTTCACGTTGTTGTTAAAAGCTAAAAACTTTTAATAATGGAAGTCACCCTTTTTTAATCCGAGAGGTTTTATGGTTGCGAGATTCCTCCGCAGAGATATAATCGTTAAAAAAGTATATGTATTCATTTTGCCATCTTCGTAGCTTAAAGGGATATTGTAGTGACAAATGGTTCAACTTATTTACATAATTTTGTAATCTACATAACCTACAGTATGGGTAAACAAAACACATCCTGCCACCATGTTTTATCGTGAAAAAGATGACTATTTTTTTTAATGTTTGATATTGATATTGATCTGCAAACTTCATGCATATAGCGTGAATCGAAATATGCAAGTTAGAATAAAATGTCCGTTTTCGTTTTGGACTCCGAGAAAGCTGTACGTTGGCAAGCTTAGGTCTCAATAACGTTAAGATATAAATACCGTAACATGATACCGTCCTACATAAAGCCGAAGGTTGCCCTTTACTCATTGTATGGTATCACACACATGAAACTTGTATTTCATATATGAAGTACACATATTGTTTGTTCTGAGCTTCTTGGTATTTATTTAGTGATGTTAGGACACCCTTGATATAAACATACAGTGTAAAATAAGAAGGGGTGGTAAGATGTCCAATAACATATGCAGTAAAGCAGTGTGGGTCTCGTCTATTGCTGTTCCAGTGCTAAAGTTTGAGACTGCACCCACCGCTTACAGGACACAACCTTGTAAACATAGATTTTTGCTACTATATCTTACTCTTTTTGCACAGTTAATTGTAGTAAAAATATATATTAATTGTTAACATTAAAATTATGCTGTTTATCGGATAATGTGTAAAATCTAGTTGTAGACCTACAGTACAGTCAGTTTTGAAAAGCATGAACTGTTTCCTGATAGAATTTGAGCTGATTTAAAACCTGCAGTAACAGTCTTCTCTCACAATGTGGTAGTAGCGGGGTTACAAGTATTTGGGGATTCATAGCCCACAGTACGATTAATCCTGGACCACATGCATAGACTTCTTTTGAATTCAGATTAATGGTCTGTAGTCTTAAATTAATTGTGAGTGTTGCTTTATTATTGTCAGAAAGACTCAAAAACTTTATTCCTGCGTGAAGTAAAATACAGAGTTCTGTAGCCTCTCAGGCATGTCGTCGTAAAATTTCGAAATGTGAGTTTCCGGGTAAAACTTCAGTTGCAAACATTAACCTCGACTAGACGCACAGTTACATGGGACAGTAAGTAGAATCGACGTACGAAATTATTCAAAATAAAAGCCCAATAAAGAGGAGGTATATGAATATAAAACTAAACAGACTTGACCCCATTCCTTGGAATAAAAAGCATGAAAGATTGTAACGAATACATGACATTCGTGGAATAATATTCTCAGATGGATGAATTCTTTCGTGTATTGATTACATATATTCCAGAAAAGAAAGCATCTCAGCACAGATCTAGTTATTCGCACTCCCTTTCATTTGAGTTTTTCTTTGCTTTTATGCCGGATATCTAATGACCTGACCATAAATCATGTTTGATTGTACGGCCTCCCATACTTCTTCTCCTTAACACAAAAGGGCTCTGAGCAACTAAATTTCAAAAGACTTGGCAGATTTGACATGCATTGGTGACTACTGGAAGTGGTTTCCTTTGGGTTATGCATTTTTCATGAGTATTGATGAGATGATTGCATTTCAAGAAAAAAAAACTCCAAATAAGAGAGTAATATTCCCAAAGGATTGCAAAGGTGGTTGGCTTGTGCTGGAGAAGAAGAAACAGGGACGAGAAAGTTTTCTCAAGACAAAAGTTTGGCCTCTATCTGAAGGAAGAATAGGTGATTGATTAGAGGTGATAATATCACATGAAATATGCATGAATTTCGTCTTCTCTCTTGATATATATATATTTATAAAAGCAAAAGTCGGCGTGGATTGGAATTGATGATAGGCGAAGAGAAGTTAATAGAAAAACAAAACCAGACTAAAATTAGCTGAAATCAAATACTTTGCTTTCTGTTAGGACTTTGGTATCATTTAAAACTGTACAATATTTGTGGGTACTTTTTTGCAGAGTTAACAACCCTGAAATCGATTTTGAAGTGTGTTAATGTATGAAGATATGATAAGATACTGCCTTGTGCAGCAATATGAAGTGAGGGTATTAAAAACAGCAAATGCCTCTCATCTTGGTGGGAGAGACTTTTATTTTCAGACACTGACCAAAGCGAACTTTTAGAAGATAAACTAATTATCATATCTTAAGAATGGCAATTTGTATCTTGTTAGATGGAACTCATGTGAAATCCCAAATATTGAAGTTTTGAGACAGCAGTCAACATTCACTCAAGTGATATTTAAGGCAAATTTGGAAACCAAAAGTCACTTATTTGAAATGTATTTTGAAATGTAGTCTGGTACAAACTTCCACAAAAGTACAACATTGACAGTTTGAATTCCCTGGAAGAGGAACCATATCTATAAAGTAGTACAAATCAACTTTTATTTACTATCATGCTTGGTGGAATCCTTATATGCAGTCTGGCACACAGAATTAACCTTCAAAAGTTACAAACTTCCTGTTTTAAGTTCTGTACCTTACATGTGGTTCTTGTCTTTGTGGTTAAAGGGACACTGTGTGTTGTAAGTAAATAACACATTTCATGTTCTATGTTAAATCAAATGTGACCAAAGCTGCTGTCTAATGTACCCTAAATCACCCAAAGCTGGAGTCTTTTCAACACACAATATTATTTTCCAACATTGTAGACATGCATATTACAATACTTAATTGACTCATACAGAAAAGAACAGCTTGTTGCACACTTGCAAACTGATAGCTTTTGATATGGCAGCCATCTTTTACTAGTTCTCGTAAAAATGTTGCAGTAATTCGGTGCAAGGCCAAAGGTATAACTAGTTCGGTTGAATGTACTACTGTATATTGATGGGTTGAGGGTTTGTTCTAGAATTTGATCTATAGATGTCCGTGGATGAAGAATAAAATATACTTTAAAAGGAAGGTTGTCTTTCATGATCACTACATACATGTACAACTGATAGGGTGAAATTTATACCTGAGTGTGTAAATCATCCCACATAGGGTACCTATATATCTCTTGTTTACATTCACTTGGAGTACTGCAATGCAGTTTGATCTCCATTCACCACTGTAGGGATTGAACCAGTGTTTAATCTGTTCTTGTATGGTTATGGCATCATAAATCACTGATCATAAACAACTGTTGCCAACCTTGCCACAACATACAGTAGTACTGCACTATAGTACCACACATGTAGTCCCAGCTATGACGCTGTAGTACGTACATACTGCAGCTTGAGAAGTCCTTGGTTGCCGGAAGCCCCAGCTTATGAAGATGGTCCTCAGATAGGCCCTCTCTTCATAGAGCTGGCTGAAATGATGTTATGCATGTGGTCTGTATACTGCACATGTAGTCTCCACACATGTAGCTGACTAATTCATTACTACATAGAGTTTGAAAAGACTGGCAAGATACACACACCATTACATGATGATGTGATGTAAATACAGTTGTTAATAGTACAGCATAACTAGGCTGATTGTTATTCATGTGGTCTGTATACTGCACATATATGTAGTCTCCACACTGCGGCTACAGTAACTAATTCACTACTACATAAGAGTTTGAACAGACTGGAAGATACACACACACCACTACATGATGATGTGATGTAAATACAGTCGTTAATAGTACAGTATGACTAGGCTGCTTGATTGTTCCAACCATGTATACACAGTAAACCGCTTGAATTGAGAGATGCATACACAGGTAGTCAGGCGGTAAATGCTGCTATTGTGTAGCTACTGTTGGTTCTTTGATTGGATCTCGTCGTCGTTGTCACACCAAGCAAGATGTCTCCTGGTATTGATCCGTTTCACACCATGCTTGCCCATGTTTTCCAGTTCTGCTGCTACAGCTGTTTATAGTCCCTCCCAGCACCTGTCGCTTTTCAGACTAAAATACAACTGTTGGCTCTTTTCTCACCGATTAATTAATTGAGCTGATTTTTCTCTCTCTCCATTGTTTTTGTTTCGCTAAAGAAGAGAAAAGACAACGAAAAATAAAGAAAGCAGAAGAGAAGAGAAACAAAGTGAAATGAATTCTCGATCAGCACGTTCTTTCTGTTCTATTAATTACCAGCGAGTTTGTTATAACCTTTCAAAGAGAATCACAAGCAAACAAAAATTGGGGCTTTTGGGTGAAGGTATTCAGTGATTTAAATACTCAACTAATGTGCGTAATTTGATTTAGAAGTAGGGCCCGACGTGGTAATATATATCGCCTGTCTTTGATGGCAGTGTACATTGAATGCTATGAGACCTGCCATCGTTGATGTGTCTGTAAAATTAAAAGTACATAAATTTACTACTTAATTAAATATACTTGATGTATTAACTGACAATTGGTAAAAGTGCAACACTGAAGGGGAGAGCGTGTTAACTTCATATGAATGAAGCACTAAACTTGAACATCTCTGATGCATGAGTTTGAAATTCTCTAGTTCGAGAAACCAAACAGATCGAGGAATTTAGGAATGATTTATGGGTGCATGCAGATGAACAGTATTCAGGTTATTAGCAGAGAAAGAGAGGATGAAAACATGTCAATGTACTATACATTTAAATTTTATGTATTTTATATATTTTATAATTCTATAAATTTAAGTTCTTTTAATACCAAGTTCTGATGTTGTTGTTTTAACATTTTTAGCCATGCGTGTTGGCGTACGTAACTTAATTAGCCACACAGTGTGACATTACAGAAAGCATGTTTGTCATCTTTTTACTATATATCTACCAGTACATGTGTGCTGAAGGCCTCAAACCTTGTCAAACATTGGCCTACACTAGTATGTACAACATGTGTGCTGGCTAATTTAAATCCTCAGTTTGTGAGTTATAATCAAGTCTACTAAAAACTGCTGCATTGTACTCCAAATAAAGCTCAAATAATATAATGGGATCAAACCAAACCACATGATGGAGAAATGGTTCGGGTTTTCAACAACTTTAATGAAACTTTTATACTTCAGATCTATGATTTGTTTCTCATTGACAAACAACAAGTCACAACGTAGAAGAAAAGTTGAAGTTATTTCAATATGAAGTTGAGATAGTCAAAGGAAACAAATTCAGGTTCTTCATGGATTTTATTTTCAGATATTATTGATAACTGACCAAATTCAACACAAAACTCTGAAATGAGTGAGTAGAGTGCAAGCGAACAGGTTTAGAAGGAAATCAACAGAAAAGAAATCAACAAAAAAATATGAAATTAATTGAGCAAAGTGTGAGATATGATAAGTGTGTCAAAAATTCATTAAACAGTACAGTAAACTAGTAGTATTGTATGAAGTCAGTCGTACTAAATAAAATACAGCCTCTATCAGCCATATTACTACCTACAGTAGATAAAACCTACCAGAAATACAAGCTGATGTTGTGAAAAATGTTTAAAATTAATGGAAGTATCTTGTGGTGAAGAAGCTCATAAAGATAGTGACAAATATGCCGCTTAATAACTCCAGAGGGTACAGGGTATGATGTGAAATATGACAAACACATGTTCGTTGCATAGCACTTAATTTGCAGCCACATGAAAAATGGGAAAATTAAGTTGCAGCTCCTCACAAGCCAATGGCAGTTTGATAACATCAACTTTACTACTTTAGATAATTAGTGGTTTGGGCAGAACTTAAGTTTGTAAAACTTGTTGTAAACGTGTAGTTCCATATAGTTCATGGATGATATGATGTACTCTTAAGCTAATAGCTGTCCATCCATGTAAGACCTTCTCAATTAAACGGGCCATAACCTCCCATAATGCTACAATTAGTCATCCAATGTACCACACATCAGTCTTTACTTTTATACTGTCAGCTGGTCAGAGCGACAGACCTGTCCGAGCCTGTCAGCTTATCATCCACTCACCTCTACTTATAAGCAGCTTTTCTTTACCCATAACGAGAAAACTTGTAAGCACTCTGTAAAAGGGATTAGGTTTAAATGACTTAAAATGCCCATGGAAGGTGTTACAAAGCTGTATACATTCATTGTGTAAAGTTAGAAGTTGTGTGTACTCATCTGAAGATAAGGTCTGTACAATATCTCGTTACTTAATGTATCTTGGTACTTGGTATAGTGTCTCAATACTTATTATAGTGTCTCAGTACTTATTATGTTATCTCTATACTTAGTATATGAATAGTTCCACAGTACTCACTAAGTATGTATCTCAGTACTTAGTATAGTATCTCAATACTTATTTTTAATATCTCAGTACTACTTAATATAATATAAAAATATATTATCTTTAGATGTCTGTGTCTCCTAGTACTTCATATAATATCTTAAAATATATTGTCTTCGGGTGTCTTTGTCTCCTAGTACTAATATTACAGCTTATATGCTATCTTCAGGTGTCTGTTTCTCCTAACTAGTACAGAATAAAATAGATGACCCACATACATGCAGATTGAATTTCGTTCAAGTACGTTTGAAATAATTAATAGCTGACCAAACTAAACTGATTTGTACACACTTAATGTGATAATGTAATCAAACAGTATGCCGATACTGCCCACTTTAACTTTGATGGGATACATGCATATTCAATGCATATTCAGTATGTATACATACAGTGTGTGGATTACATTCTTCAGTGGCCATTTTTTTTTTTTTAATTTCTTTAGTTCATTGCACTAAATTTTCAGAATCTAGATCTTATATGTTGTCCACCTAAATTTTACATAATGATCTCTGATCATACATTTGTGCATTTATGATTCCATGTACTTATGCACACCCACACAATCATTTATGATTTTGAAATGGATGGGTTTGTGTTTTCATTGAATAAAAGACAAGGAGTTACAAGCAAGGTAGGCAGTCTTTATAGTACCTCTTGTGTATGTCAAGTAAGTTTGTTCAAATATTAAACTTCACATAACCCAAATAATCAACT
>JAAAKB020000003.1:286267-296443 GCA_010014835.2 Apostichopus leukothele | reverse complement strand
CCACCCCCCAAACAAATTGGGCTGCTACGTCTATGCTTATAACGGGTCGTTAACGTAACTAGACACGTGTCCCACGGACAACTTCCGCTTTATAGAACTGTTTAACACTTTATATTTGTAAGTATATAGTCTCTCCGCAACGGAATTATGTGTATGTATCCAGGGAGATATAATGCAGGTTACCTGATAGGAATGATGGTTACTCTGTACCGTGCAACTTAGAAAAGAGGTTGCTAGTGTCATAAAACAGTATATATTACAGTACACCCGCTTCGACAGTAATCAGTGCTGCATACACGAAGTGATGAAACATCTTCGTTATGTGATCTGTGAATTACTGCACATTTGACGTTTTGGGCATAACTATATGACATACTTTGTTGAGCATGGTTTGAGGATTTTATTTTTTTACTTTTCATGGTATTCTTACACCTAATGATTTACCTTCAACTTAGATCACATGGCTTTTATGTCATACACATTAATCTCGAAACCATTTTTTCATGTAGTTGTTAAGTTTTAGAAAGTCGCTAAACGCCGTCTACATTGTACAGATCGCCTCATCAATCACGTCATAAATTAAGTATCGCGATCCGCTATGGATAGTAATGGCTTGCGGATTTTGCCCATCTTCTTGTTTGGATGTCAGGTTAAAATAAGTTAGTTGATTGAGATTATCGGAGAACTGAAGCATGCGAGATATAACTTGAATAGTGAACCCCGACCAATGTTGCAATACTAAACAATACTCCATGTGGTTTGTGCAGTACTTCATGTGTTTCATGCAATAATTCATGTGGTTTATGTAATACTGTATGGGTTTATGCAATATTTCAAGTGGTTAATACAATAGTGCATGTGGTTTATGCAATGCTTCGTGTGCTTTATGCAATGCTTCATGTGGTCTATGTAATACTTCATGGTTTATGCAATGCTTCATGTGGTTAAAGTTATAGTTGGTAGGGTTTATGCAATACTTCAAAAAATGATGTAATGCTTCTTGTGGCTTATGCAATACTTCATGTGTTTCATGCAATAATTCATGTGGTTTATGAAATACTTCATGTGGTTTATGCAACACTTCATGTGATTTATGTAATACTATATGGGTTTATACAATATTTTAAATGGTTGATACAACATATCTGTGGTTTATGTAATATTTCATGTGGTTTTATGCAATACTTCAAAAAATTAATGTAACTCTTCTTGTGTTTTATGTAATAATTTATGGAGTCTAAGCAATACCTCATGTGGTTTATGTTAAACTCCACGTGGTTCATGTGGTTTGACAATACTTCAGTGGTTTATGTAATGTTCCTTCTGGTTTATGTAATACTTCATGGAGTCTATGCAATACTTCATGTAGTTTATGCAATGCTTCAATAATTGGTTGTTGTAATACTTCATGTGGTTTATACAATAGTGCAATTAGTTTATGTAATATTCCTTGTGGTTTATGTAATACTTCATGTGGTTTATGCAGTACTTCAATTGGTTCATGTAATAGTTCTTGTGGTTTATGTAATAGTTGATGGGGTTTATGCAATTCTTTTGATATGATGGTTATATCACAAAGCTTCGTTTGTTCAAACTTTCACAAGTTTGTAATATTTTTAACAGAATTATCAATTGCTTTGTTCCAGATTGTCTTCAGCGATATCGTAAGCATTTTCACAGCTTATAGTAAAGTATGCTCCTTCTAAAGGCTGATGTTAAATGACCCGAAACCTCGAATTGAATACTTTTTCTTAAATTCATACGGCAACAAGCCGAGTTAGTTACCCAATCTGCAACTTGGTCCGCTGAAATCTTATAATTTACCAACTGTGTGATCTGTTACACCAGTAATGCTAAAAGAAAGCAACACATCGTAAGAAGCGTTTGTCTCTTCTAGCTTCAGCTTTTTAACGTCGCACTTTTTGCTCATTTTGCTGACATTTAGCCTCTTGGACGAGCATTTAATTCAGTTTTGATTATCTTATCAGAAGGTCCTGCCTAATATCTAAACTTTTTTGTGATTGCTCTAAATCCATTAGTCGCTCTTTTCACAGCTCGTATTCTTCAGTAATGAGTACAGTTCACCGTACTGTGTTTATTTTTCGGCAAGAGAAGAAGAAATATGGGCACCTTTACTTTGTTCACTTATATCGTTTTAATGCTTTCAATCTTCACCGTTGCTTTTTAAATTGTTTAGATTTAATCTTCTTCCCTGTCACTTTATACTTTTTGGAGATGAAAGACATACCCCGTGACGTAATTGTTTTTGGCATCCAGTTTGATTTCTGCTTTCAAAATTTTTCTGTTTCATATATTTCCCCATGGTCCTTTGTGACAAAATTTTGGTATTTTATATGATAATACTATTTTGAAGTTAATAATAGAATATAGAATAATATAATAATATAATTAAGAGAATTATTAATACATAGCTTCTATTCATGTGAATAAAAGTCTTCTATGGGTTAATAGAAACATAATTTATCGGGTATGAACTGTCCAAACCAAGGGACTCTAAACAACTTTCATCGGTGTAATAGCAAGTTTTCATATCTTACATTGTTTCCCTTTTCTTCTTTGCGTCATGGAACTTCAAACTCGTCCATGCGATCCCCCGACAAAGTCTTTGTTTTCATCTCATGCACATTCGTATATGTTGGTATTGCTTGTATTTTTCAGTCATCGACAAGCAGTATACGGAAACAATGCAAATATAGAACGCTGTGTTGGAATTAGAACCGGTTGGAACGTTATAGGATACTGTGAGAATAGTAAGATCCAAGGTCATGAAGTGAAATGTTATAATGTATTACGACTAAAATGATGGTAAATATGGTTAAAAGAATAAACCAGTTGATGATAGAAACTGTTGTCAGCATCCAAAATAATATAAAATTGACACACAGGTAACTTAGAATCCAATTTTTGAAGTGACTATTACAAATTCGTTATCAGTTTTAACGACGGAAACGTTCGAAAACAACTCATGAATTATTCATAGATCTTGTAGTGTGAGGTCTTCCGTTTACTTTGTTTGGTAACAAAGGTGAGCATACGTCATACCTACGCTATCGCTTCTGTGAAAAAGATATGCCAAGCATTTGGTTGTATTAAAAGGCCTCCAAAACATGAGAAACGGTGATTTCTTTCCCAATTCCTAACCCACAGTAGATATAAAACATGGCTCCATGCTATAGAAACCGACAAGTTTAAGTTTGCCACCTATACAAATTTAAAAGAAGTTTAACAGAAGTCTTGTGAAGACCCTTTTGAGGATGGCGCCCATTATTCGATGGAGTTTCAGTAGTATTAGTGGAACTGGTACCAACACGATAACTACTAGTAACGGCCATCTTTGTCATCACTGGCATTCGGCGGCGACACAGGATCAAGTAGGGATTCCATGAGTTGAGGCAATTGATACTATTTTTAGCACACTTCCGAATGTATAAAAGTAGTGATAAACTGAGCTTATTAAACAAAGTGAGTGGTAACAATACTACAAGGGCTTCTGTACGTACGAACGTATTGTTGGTTTATTGCCTTTGCTCATTTATATATAATTTATATCAAACAGGATCCAATCTAGTTTGAATAGCACTGCGCTTACTGCTTGAGAAAATCTGCACAAAGTGCAATAGTGACGTCATATCCTTGCTCGTACTTTAAGCAAAAAACGGCGCTTAACAGAGTTATTCAATGTTAGATTTCTCTCCACATGGTAATGCAATTGATCTAAGAGACTTGGTGTGTTGTGGTATATTAATAATCTCTTTTTCTAGAATTAAAATTTGAATGCCATAGATTATTCTTTTAAGAGAATCGTGAAATTAACTCTCATGCAGTTAGTAACCCTTTTCAATATTCTTGCTAAACGCTGATTACGATCATTCCTATAGTGAAGAATAAACAATTACAGTTGATATTACGTTAGACTGTGTCGGCTAACTTCAAACCTCACTTCTACAAAAGTCAACCATTGAGATCTAGGTCGAAACGCTTATACGAAAAGAAATCTTTCACTTGACTGTGAGATTGAAAACAAGTCAATATCCCTAGGAGGTCACTTCACTTTCCGAAAATAACTTTTTAAAATTTCGGCAAGGAATAGCAAAAACCACTCAATTTATCTTCAATATTTTGTCAAAATAAGAAACCATCACAAAAATTCAGTATAACATGCGAGTAACATGACACACAAAATCTATTTCGAAGTTAAGAAGGTATTTTGCTCTTCAGTTGCAAAAGTGTAATACGAGATGATATAGTTTGTAAGAAATTCTTCTGAGAAATGCAAAGCGAATTCTGACATATGTCCACATGCGCACCAGTACGTCTGCCGCGCCATCTGAAGGATCGAACTTTATCTACACGGTATGACAAGAATGTTTGATTCGTTTTTGTATATTCTATACACGCCTGGAAGAAAAGCACCTTATTAGTTTACATTGTGATGTGCAATTTAAATTTTCTCATATTGCCGACTTAACCGTTTCTTGTTGAGGTTGAATGTTATTTTTTAAACTCCATTTTCAACTTGTGGATACAGCCGTCCAAACACTGAGTCGTTTTGAAGTAAAATGTTCTAGTTGTTATCATTATGTAAATATGAGCAATGTGAATTATGATGCTAAC
Organism: Apostichopus leukothele; assembly: GCA_010014835.2. Taxonomy (NCBI): domain Eukaryota; kingdom Metazoa; phylum Echinodermata; class Holothuroidea; order Aspidochirotida; family Stichopodidae; genus Apostichopus; species Apostichopus leukothele. The sequence goes on along the minus strand of JAAAKB020000003.1, from coordinate 291,808 downwards.
GTATATAGTAATATGCAAGAAACCTATAGTAACAGAATAAACTTTATCGCGGTGTGACCCAACTTGTTTTTGGTAGCATGAATGCGTTAAGCGCTATATCGTACTTTGTATCTGAAACGGTATGAAGTACATGCATATAATGGCATTTAAGCGTTTAATAAACTCGAAATCTTACGTTAAAATCTTATCTGAAGTAGAGTTTGTGTGTCGTTTAAACCCTTCGTTTAAAAAAAAGCTATACATATGAATATCCTTGAGAGAAGATAAAACAAGTAAACATCTCAGGCAACCCGAATGTTTGGGAATATTGTCCCTACCACCACCCCACCCCATGTAGGTTATCAATGTAAGTACTTTATTTCAAGTGTAAACAAATATTTACTGTATTCCTAAAGAATAAATAGAATTCAAGTAGTCATTTCAACCTGTTCCTATAGTTGAAGATTCTTTTCCTGTTATATGTTATTCATTTCATGTTATTTCTGTTGCTAGGAAACACTTTGTCGAATGCAATCGTTAAATTACGACAAAGCATGCAGGCAAACCGTGGAAAGTTTGTAGGAGTCAAATAAATTTCTTAAACTATTCACGTCGGAAAGACAAGCTTGTGCGATTCCGAAGCATTGGTCACGTCAGTTTCAACGGACGGAAGGATATGACCATGCAGCTGAAGTCTGCAGACGTTTAACCATGTATATTATAGGGACTAGCAACGGGTAAACTTCTACGTTTTGTTGTGGCTTCTCAGTCATGTCGAGAGATCGCGGAAAAAGATAAAGAGTATAGGGAGGACCCCTTTGTGCACGAAGTTTCTCATCGCCTTTTATAAACCATGTATTAGTACAGATAATGTATGTCTAACCTTATTCGCTAGTTTAATTGCTATCAGTTTACTGAATACAAACGGGAAATGCAGGCTTGCCTAACTATAAGATTATAAACCAGTTTTACTTTCCATACTAGTTCTTAAGTTCCATTATTTAAACAAACTATACGCCTTTTAGACGTATATTTTGCCGTTAAAAGCATTCAGAAACCTAACAATGAGTCACAATGAATTTTTAAAAATGCGCAAAGTGAAACCCGCAGTCAGAATACAAGATTACTATATCTTATTTCTCTAGCAGATGAAAAGATTACTATTATGTCTCGAGCTTTCGATGGACACTAGCGTATTCGACCATATAATATGTTTCACGCAACAAACATATTCTAAATAAGTATTATCTTTCCAACTTCAAGTCGCGTGTATTCTCTTCTCCTCTTCGTTTTTCGTGACGAAGATACGTGCGTAAGCAGTCTCATGATCCGGTAACCTGTATATTATAAAGCCTATGACTCTTATACACGGATCTCAATTAATATAATTACCATCACTTCAGCCAAGATGACATTTCAAATTTTTCATTAACTAAAGAGAAATAATTTGCGGAAGATATAAATCTCACTACTTGGCATTTATTTTCAAAACTAGGATGGCCTAAAAGATGACGGAAAATGATTGCATAAATTAAAATTAACAAATCTTGACTTTTCCAATGTGGCATCAAGTTGATCTTGCGCAACTTTTACCCAAATGAAAACTTCATACTTTGAGATAAGGTAATTACCGTAATATTACTTAAAATCTCCTTGGAAAAAAATTCTCATCGGAGTCAATATCAGAACTCTTGGAATCAAAGCCTTTGAAACCTTAAGGCAAGACGGAAATCGTCTCCCTGTTAATTCACTTCAAGTGCTCTTGTGCCTGTAGATGCCTCGTTCGCCACTATCTTTGCAAACTCAAGTGCATTTCGGCAAACGGCTCTCGACTTGGCCGTTGCTCTTTCAAGATTATTAGGTAAAAACGTCGAATTTACATATCGGTCCAGCCCTTGATACCGAAAACTAACCATCCAAAATTCTTAAAACCATCACGAAATGTGAAGTGGTGCGGAAACTTTCGCAAATATCTTGATGTCGCAAACTGACAGAGTGACGTTAAGTGTACGTTCCAATACAGCATTTTGACATGAAAACATCTCTCTAGGGTGACTAACTACAAGCAGTTTGAAGAATACCGTTTTCATGCAAATTAAGGTCTATAGGTCGTATTTCTGTGCGTCAATGTAAGTGCGTATGACTTGTGTCTGTCAGCGGGTGTATCAGCACTTGGTTGTTGTGCTCACACACGTTGACGTGTTATTGTTATCATTGATCTTTCCTCAAGAGTATAACACTGTAGGTATGTAAACGTGAGCTTCAAACTTCAATTAAATGCGAGTCTGAGACGTTTTCATATTTTAATTCATTTACATATTTGACACAGTTATTGAAAATCAAAGAAAAGTGTGTGGTTGTTTTAGAAATTCCGGTAATAACAATGTGGATAGTGTGAAGTGTTGGGAACACTGCATGATATGTGAGATATGGGGAGGAATGGGTAATATTACATAGAATTTTAAATCATTAGTACAACTAAGAATGGTCTCTTGTAAATTAAAATTAAATTTACTGATCTACTTAACAACATGTCATAACATTAGAACACCAAATGGTAGCACAACTAGCAATCGCTTGATAACATTAATATAATGTATTACCGAATATATTCATCCTAAGTTAGAAATAAGTTAATATATACATTCGCAACCTCAACGTCTTTCTGTTTCCAACAATACGAAGTTGTTAATATGCTGCATGGTTAGTTGGAAATAATTAATGTGATGAAGTAATTATCGAACAGGTTTCTAATTAATGTGCTCCGAAATATTAGGTTTTTGATTGGCCCATGCTTGAAACATGATTAAATGTATGTCGCGATGAAGGGAAGTTTGTGCTAAAAACATAAGTGAATTAATGCTTAGCATGTTAGTTTTACAAACATATATATGGATTGATGGTTTGCATGTACATTGCTATGATGTGATGTAACTTGTGTGATTGGAATGAGCACAGTGTTTAATATAAACCCAATCGCATATTAAACTTATGACTGAAGGCTCCTGTAACATTGAAGATGATGTTTATGATTTTATGTCAAAATATTGTATTATAACGTACACATAACGTCACTCTATCATACTGCGTGTTCATTTTTAATTTAACATGTTTTTCTAAGAGCATCGTTAGATTGTTATGCAAACAATTACAACTTTGTTATTACGTCCATCCATACCTTCACAGCTTTACCTTACTAACCTTAAGCCCCTCAATTGTACTTTAATTTATCATTCCACTATTCAATAATGTATTTCCAAGTCTCAGGAGTCTATTTCTAAAGGCCTCAAAACTTGCATAACACCCAAATCTTTTCCTAGTACTGGTTGTTACTATACATGTCAGTGGTATAGACCGACCATCTACAATACGGGGGCAAATTACACCCATTTTTGTCATCTTTCCCAAGTAAACGAAGGAAAGTTCAATCGGAAAACTAGAAAATATTGTGAAAGAAAATGCTCCGAAAAACAGTCCATTTATCGCAACCACCGACCCTGACAATTTTTAAAGTACTTGAAAAGCACTTAACATTCGCGCTCTGGAATATAATAAACACCATCGTTTTCCAATCACTTCCAATGCAATCACCTTCAAATAGAAGGTGCCTACAAACTTTGAACATTAAAGCATCACTTGTTCTATATAGATGACCAACAAATAAACTGCTCGTATACCGTTCATCGAGCATCAGATATACTATGTATACTTTACGTACAATCCGCGAACTGGTCTCAACGAATACTGATTGAATCATTCGAAACCGAGTCAATGTCAGTAAACACGTACAATTAAATAAAAATAAAATTCATACACTTTTATGAATATCATGCTCTAAAGCAACCCAAAAAATAATATGAAATTAAAAGCATAAAAACTACAACAACTTCAAGTTTGTTGTTGTTAGCTTGTTACCGTGTACTAGATGTGCGGCTTCCTCTATAAAATTCATACATTTCGACAATTTCCTTGACCGAAATCTGACCTTTGACGCTGTGACGTCATGAGTCGGAGCCACTTATACATCCCACACCCATGCCATCACTTATCGTACACGGGTCAAGAGGATTTCGTAACAACAATATCTGAGATTTTATGAACACTATACTCTCTAGTTTTCAGGCTACTGCTTATTCAGTGGTTCACATAACCAGATCATTTTTATTGACATCTTAACTGTCTGATGTTTTTACTGTCCATAAAAGTGGAAAGCATTGTGCTTTGCGCCTTTGCTCACATTTGCTTCATTATACCTTTGCTTCAAGTTTACGAACTACATATCCACCCTTCCCGTTTCCAGGATTAGAAAACGCCAGGCACTATTATCTTTGTAAAGCACATGATTTACTTTAGTTGCGTATTAAATTAGTACTTGCTTCGTGTACGTGATCATGAGCGTACCCTCAACGTGCGTTGGGGGGGGGGATCATAGTCCCCACCACCCGTCGTCAGTGGGGGGGGGGGCGCTTAGAGTTTCATGTTTATAAACTTAATTATAATATGAACATACCTCAGAATACTCCATTGGACGTCTGTTTTTTTTAAGTGTAGGACCCCAATACAATACTCTTATAAACATAACAAGAACGGCAAGAAAGATAATGACAGAACAATGTTGAGATATTTTCAATATTCTTTACGTTTGACACGACAAATAATACTAATGATTATGATGACGGTTGTTGTGATACTCTTATCACGTGTAAACCCAGGTTACAATATATATAAGTCCGATATTGTAATTGTAATTACCTATTGTAATTACTAATCTTGTAATTATTGTACTTATATTGTATTTACTATATTGTAATTACTGTAATTTTTAATTACTTATATTGTAATTAATGTAATATTGTAATTACTTATATTGATTAAGATGAACAATCTCTTATAATTTTAATATCAACCTATACGTTTTCTACTGTGTTCCATTATTTCTGGCGTACACGCATTTATATTTCAAATCCATAACATTAAACGGTATATCGCACTTAATTGAGAGAATGACAATATAACATATATCCAATGCTTGGATGTTTACGATATTATAACATTCAATGCTTTTGACATCGATTAAGTTTACAGTTTTTGTGTGAATCATTGCTCTGACTTATATAACAACGGGCCAATGACTTACACGTCCTAATCAAAGTATTCTTTTCAAGGGGAGACAGGCAATTTTGGGAAACTACCCCTCCCGAAAAAACCGACTAAAATGATAACATTAATGAAACAAAGCCCCACGGCAAATAAATACTTACTGGATGAAGTTTCTAATTTATCTCTTCTGACAGAAGTAAACACAACATTGCAATTAATAATTGTCCAACAGCTGTCTCTTTTAACGTTAAAATGGAGTGCCATGGACTCAAACAATTACCATAGATAAATAGTGCATTGCTATATATGAATAAGGCGATGAAATAAAGAAACTTAAGGGGGGAGATGCCGCACTCATGAAACTGGGACAGGAGTATATCAATAACCACCCCCCCGCCTACCGGGAATGGAGTAGACAGAGGAGGTGGTGGTGAATAAAAGAATAGGAGATTAGTATAAAAA
>JAAAKB020000003.1:208501-225736 GCA_010014835.2 Apostichopus leukothele | reverse complement strand
TCTGTAGAAATTTTTTATTTTTGCCCCCGCTCAACAAAAACCCTCGCAGTTTTGGCCCTCCCCCCCCCCCCCCCCCCCCCCCCCCGCTTCCTCGAGATGAACCTTCTTCCGTCACCCATGTCATTCTTTTCCATAGGTTCGTCGAACTGTAGTCCTATCTTATAGTGTTTGCATTTGTATCCATTGACCTGACACGGAAGTATACAACTTGCCCATGCGCAGTTGAAACCATATGTGAGGAAGCATTGTAAATCAACAGCTAACGATCCAGCTTTCAAAGACATCCTTATGGTTTAACGTTTAATAGCGCTCACTTGAAACTAGACTTTGAAGCAGACTTGAGTCACGTGATGAGTGATGTAAGAAATTTTGGAGTTATTTCATTTCCGAATTACGTAGCTCAATTTAAATGAAGAAAAATAAAAATCCACTTTGGTACATATATATAGGTTATCGCCCCCACAAAGGTGAATAATACCTTCCAGATTTGGACAAATGAAATTCCATTAATTTCTACTTTATGAGTCACCGTGTGACATGTCAATCGCTGAAGTAGGAAGAAATAAGTGGAAAACGAAACAGCTCATGGTGATGGCAAGCTGTGTAATATCAAATTTTGCAAACACCCTAGTTTAATGAACAAATGGAAAATTGGTGTGAGGTCAAAGGTCACTGGATAGTTTAACGTCATATTTCAGCTTGCGCCAGTCTGGTGATGTCGACGGAAGAGTTTTGAGTTGAGGGGAACAAAAAAATTCCAAATATGACGTCATCTATCGTTACGTCACACAGTATGACGGCTTAAGGTGGGAGGAATTAACATATTACGATAAAGGACATATAATTACAGCCCTTTTTTTAACGGTGACGTTCATGAAATTAAATCAGAGACGTAGACAGGGGGATTTTGGGCCTAGCAACCCCCCTCCCCCTTCCAAATATTTGTCTCCTTCAAAAAATTGTGAGCGGACTTTTTTTAAATAGGTTCTGCCGACCCCCCTAGAAAACCATTGTCCCCTCCCCTTATAAAAATAAGTCTAGTTACGTCACTGGTTTAAATGCTGGAGATCAGTACCTCAATAAATGACTGTTTTGTGGCAAGATAGATATCGAAATACTGGGAGAAATTATTTCCTTCATAAGAATCGTACGTAACGTAATGAATTGAAATATTTCTATGAGATTTCTTAATGTATTTAATAATTAAACCTTTCGTACGGTAGGATTTAAAGGACTCACTGAGTTTACCCATGGGAAAGCGTGATTTTTTATAACATATTGAGATAAATAAGTTAACAAGAAATCAACAGTCGCTAATTACAGTATCTTTCCCGGTTGAGTAACATCAATTTATTTAACTTTGAAATATAGCCATCAACATCGATAATGACAGTCAATGTACTAGCAATAACGAAACACAATCTTTTTTTTGAGAAAACGTCTCCATATTCTCGATGTGATGATATATTTGAAAAATTTGTAAAATATGACTAATTGCTAATTTTTTGAATTTCATCAGAATATTAAAAATAGTAATAAAAGCAATTTATACATGGATCGTTCAACTCTCCATCATCTTATTTTTTTCATTTTTCATTTTACCCGAAAATTCTTTTATTCGAACACACCAATATTTCAAATCTATGTAAAACGATATTGTGTAAACTATAAGTATGATATTACTCTTTTATATCTTAATTGGACTACAAGATTAACCAGTCAAAAGGTCAAAGCAGATTGTTTACAGCATGGGTTATATCTAGGTTGTTGTATTATAAATAGGTTGTAAATATAATATTAGATATAATATTATATCTGAAGGCACTTAAATTGAGGTTAAATAGAGAACTAAACAGTCATACACAGTCACTTATTATCGTTTATTAATGGTATAGGCTATGGTATTGTATGTTACTTCGGGTCAATCTCAGGTTAGGAATTCGCCTCGGAAATTGTTTTCCTTTTATAAACCACGCTAAAACAATTGAAATAAATGAGTCACTATCAAATAAAAATGCTGTTAAATTATGTTCCTAATAATTATGCCACATATTGTACCAGGAAATGAGAAAAAAATTACTCTTGATCTACAACTGTTCCAAGATATTCATTTTATAATAAATAACGCTAACCCTCTTAAATGTTTAAAGCGAAATAGGTGATGACGCCAGTTAGTCATTTCAGCTCTTAATGTTAATATTATTTCATGGTCTTATCAATTCTAATAACTCACAACATACATGTATTTCATTAAAGATAAGAATTCAGAAAATGCACATTTTTATGTACTTCATGGTCTTGTTAAACATATTTTATGACACCAAATGTTACCGAGAAGAAATCCAGCTTGGGTTTATAACTTTGCAATGTAGGTAGGATAATAATAATAACAATAATAATCAGCAGTTATTTTTACGACGCTTAAGCGACCACAAATGTGGGAGAAACCCGCAAGGGCTTATGGATTACAACTTACACGTCGGGTGGCTTCCAATTCAACATTTTAACTCAAATTTGGGATCTTTCCAATTTAGAAAGTCATTTCAGATGGGAAAACCGTAGATTGCTCTTGGATGAAAAACCAACCTTACTATGACCCGGCCGGGATTCGAACCCCGAACCTTCCGATTGCTAAGCCTCATTGCTTCAAATGCCACCGCCTGTATCCACTTTGACCAAAAAAACTGATATTTACTAGTTGACATGCAGTAAACAGTCATTAGTAGTGCACTGTTATGATGCAATCTCATGTCATGGACTGTGGTTTCCGCTCCAAGCTGTCGAGACTCTTCAAACCTTTTTGATTTGGTGGGTAAGGAAACTGTCAGTCAATTGCAGGCAGGCAGGCTTCACTGTTATATTAGCACATTAGTCTGTTGCATATTACTTCCGAGAAAAGTGTTAAGTAGCTCTTTGGTCAGTGCTGATCTTGTTACCTGATATTACTTGAGATAATCAGCATCCTTTTGTTTATATACTTCACTAATTTTGATCGGGGGTTATGTTATAAGGTCAGGAGCCATATTATGCGGTTACAGCACGACTCCCTACAGGGAATAGCTTACTGGTCAAATTTTTTGCAGAGCAGTTTTGTTGACTTTGAACTTTGTTCTAAAACAATATTGTTCCTGTGCACAAGAACAATATTGTTCCTGTGCACAAGAACAATATTGTTCCTGTGCACAAGAACAATATTTTTCCTGTGCGCAAGAACTACTATACATCTTTTGCACTTGTATAACAGTTTCCCCATTTTGTGTAGCATTTTGCTATGTGATTCCGAATAAATGGTTCCCCGCCGCCCTAGGTCATAAAGGTCATAAAGCTATAAAGATCATTGTTAGACATAGAACCTTGATTCTCGACCGAGATATTTGTACCATGTTCTTTCAAAACAGTCCTCAAAAGGAATAAAATTAATATTTAATGAGGTTTACTGAATATCTTTTTTTGTCTATTTCATTCTGCTGTCTGAAACTCTTAAATCCTTTCTCAAAATAGTAGGTTATTCCCTTGGTATCTGCTACTAATAAACTGATCTTAATTTAGAGTCACTGATTGCATTTATTTGTACTGCAAAAATCTCTTATCAGGCTATTAATATAATATATATATATCTGTTCCTTTACTGCCAGAACAAGATGCTAACTACATAAAGAAAATACTGGCTGCTTTTCCAAAACATATGTCATCACCGAGCCTAAGCTTTTAATACGTCCTTCCCTAATGTATGTACGTTTAGAATAGACTGTTAAATCAGGTTTGTTATTTTCATTAACTATTAATACAACAAAGCATAAGTGTTTTTTTAAGCAGCTGCTTGTGCTTGCAGAGTAATTTTGGGTGACATCAATATCACTTGAAGAGATTGGTACCATAGTTTGTTGCAAAAATTGTCAAATATCTGTCAAGAAATTTGGGGCTTTAAGAGTAAACCACAACACTTAAAACAACCTTATTTTAACAGCAAAACACAAAAGGGTTTGCATTTAAAGGTCATCAGTATTGGCCCCAAATATGCTAGAGAGTCAAATTATGGTCACTGGTGTTCCAAATTTTCAACAAGCATTTTATTATACCAACACATGGCAACATCAAACTATGTTTCCTCACTGAAACATTTTTAATTGCCTAATGTGACTCGGGTTCCTCAATGACTGGAAGTAACCTTAAAGATGCAGACACCAACAGGGAATGTACATAAAGTACAGAAAGTACAGAAAGTACTAAAAAAACTTTCTAGCAATTTCTAGCATGCTAACATTTTGAGGTCAATAATGATGACCTTTAGAGGGGATTACTTGCCTCCGTTTTGACAGGGATTACTGGAGCATTCATCAATGACGTCTATCTGACAGCTATCCCCAGATAGTCCCGACTGACATTCGCAACGATAAGCTTTCACCAAATCTACGCAGGTACCGTTGTAGAGACACGGATTGCTGGCGCACTGGTCACCGTCCTCCTGACATAACAGGCCAAAGAAACCCACGACACACTCACATCTAAATGCATTTATCAGATCGATACATTCTCCTGAAAGAAAAGTAATAATCAGGAAATAGCAGAATTTAACCAAACCAGAAAGCATCAGGGGCTTTGTGACTACTTGCCATAAAACATCTCACTAGGATGCTTTATTGAACTGAGTTCAATTTGTCAAAGAATTATTAAAAAGACAGAACCAGCAATCCAGTAAATTCTAGCTCTTCTGATGACTGCAATTTTGGACATCAACCAATGCAGCTCTCCGGCCACTTCACAGAATCATATCGGTCCTATCTAGTTCCGCAAAGCTCAACAGGCTAAAAGTGTATGACTGTAGATTATAACTGCGACCATTAGTGATCACAAAATCATATCGGTCCTATCTAGTTCCGCAAACTCAACTGGCTAAAAGTGTATGATTGTAGATCATAACTGCGACCATTAGTGATCACAAAATCACATCGGTCCTATCTTGTTCCGCAAACTCAACTGGCTAAAAGTGTATGATTGTAGATCATAACTGCGACCATCAGTGATCACAAAATCATATCGGTCCTATCTAGTTCTGCAAAACTCAACAGGCAAAAAGTGTATGATTGTAGATCATAACTGCGACCATGAGTTGATTACTAGTAGTATATACAAGTTTGTTTGTCACTATCTAAGAAAAGTTCTTTGGAAATATATTTTCCAAGCTTCAAGGCAAGCTCACTGTCTATAAGCACCTAACCTTGTGTTTTCTAAAGCAACTTTTTTGTTCGGAAAAACGGCGATTGAAACCATGGACTTGTCAATCACCCAGTGTGTCTCTATGCACATGTCTAGTGCAATTCAGACATTGTTAAACAGTACAAGTCAGGCACATGTACTTCTTGAACAAAAATATTCCAATATTCAAAACAAAAAAGAACTGTACAGTCACAGAGATGTACTGTCAAATGGCTTGGACATTTTCTTTACTAAAACTGAGTTAAGAAAGCAATGCAGCAGTCAATCCCTTTAATAATTATTCTTAATGCATAAAAGTTATACGTAGTTCAAAGTAAAGATTTTTTAAAAACTTAATGGCAACGAGTGACGGTATCATCTACAGTATTAACTTTTTATGCTAGCCCCGTACCTACCGCCAAATTATTCCAAAACTACAAAAAATAATGACCAAAATCATTTCAGTTTAACTTAGTCTTTATCTCACCTCCATTCTGGCAGGGACTGCTATCGCATTCATTGATATTAATCTCACATCTCTGGCCCGTGAACCCTGGCTGGCAATTGCATCTGTATTCGTCCAAGTGATCTTGGCAAGTTCCGCCGTTCAAACAAGGTCCACTGTCGCATTCGTCAACGTCTATCTCGCACAGACTCCCGACAAATCCCGGAACACACTCGCATGTGTAGGTTGTAATCCCATCTATGCACGTGCTGTTGTTCTCACAGCCATTGTTCGCACAGTCATCAATATTTGTTTCGCAGTGTATACCTTTGGTTACGAGGAATATTTAAGAAAATATTTTTGCAAGGGAAACCAAGAGAAAGAAGCCAAGGTAGATTTTGCTAAGATTCCCACACTTCAGGTATAATAAATTAAGAATATGCGACTATTCCAACAAGAAGTTGATTTCTAGTGTACCATCTTTATCGCAAACTATTTTTTTCATCGAAAACTGCAAAGAGCTATGCTTTTGAAAAAGATTAATAATTACTTTTTAGATAAGCATAATTAATAGGCTCTTTTTGCATTTTATGGCCCTCTAGTCCATATATTTGATTATATATATGATTTTTCCATTGTATTTGTAATATCATACCATACCATACCATATCACAACCAAACCATACCATATCACAACATATTGTATTTTCTTACATTTTACAGCATATCCCTTTAAGCATTATTAGTCACTCTAGTGTGTCAGCACTCAGTCACTCCATGGTCAGTTCAACTATGCCTAGAAATGCTCAGCATCTTCTGTTTACATTCTAGTCTGGTTTTGCTTTTCATTGGACATTTGATTGGTCTAACTGACATGCGTGCTTTCGTGGTTGCTACAACAGATCACCTTTTAACATCACACACGAGCTTAAAATTGACATAACTTTTCCGTGGTCTCTAACCAGTGATATTCCCTCATGACCATGTACCTTGAAATCCAGACAAGCACCGACATCTGTATCCATTTATACGGTCCAGACAACTGCCTCCATTAGCGCAGGGGTTGCTGGCACACTCGATGGCTTCACTCTCACACTGACTTCCAAAGAAACCGGGTGTGCAATCACACTGGTATCGACCAATCAGATCTGTGCAGGTGGCGTTGTTCTGACACGGATCGCTTAGACACTCGTCAATTTCAGTTTCACAGTTGTCACCTTGTTTACAGAGAAAAGGGAGAAAAATGAATTCAAAATGCTACAGAATTATGACTGAGGATTCAGTTATTAACGCAAACTAAATGTTTACCCCTGAAGTGAGGAAGGCGAGAGAATGAGGGTGCATACTAATGCTAATGCTAACACAATTCCATCTGCAATTATATTAGGAGTTTAATCAAATGTTTAATCAATGACGTGCTTCTCAGGCTGAAGAATGGAAAGAATGTACATCTCTGAGCTTTTGACAATACTAGTACTGAATGACAACGGCTGTACGATACTTGACAACAACCACAACACTTCCTCTGTGTAATGAATGAATAAAGACAGATCTTATACGTAACGTTGTTAGGTGATGCCTTGCATAAAATGTCATTTGCAATGCATGAACAAGAACAACTTCCACAAATTATCCACTCTCATCACCAAACTGAAGTCAACTGCTACACACACAAAAAAAAAAACCTTTAATTTAGCATGAAAAATAGCCTTAAAAGTTAGTTACTTTAACAATTAATTTTTAATCTTTAACTAATGTTGGTTTCTCTCTGAAATTTACCTTTATTTTGGATTCTTTTATCACAATTTGGAGGAAAAGGCAAAATAATTTTAATTGCCAGAAAATTGTCAAAAAATAAGATTTTTGTGCTCACCTGCATACCCGAGAACACACTGACACTGGTAGCTGTTAATTCCCTCCAGGCACTCTGCGTTATTAGTACATGGATCACTGGCACACTCCAGTATGTCTGCTTCACAATTAGTCCCATTGATACCCGCAGGGCATTCACAAACATACCCATTGAAGTTGTCCGTACAGGTAGCTCCGTTCAGACAAGGGCCGGAACTACATTCGTCTAAGTCCGTCTCACACAAACTGCCAGTTAACCCGGGAACACACACACAGAGGAACTCGTTGACCAGGTCAACACACTGACCGCCATTCAAGCATGGTTCACTGGAGCATTCGTTAATGTTGACCTCACAGTTGACCGAGCCGAAGCCCTCTGCGCATTGACAAAAGTAGGAGTTAATTTCATCCACACAGGTCGCACCATTCTGGCACGGGGAGCTCTGACATTCCTCAACATCATCTTCACAGTTGTTCCCTTGGAAACCAGGTTGACACTGACAAGCGTAACTTCCTCGCAAGTCCTGGCAGGTACCATTGTTCATACAGGGCACGGAATCACATTCGTTGATATTTGTTTCGCAGTTTATACCCACAAAGCCCACATCACAGATACAGGCATACCCAGCAACACCTTCCTGACAAGTCGCAGAATTAAGGCACGGATCGCTGGCACACTCCAGAATCTCTGTACCGCATAGCGTTCCGTCGTATCCTTCGCTACAGAGGCACACGTAACCGTTCACCTGATCTCGACATCGGGCACCGTTCAGACAAGGGCTGCTGGAACATTCGTTGACATCTACGGCACAAGTATCCCCCGTAAAACCATCTGCGCATTCACAAATGTGACCGTCGGTCAAATCGATGCACACTCCACCATTTTCACATGGGGCACTGGCACATTCGTCTGTGTTGATTTCGCACAGTGCCCCCTCAAAGCCCGGACTGCACTGGCATGTAAAGCCGTTGACCAGATTATTACACGAACCGCCGTTAGCGCAGGGCGAGCTCGAACATTCATCAACCTCTGTCTCACAGAATTGGCCTTGATACCCGGACGCACAACTGCACTGGAAGCCGTTTACCAAGTCTCCACAGGTCGCTCCATTTCGACAGGGGTCACTCTCACAATCGTTAATATTTACTGCACACGTGTCACCTTGAAAGCCGTCGCTGCAGATGCAATCGAAGCCATTCAGGAGGTCATCACAGGTCGAACCAAACCTGCACGGAGAGCTTGCGCATTCGTCGACTTCATTGTCGCAGGTCCGACCAAAATAACCGGGAGGACAAGTGCAAAGATATCCGTTGATGAGATCGGTACATGCGGCACCGTTGCTGCAAGGTGCGCTGGAACATTCGTCGATCTCTACGTCACAAACGACACCCACAAACCCAGCTGGGCACTGACATTCAAACCCTGCCCGCAGGTCGACGCAGGTGGCACCGTTCCGACAAGGCGTACTATTACATTCGTCAATTTCTGTTTCGCAGAGAGAACCTATAAAGCCAGCGCTACAGTTACAGGTAAAGCCATTGATCAAGTCTACACAGGCAACGGCAGAATCAGTGCAGGGGTCGCTGGCACATTCGTTGACGTTCTCTTCACAGCGTGTCCCAGCATACCCGGATGGACAGAGACACTGGTACCTATTCACGACATCGACGCAAGTTCCTCCATTCAGACAGGGGGAACTCTGACATTCGTCGACATCCACCTCACACCGTGTGCCGACGAATCCAGGGAAACAGCTGCAAGAGAAACTATTAATAGCATCCAAACATTGAGCACTGTTCTGGCAAGGAGTACTCGCACACTCGTTTATATCAAATTCACAGTCGTTACCATTGAATCCAGGCGGGCAAACACACAGGTAACCATTCACCCTGTCAAAGCAGGTCGCTTCATTTTGACAGGGGTCGTTACCACATTCGTCGATGTTTACGACACAGTTATCACCTTGGAAACCGGGCTGGCAGAGACAGCTGTATCCGTTGACCAAGTCCCTGCACGTTGCACCATTGGTGCAAGGACCCGAGGAGCATTCGTCGGTGTTCACTTGACAAGTGACGCCCTCAAACCCAGGTTGACAGTCGCATCTGTAGCCATCGATTAAATCTACACAGGTTGCCCCATTTCGACATGGGGAACTCTCGCATTCTAGCACATCGGACTCGCATTGGAGACCTTCAAATCCTGAAGGGCAAGTGCATGAATACCTTGCTATCAGGTCTATGCAAGTGGCTTGATTTAAACATGGACCACTGTTGCATTCATTGACTTCCTCCAAACACGTGGCACCAATAAATCCTTCCCGGCATACACATGTGAAACTATCAATGCCATCGGTGCACGTTCCGTTATTCTCACAGGGCTGACTGGCACATTCGTTGATGTTGAACTCGCAGGTATCTCCGATAAAGCCGTCCACACAACTGCAGCTGTATCCATCGACACCATCCACACAGGTGGCACCATTTACGCACGGACCGCTGATGCACTCGTCTATGTTGCCAGAGCAAGTGGTTTCTTCAAACCCCGCTGGACACAAGCACTGGAAGGAGTTGATACGGTCGATGCAGGTGGCATTATTTTCACAGGGTGAGCTGTTGCATTCATTAATATCTATGTCACAGTCTAAACCAGAGAACCCAGGTACACAAGTGCACAGGTATCTATTGACAAGATCGGTACAAATAGCCGCATTTTTGCAAGGATTACTCGTGCATTCATCTATGTCTATCTCACAAGTCAGTCCATCGTACCCCGGTGAACAGACACAGGAGAAACCGTTCACTACGTCGTTACAGACGCCTCCGTTTCGGCAAGGTGAGCTGGCGCATTCATTTACATTAATTTGGCATGTCGAACCAACAAACCCTGGCTGACAGGTACACAAGAATCGACCAATCAGATCTACGCAGACCGCACCATTCGTGCAAGGAGAGCTAGCGCATTCCTTGATGTCAGTGTCACAGTTTTGACCTGCGTAACCGGGAGGGCAGATACAAGTATAACTGTTAATGTTATCTACACAGGTCCCAGAGTTAAGACAGGGATTACCGCTGCATTCGTTAATGTCGATCTCGCAGAGAGTTCCGTCAAATCCTTGCAAACATGAGCAAATAAATCCGTCTATTTGATCCAGACAGGTAGCCCCGTTCTGGCAGGCGTTACTGTTACATTCGTCGGTTTCTATTTCGCAGTCGGTTCCAACGAATCCAGGAAAGCAGTTGCAGACGTAACCGTCTATGGCATCCATACATCTACCGTTAACACACGGAGAATTAACGCAGTCGTCGATGTTTGTTTCACAATGAGTCCCTCGAAATCCAACGAGGCATTGACAGACGTATCCGTCGATTAGGTCCAAACATGTGGCGGCGTTCAAACAAGGATCGCTGGCACATTCATCAACTTCATCCAGGCAGAGCAACCCTGTGAAACCAGAAAAGCAGAGGCAGATAAAACCATTAACCTGGTCCTCACAGACGGACTGAACGCCACAGGGATTGCTGCCACATTCATCGACATCAATCCCACAGATATCACCAGTGAACCCCGGAGGACAGGAACATGAGAATTGACCGACGCCATCGACGCAAGTTGCTCCGACCATGCACGGATCACTGCTGCACTCGTCGATTTCCAGTGAACAGTCCAGCCCAGTGTAACCAGTAGGGCAGGCACACATGTAACCATTCGCCATGTCCACACACGTGGCTGCTTCATGGCAGGGGGAGCTAGCACATTCATCGGTATCCACTTCACATCTCGTACCTGGACAGATGAGGAGAGCAAACAATGGTTTGGTTTGGAAATGTAATCGTCAATATGAGATCGGACACACAATCTGAAGTTAGAATATTTCCACTTACACTATGAAACGAAAGTACTTAAGGCAAGATATGTTAAAAAACTGACAAACGTGAAGAGAATACAATTTTTGGTTACTTTGGTCTGGCAATAGCACCTATAATGAATCATCAAAACAAAAGTTGATTAATATGAGGAGATGAATTCCATTTTACAGAATCCAATCATCAAAAAAGACTTCTAAGCTCTTGGCATCAGATATATAGTTATGACAAGCAAAAAGAATCATTGCGTTTCTAGTTTCTGATTGAGAGGGGGCTTCAAGATATCTGAATTAGCATAAAACTAATTTTTAAATTTTTTAAATTAATTTAATTCATAAACCTTTAATGCAACTGGTTGGTACTCGTAACTGACATTCGGCAATTGTTTTCTAAGTGCCAAATACAATGTTCCATGCAAACGCTTTAATGTGTGTCTTCTTTGCCCCAAAGTGTGTAATTAGCTTGACAACAGCTCCTACTCCTGTATGCCAAACAGCTAGGCTATGCACATAAGTACATCTGTTTTAGATGAATGTATTATGAAGTAAAAAAATCTCTGGATTTCAATTCGTCATTTATGCCACTTCACAATCAATCATAAAAAAAAAATTCTTTATGCTCAAGCAACTTTGAGTTGTGGTAAACTTTACGATCCAAGCACAACCAGCTGCTTGTGAAGATTATAGACAAACCTGAAAAACCAGGTGGGCATTCACAAGTGTATTCCCTGAATCCGTCAGTACAGGTGCCGCCATTTTGGCATGGTTGGGAGGCACACTGGTCCCCATCTGAGTCACAGTTGGTGCCAAACCAATCAGGTGGGCATATACATGAATATTCATTGACAAGGTTTTCACAAGTGCCTGAAAAAAAGAAACATGTGTACGAAGGTAACAAAAAACAAAAGTAAGACAGAAATATAAGAATCATGAAGGCTAGAGTGATTGATCGGATAGAGTAGTAGCTACGTATGAAAAGCATACAAGTTGTTAGTTTGCAGCACATTTTAAACTTTTTTAACCAGAGCCAGATTTAGATGTAGTTACTGTACAATTAATCCTCTCAGCCACTCTGAACACTAATGCATCTTCAACATTTTGGATTTATCTCTGGATTGGATCAAAGAATGGATTTTAATTCAGGAGAAAACCATAATTTTCCAATTTTATATGGTCTTTGAAATGCTAAACAGCAAGATGTTCTAATTGTAAGGTAGAGTTTCAGGTTTACTGACTTTCGTGAACAAAATTTTTTTAAAAAGGTCCAAATTGTTACTGGTAGATCTATAGCTTTGCTGCCAAACCTTGTGAAGGGCCACACATGCAGAAAATAATTAAGAGGGTACCTCAATTATTTCCCTAGATGATGTTAGAAATTAAAATAATGGTCTCTCGGATGTAACACTTAGCAAGCATTTAACAACCAATCCACAAATCAGCCAACATAGAGATGCCTTATTTAATTAAACATTGCTCTATTGTCTAGAAATAACATAACCTACAAAAAGTTACTTTCTTTTCTCAAATATTTACTTTCATTAACTGCAGAAGATTCAAATGGTAGGGAAATCATGTGGCTTTAATAATTGATTTTTAATTTATCACCGCACAACTCACCTCCATTTTGGCAGGGTTGACTGTCGCATTCGTTGATGCGGTCATTCTCACACGTACTACCGATGACATTGAGAGGACATATGCATTGATAGGCTTTGACCAAGTCTAGACAGGTGGCGCCATTCATGCATGGACTGCTGTCACATTGGTTGCCATCGATCATACAGTTTAGGCCTGTGAAGCCTTCGATGCAATCACAGCGATATCCATCCAGTAAGTCTCTGCACAGACCTGATACGAGAAGAGAAGAAAGAGTTAAATTTGGATAGTTTTAATTGAAACACCTGGTAAAGTGATCGGTATAGTAATAGCTGTTAACACATGTAGGAGTGAATAACAAGATAAATATACTGGATCCACATATCCATAGATAAGGGAAACCATGGTAACTCCTTCAAAAGTAGTCGACCCAGTATGTACCGATCTGTCGTAGCAATATATACTATCGAGAAATCTACGATTACTTTTTCCTTGAAAATTTAATCACTTTTGAAGAAAAAAAATGAGATCGTAAACTAAAACATTAAATAATGAACTGCAGTGTTCTGTAGGAAATAAGAAACTTCTTAGGCTACTTGGTTGAAAGGTCACCAGAAAACCAGATAATTCAAGAATAGATGTTAATTCAAAAACAATCAATCGAATGCTCTTGATTGAAGAATGATCGCAGCTGTCTGCAACCTTTTCAAGTCCACGACCCAGCAAGAAAAATTGGTATTCAGCTGCAAACCATCAATCCCCCCCCCCCCCTCCATATAGCATTACAATGCAATTATAATATGGTTGCTAATGTGATGGTGGCCCCCCACAACTTCATCAATCTTGGTTTCCACGGCCGACAGTGCAATCCTGAGATTGGCACACAGGGCCACCGTGTCCAGCTTATACTGATACTTCGACTTAGGATAAATTCATCTATTCCGCGATTTGTGAATCGATCTCAGGACCCATCGAAAATCCTTTGCAACCCAAAATTAAGATTGCAACCCGTAGGTTTGGGACCGCTGATCTAGAAGTGTCTGGACACTGTGGGAGAGAGCTGGGCTGAATGATTACAATTATTCTCCAGATTTGATAGAAAGAGTGTGCACAGTGTGAGTGGACATGTGAGCAAGGAGTGATGTCAATATCTCACCTCCATTTTGACAGGGCTCACTGGCACAGTCATCGACTTCACCTTCGCAGATGGTCCCAGTCAGCCCAGGAGCACAGATACATTGGAATTGGCCAATCAGATCTTCACAGGTAGAACTTCCTCGGCAAGGATTCGAAGCACATTCATTCACCTCGAAGGCGCACGTAGGTCCGAAGAATCCGGTAGCACAGGCACAAATAAATGAATTGATACCGTCGATGCAAATCGCTGAGTTTAAACAGTTGTTGTTTAGACAATCATCAGTATTAACCTCACAAAATTGTCCTGTCAGAATGTAAACAAAAACAAGAGAGAAGAAAGAATGTAAACAAAAACAAGAGAGAAGAAAGAATGATATCATACCTTAGTAGCTTGATAACTGGTGTTGGTAAATTATTTACTCCTCCTACTCCTATTAATGACAAAATGTTTTTTTTTTCAGTAGAAATACTGGTTTAAAATAGCTGCATTGTGGTTATTCCATGTACAAACCGATATGCTCTTCCTCTGTTCGTTTAGAGTGCTCTGAAGTATTTCTTTGAACTCAATATGGTGCATATGTCAAGCAAATAGGAAATATTTTGAATTATCATCATCCATTAATGTCACAAACTGTTGCATGTTTTGTAGAGATGAACACAACACCCCCGAGAAATTTAGTCACAACTGTCAGTATCGGGTACAACTCGCTGGCTTCTTTGTTCCCCCAATCAATCATGTACTGCAAATATTAGGCAGTGCAGAAATGATTACTGAAGATGGGATCAAAATTCGAGAAGCTAATAAAATCAAATAATGGTGATTCCACTCAAGTTTCCTTAACACTCAAGTACTGTATACTAATTATCAAATCATTAATTTACTTTTCAACCACCGTTACCTGTAAACCCTGCTGCACACGTACACTGTGGGCCTGTTGATACCATGCTGCACGAGGCACCATTTTGGCAGTCCATACTGTCACAGGGACTAACAGTTAATGGAATGGTTGTCCTTCTCTGAGTGGTTGTGACAGGGATTGTAGGTGTCACTGTTGTTGCCGCCGTTACCATCACTGTAGGTCTAACCGTTGATTGAACGGTGTTGATTTCACACCGAAGTCCTATATAAGGGTCACTGCAAGTACAGGTATAATAAGCCAGTCTTTCTGCGGTCCTGGGATTTGAAGAACACTGTCCTCCATTAAGACATGGTTGACTGTCACAGGCTGATACTAGAAAAAATATAAGAAAAATAAGAATAAGAAAAATATCGAAACAAAACAGAAAAACTGAAAATAAGTTACATGCAGAAATGTTATGTGTAATAATCACTTGATACCTTCGATGACAACAAGGACACAATCAAATACAATGGGTACACTTGAACAATCATAAATAAAACTACAAGTTTATAGTGACTGTCGGAACTTGATCTTGAGGCATTATTTGAACCTCGAGCAACTTGGACAATTTTCCTCCTCGTGTAGGGAGAATGTGGGTGAATGAGCATTTCAGTTTCGGGACGTTTCATGCACAATTCTGCATCCAGGTTCTAATTTGGGGTGACGTTTCGTTTTTTAATACCAGCACTTTCTTTTGAGGAACTCTGAACAGCAAAGTTGTTGTTCGACTGCTTAAGAGTATTCAGAAATGGATGGCATGGTTTTGAGTCATTTTGCTGCAAATAAATTTATCCTCCCTTGGACAAGTCTTTTAAACAATACTGTTAGTTGGCAAATTTCAGACCATTATCTAGACAACCCCTGTAGAAATTGGCTTTAAGTGTGGAATATATTGACCTTCCCTTTAAGTGTAAAACTGTCAGCCATTGGAATCAATTCCTTCAGTATAAAGTAAGGTCATTTATAACTGCATACCAATAACTTACCTCCATTCGAGCAAGAGGCTTCCGATTCATCTGAGCCATCTGAACAATCGGGAAAACTATCACAGACAAAACCAACGTAGATGCATTCACCATTGCCACATGCAATCTGATTGGTCAATGAAGAGCTACAGATTTGTCCTGAAAATAACAATTTTAGATAAAGTTAGGTATTACAAAGTGGACGAATGGGAGTTAATATTACAGACAGTATGTTTCATCTTGCTGTTACACAAGTTTGTAATCAAGTCACTGCTGCAATAAAAACAGTTTAAAGAGCTTGTGTCTTCTTGAAAACTACAGAAATACAACCATCAACAAGGTCTCCAAAAGGACTTTACTACAAGCCGCAAAATTCGGAAGGGTAGTTACCGATGGCCAAGGATGCAAACAGATCGTGACAGCTCTTAATAGGGTACAAAACTAGAAACTTTGGGGGGAGGGGGTAGAATGAGACTTTGGGGGTGTAGAATGAGAATGAGGTACTGAAGGTTGACTGGAGGTGACTGGTCACCAGGGCAGAGCAGGTCAGTACCCAAAGGTTAGAGATGTCTAGAGTGACCTTTGACTTTTATTTTTAACATACCGTACCTACAGAGGATTTGGAGTAAATAAACAGTTTGTATCTGACAGTTTCTTCTCTCTCTTATCGCATAATTAAAGCTGTATCATGCATTGTATCCGCTGCAACCTAAGGCACATAATCTGTTATGTGAGGCAATTAGCAAGAAATTTCAAAAGTTTGTAAACAAGGGAAGTCACAGGCAATCCTTGAAGTTGTAGATCTCATTTCAAAATTGGTAATTGTGTATAATCTTTGACAGTATGATGCTACAACATCTGGCATAGACGCACCCATATCATCATTGTTAGGACACTTTGAATTATTTTGGCATACATGTACAGTATTAACGGCCCAAAGAACAGGTTTTTGTCTCTATGCATCTTTGACCTATCGTGCAATAAGTATATTAAATACATCCCTTGCCCAGATAATATACCACCTTGGGACAATTTCAACAAATTATATTTGACCACACACTATGTTATTGTGCTGCCCTACAGTATTCCACACTGCATGCACATTAAACTATCCCATCAAATTTCAGTTAAATGTCACGAAGGGTATGAAGACGATATTCAATCCAATTCAGTATAATCTTTTAACAAATTGTCCATAAAGTACAATATCTTGTCCACAGTACATTACATGTAGGGCCAATGTAAACATAAAAACATTACATTGACTTTGTGGTATACAA
>JAAAKB020000003.1:135972-146043 GCA_010014835.2 Apostichopus leukothele | reverse complement strand
ATTTAATGACTTACCAATGTTTGGCACAGTCTACTAGAGCAAACGATACTTAACTCACAAACACACAGTAACATAAATCACTTTATCAACTGTGGTGTAATTAATTGCATTTCACATGAAGCTATACCTACTGCAACATACAGTACACTGAGTACATAACAGTATTTGAACTGTTGACCTTGAAAGCTGCAGTACTAGTACTATCATGTGACTCATGTTATGCACTTAACACACTTTACACACACACTCTTAGGCCTAAATAGAACACTAAAATTAGATTTGCCTTCATGTTTGTTCTAAGGGTCAAAGATTCATATCACCCACAATCCAATGCTGTCGTAAAAAAAAAAATAAAGACCCATATGGTTGAGTGATCAAGAATTTGATATCAATAGTTTTCGGTTTGTTTGTTAAACTTTACATGTTGGGAGCGAAGTCCATTATGCATTGTTAAATGGTTGTGCGGGGGAGGGGGAAAAGATGTTTGTACACATGTGTTGACTTGGAAACCGTAATTTAGTCGACGGCGGATCGAGCCGGCTACTTATAACATCCATTTATAATGAGACGATATTAATGAAGGGCATTCAATTCATGTATGTACAATAAACTGCAAACGAAAAGGACCAACGAAACTAGTTTAGTACTGTACAAGAACTGCGACCGAGTTTACCGCTCAAAGCAGAATACTGAGGAAATACTGAGGGAGCTATTGCAAGGGTTGCATTTGATGCCAGGCAAGAGTAGAATGTACTCTTACTCCAATCAAGAAAGGACGGTACTTAAAAACCACCGTCTATGTTAGCATGCCACTGTATTCATGGTCATCTGGATTGGCCCTAAATGTTAATTTATTAACAGTTGCTAGCACTTATCCAAAACCTTACGACTGCTGACGGTTGTACATTTAACCCACTATTTGCACAGAGGGCAGTGGCAAGATAATTCACAAAATTGGAAACGCCTGGACAAGAGTTTAAACATACAATACACAAGCCTGCACCATCTTCTCCAAGCTGTACTGCAGGCTCCAGCTACAGTATTAGAGGTCTTGTTTGTTTTCAAAAGCAACAATCGATTTCGTCATGTTTCAAACATTGTCACTCGTACTAGCATTAATGAAGCAACAATGTTCAGTTTCAATGTGCTTCAGTGTACTGTTAGTCAACGGTGGAGGTAATTTGCCGTTTTAAGGAAATGAAAGGCAAATTAATACTACAGCACATATCTCTTCGTTTAAGTAACCTGTATTGTAACGTATGAGTAGAAATATCGGTGCCTGTCTGGGTGTGGGATATCCAGAGTACTCACGGAACAGACTGGCACTATGCACACTGCAATACTGTACACTTTGAAATGCAGCGACAGGGAATCATTTATCCAGTATAGTGTTGTCACATGTCACATAATGTCACATAATGCTAGGGTTGAACCAAAAACTGTTGCCATGTCACATGATTCAAGATGAACATCAATTTTTTTTCAATTTTTTTTTCTTCAATTTTTTGAACGACCATCTAGTATTTTATGAGAGTCCAAAATCGAAGCCGTCGAAAACGTGCTGCACAAAATAGGAACACTGAGTACTGTGTGTCAGTATATAAATTATTCCTTGCAGTTAGTACTGTGCTGTGTATAGGTTTTTTTTCCTGACTGGTGTAAAAACTGCACGACTCTGGCGAATCCAACAACGTACAATACTGCTATTTATAACACTATATACGATCAATGTTCTTAATGACACCTTCTCTGCTAGATAGCTTTCTGGTTTAATTAACCGATGACAGTCTTCCTACTGTATGTGGTCTTATTCCAAATCACAACCCTCCGAACGTGATGATCTGTTTCGGTTCTCCAAGACTTGAAACGAGATCGTCTTTATTTGATTAGGTAATGAGATGAGAGGTATCGGTAATTTTCAGTCAATCTTTATGATTAGACAGTTCTTTCAAAGGCTCATCGTAACCGTACTGAATTTAAGATTAACGTTATTGCGAGTGGCATGTGAACCTTGACTTGAATTCATGTGTCCAGTACCCTGTGTTACCATGTACGACAAATTGGGAAAATTTCTCATCGTCATGGAAATGGTGCTATCACAAGCACCTATTTTTTTTCCTGAATGAAAACTACGAACTATATATTTAAAAAGTTTACAGCTTTCCTGTGCTCGTAAACAATACATCAGGATGATGTAACCACTGTAATTTCTTGAATCAGGCATTATGCTGTAAACTTGGACTGAAACTAAAAATCAACCAAATATGTCATCACATTTTCCTTTCTGATGCAATTAATACCCGGTTCTTACAAATGATACATTGTTCATTTGATCGGCTGAGCGGGACGGCCTCAATTTTGGGTGTAAAGTTCGATTATAATATTTTCAATTTTGCCCGAGCTACGTAAACAGTCGAATCTACTGTACGTCATGCTCGTGGGACCCTAGTACTGTTGGATTGACCAGAAACATTACGTTTGGCTAGATTCACGACCAAAGTAGCCAACATTTGAAATGTAAATTAGCGTTTCACGACAAATATGTAATCGTTATCGCTGTTTTGAAAAGTAGAATTAAAATTTAGGCAGGCAGAGCACCCTAGATCATGACATCTGATCATATCGATATTAGCACTATGTACGTATACACTTACCCGGTGCCATGATGAAATTGGCCAGAAACATATCCAGCTCACGGACACTAACTCCCATGTGAAACGGCTGCACACACAAAAGAGGGTTCGTACAGGCCTGCAGTTTCACCAGCCTTTCGCCGTCCGTGCTTTCCAAGGGAATGGCTTTAAAAAGAACAATCATAACAAGGTCCAGCCTCCATACTTTATCTGCTTGCCGCAAGCAGTCGATTCGGCGCATTTTGCCTTTTTGGTCGGGATTACTGAGCACGCAGCACGCCTGTTTCTTCCCCGTGATGCTCAACACAAAGTCTTCGCGGTGCTCCGGCTGGATGTCTTTCCTTAATTTCGCCAGCAATCTCGACGCCCATTTTTGCTTGGCATCTGCTTTGTCGTTGTCCAGTTCCTCCTTGATCTGTTTCTCCTCGTATGGTGACATCCGCTTCTCGTGCTTCTTGTAATATTTCCGTTTTCTGGCTTGTAGGTTGAACCACGTGTATGCAAACGATTTGACGTAAGGCAGCACCGCCTCGATAAATGGGTGGAACTCATCCTGCAAAAATAAACAGCAAATACATAGCATCAGGGCTCTCCAAAAGTGGAAATTGCCATGACGTGACCAAAACTACTTCTGTAATTGTTATTATGATTGCATCTTCAGGGACAGCTGTTTATTGTGTAAGATGAAACGATTCTGAGTGCAATCACGTTGTAATTTGATTCTTTTGTAACAATGTGCCGCGATTGCACTAACAACAGAGCCCTGTATGATGAGATGAAATACTTGTATGAAATGTGACTAGAAACTACAATACAATATACTATAGTTGCAAATTGCTGATTAGCTTGAATGAGTTTTAGTGTTCCTTCCTTCGTGGGCTTTTACGAACACAGATCAACACACGTCCGCCTTCCTTTTACATGAGATCCTTGGTGAAATAGATTGCATTGAGCATCATGCAGTTGTCATTGATTACTACAGTAATCGCGGATCATGATTTATAAGCTGCTCAAATCCGTTACTTCGGTTAAAGGGGAAACAAATCTGTACCAATCTACCCGGTATGACCTTTGTCCTCAAACCATCGGTCATGATCCGAAGATCGGTGTCTTGGAAATCTTCTCGGGTTGACAGGTCCCTCTCTACTTTCATCCCCTCCTCTCCCTTTGACCCCCTCCCCTCCCCTTCCCTCCAACGAAAATACATGCGTCAAGATTTTGCATTTCTTTCCATTATATGGCAATACCGTTGGCTGCATCTACAGTAAGCAGAAACACCACTTAATTGAAAACATCTGAAATTAAAAGCCAAAGTCAAAGTTAAACCTTTGAGTTGAAAACGTACTGTCAGCTTTTCATTTCATATGAATGGACCAATGTAACGTCACACAAATGTGCTCTTAGCAAAACAAAGAAGAACACCAGGGGTGTACAAGATTTTTGTAAAACTGTTCAATTCAAAAACAAAACAAACCCAAACCACTAAAAAAACAGATCACCGTAGGAAATTTATAACCAAATAACATATTATAACCTAGTCATCAATTAATTATCCAGGACTACAGCCTTCTTAACTATGGTTCACTGAGGAATGAGAATAAATTTGTGGACCAATTTAGAGCAACGGCTTAGATAAGCCAAGTTTACCATTTGAACACCAACCTGGGTTACGATTCTTCAAGATTTTCCACTCTTTGCTGTAAACTTTTACCTTGGCAGGTGGTAATTACATAACTGTAGCAATATGTATACATGGGTAGGAGAGCTCTTGTCACCAAACCATCAAAGGAAAGAGAGGGACAGAGCTGGTGCTTAGTTATCTGACCATTATCTGGGAAATAAGGAAGTCCTGAGCCTTACTGGGCCTAGCAACTATTTAGCCATGCCATTGAGAAAATAGGTATCACCAGTTATCATTATGCTGCTTTTTTACTAGTGGACCATGGGATACATTAGGGTTGTGTTCATATGGTTGTGC
Source organism: Apostichopus leukothele (assembly GCA_010014835.2). Lineage (NCBI taxonomy): Eukaryota > Metazoa > Echinodermata > Holothuroidea > Aspidochirotida > Stichopodidae > Apostichopus > Apostichopus leukothele. The sequence goes on along the minus strand of JAAAKB020000003.1, from coordinate 141,432 downwards.
TTACCAACGTTATGAGTAGCCTACTTGAATATTTTGTGTTCAGATTTTGAGTTCTAACTCCTAACCTTACAATCTCTCACTGCACAAATGGTCACAATTAGCAACTGCCTTCTACAGTAAGCCTAATAAATTTCTTTTTCTAAGGACTTCATGGCATACTATAGTATTTCATTTGGGCCACTTGGCTTATTTGTGACTAGTTGAATAAGCTACAGGAGCAATGATGGTGTTAAAGTGTCACGGTCTAACAATAGGCCAACCAGAAAAACATAGGCCCTATAGGCCTACAACTTACAAGCCTAGGTCCAGATCATAGTGTAATAATTCTTTGCTCAATGTCAAATCTCAATTAAGCCTACCCTAACCCTGGTTTCATGGTTCACATGCACATGACAGACATTGGCCTTACAAGCATGGAACTTATGCCTAGGAGTATTATAACAATAAGCCGACTTTAACAAGAATTACAGCTTTTGCATGACTTAAAGTTTCTACTTTACAACACATTTCATACAATTTTGATGTAGCATAGGCTGAGCCTAACATGCAAACATCGTCATGGCGTCGGTTGGACGCGTGGAAACAGCAACACACGTACACATTGGCCATATCGTCGCCTACCGAAAAACTCAGGCCAATGCCATTCATAGAAATTTAGGGAATTATCATTAACTAGCCCCATCGGAATTATATAAACAACACTGCTTTTGGCATATCAAATAGCTAAATTGGTAGCTCACGCAAGTTTTTATTCATATCTAAAGGTTATCAGTCAATAAACCCTCAATTATCCTATTGATTTCACGTTTGCTTGCTTGCTACGCAGTTGTAATACCACGGAACAATCAGTGCTGACACAACACCGGCATGCACGTGGCTATGTATACTAACTACTATGTCGATGTTGACCTCACAATTAAACGTAAACATTGGAATTCGTCTTGGAATTGTCGTAAATATTATAATAATTTCGGACCAAATTTCGAAGTCAGATGTCACTATGTAATCTTTGAAATATGTTGCATCGATTACAAATTATTAGAACTTTTAAAATGTCAAATTTGTTTCAAAAATCATAATTAAAGAAAGTAAACAAACCAGAATTGAAAATGACTTACCACTGACATGGTCGTATCTGATTGCAAACCACACATGCGCGAACATCGACGTTGCTGAGCCACAGCTAAAAAATAGATAAATACAAGAGTCTTTCGATGAAGCAGGGTTCAAATTCCCTTCAGATGCAAACTTTGTGGATGAAGTATTAGATTCCTACACGTTGGCACGCTTCCTATCGGCAATACATCGAAAATGTAAAGAAATTCACTGGCTAGTGAACCTGAAGCATTGAGTCAACCCTTATGGCGTAGTAAGGTTTGTTTTGGGTATGATGTGTTGCAATGGCTTTGTTTTGCTTCCCGCGCAGGGCAAGTCCTCCTAATTTGCATATGAAAATAACTGTTCACTTTGGCCAATCAAATAGCTGTGTTAGGGGGTGTCGTCTAAATGTGTGTAATGATTGACAGCTAAATTCAAATATATTAGCATTAACCGTAACGAGAAACATTGCGAAAACAAAACACTTTACTTCATCGATACTGTATCATGCAGAATTTTCTACCAATATAATTAAATGGAACAATTATTTAGTTATTTTTAGTTTAAAAAAGTGCACGAAAACTGAATGAACAACCAATTCAAAGCATCAGCGTTGCAGCTTCCTTTGATCTTGTAATTATTCTCCTAACTTTGTAAAAGATGAATGACCTCATAAGTTTACATACGTCGTTGATAACTGTGATCATATGATTCAATTCACAACCTTAGCATCAAATTTGAAGATCTTAGAATAAAATACTGCTATCGAATATTACCAATTTTGTTACTGAATAACGAATATTATATGGTTCCCTTCATCTTTGAGGGATTGATGCCGTAATTAAAGCCATCAAGTTAACTCACGAAGGGAACGGAAATACGGGTTGTGCACACACCACAATGTAACTATGGAGTGACTGTTATTACGTGGAATACAATTACGCTGGGTTCGTAGAAATCATGAATATTAAGTAAGTTAACCGCTTGATTGAACTCTTAGTGGTAGATTTGAACCTGATCGTTCGTAAATTTGACGTGGTCCGATGCGTGAAGGAGTGTTGCGAAATAGTTCTACATCATTTCGAACATTTGGCTTCTACGTGAACCCTGAACGTAATGAAATGGATAAAGAATATAGCACCGCTGTTGAGTCCAAAGTAAATTTAATATCACAAGCTTTCAAAATACATCTCAGTAATTGCTACACATGGTTTTATAATCAGAATTGCACACTAAGAACGTCATCTTTGTACCGTAAATATTTGTTGGCTTTTACGAACATTTCAAGAATTTCAACAACAAAAATTCTTTAACGGCTTTGTTTTGTTCAGGGGTTTGCTATATAGCACCACGGTATTTAGGTTCATTAACCCGCCGAACATGCGTATCCGAGAAATAACGGTAGCTGGCCGTGGCTGAATATACAAGCATGTATCGAATAACACCAAAATAATGTATTTATAGCTGTATCGATTTATTGTAGTATAATTTTAGGCCATGGAAATGAGAATTCCAATAGACACTTACTTTTGCTGAGGTGACGTTTAGGAAGGAGGGCGGGGTATGGGGCGGGGACGGGTTGGGGAGTTGAGGTGGGAACAGCGCTATGCGGGTGACGGTAAGAAATATAATAATGTCGCGGCTTTACAGTTATGCCCGAGGTCAGTAGGTTCTCAGGTTCAAATTTAGAAGCATTCTACCATAAATCATTTTCAGAGAAAGTTGTCGATGGGTGAAAATTCGTGATCATGTGGCAGAAGCTTTGGGCTGCGATGTAAGAGACCTGAGGAACGGGCGCGCGCAGGATTTCCGAAGGTGGGGGGTGGAGTGCAAATTCTACCGACCCCCCCCCCTCCATGACTGATTTGGATAGGGGTATGAGTTTTTTGGAAGGGTAACGGGGTATAGTCAACATAATAAGGGCAACATAATCGTCTGTCCCATATCAGCCCTTCCACCTATAGGTCACAGTGTCCATCCCAGGTTAACCGTGGAAGTCAGGTGCAACTTCTTGCTCAAGTTCCCAAATTGAAGTTGGACTTCAGTCGAAGATTTTAATATCCTAACGATTTAATTGAATCAATCGATGAGTCGACGATAACAGCTCTCTGAATTTTACAATGATATCGTGTAGGCTGTATATATTATTACGTGGAGGCCTTTAGACAATTGCGGTATTAAGTGCATGCCAATTGCGTTATGTCACGTTACAATTTACGGAAACTATATAGTCGTACGATTATAAGATGCAGCGCCGACATGAGTTTACTCTTGAAACAATGGAAACACGTGCATTGGTTTAATTTCATATCAACAAAGATGAAGGTGTCGGATGACATCATCACCAACGGTGAATCATTCAACCCGGCCAGGCAGCTTGGTTCTATTTGATTGCTAAGACCACGTGATGATGACATTATTCCAGAGTTGTGTCATAATGATATGAAACTGATTATATTCAGAGGCCAGAGTTACCTTCGGGCATGCAGCCGGACCATGACATAGAGGTTCCCGATATAGAGGAGGGACTGGGGGGGGGGGGGGTGAAGGATTCAGGGACAAACAATATAGTAGAAAATGAGAAAGTGACTTTGTGGTGGCCAATTCACATAATTATTTTCCAAATTACATTGTATGGCAAATCATACATCAATTAAAAATGTTATTGCGTGAGATCTGTACCATGACCCCACGACGTCTACACTGTATAAACACATGTTAACTGCGCTCCCATCTTAAAATGTTGTCTCACGGCCAGTCGGCCCCCCCCCCCCACCAAACCCCCGAAAAAAAACAATTGCGTCCCAACCACAAGGTAAATCGGAACTTGCATTTGTTTGAAGAAGGAAAGAGTATCGACGAAAGTCCATGAGCGACGTCGATATATCACTTCGACGGGATCTAGTATCTTTATATTTATCAGCTGTTACAGTAGGCTATCACGTTTTAATGGTGTCATTGAAATTGGTGCCCGGGTATGCGTTGAGTTGCGCAATTGAAAGAGAAATGTCGTTGTAATAACGTTACATAATTATCATGTAGGCCTAACCTCATCAAAGCGTTATTAAAACGTGTATTGATGCAGTTGGGAGTGTTGTGGATTTTGTTTCTCCAAAAGTTATGACGTTTCAATGATGATGATGATATATATATACAAATCCTTTTACAATCTCGCTGGATACCTATTGTTACTGCTTGATCCGTCTCTGCGAAACTTTTTGTGTGTTGGGGGGGGGGGGGGTTCAGTAACATCATATTTAATGATGAAGTCATAACATTAACTGATTTACGTCTTAGTGTCGGATTGAAATATTTAGGATGAAAATTCCAAAGGATAAACGCTTCTTTATACAGTTGTAATGAAACAGGTGGAAAGTTATCCATATACGAGGACCAAACAATAAGCGGACTTAAAGTACGGGTGCTCGAGTCTGTACTCAGGTAAATTTTCCGTAATCGTACACAGAGAAAGCACCTTCCATGAAGTCGTACTCGTACCGTTCTCGGGACTTTGCACTCGTCCTCGTGATTTTGTACTCGTGTTCTGGACTTTGTACTCGAACTCGGGACTTTGTACTCGAACTCGGGACTTTGTATTCGAACTCGGGACTTTTCGCTCGAACTCGGGACTTTGTGCTGGAACTCGGGACTTTGTACTCGTATACTCGGGACTTTGCACTCGTACTACGGGACTTTGTGCTCGAACTCGGGACTTTGTATCCGTACTCGGGCTTTTGCACTCGTTCTCGGGCCTTTTTACTCGTTCTCGGAACTTTGAAGTCGTGTTCGAGACATTGTGTTCGTACTCGGGATTTTGTACTTGTACTATAGGGACTTGTACTCGGGGTTTTATTTAAAATAACTTAATCAATCTTCGTCGACAACCTCCGAAAAAAGTAACGAAATTGTTCGCGTCCCACATTTTGGTGATGCCTCGCAGTTTGAAAACCGTTTGCGGAGATTAGGCCTATATGTACATATAGAGAGGAGCGGAGTCAAAGCAGTATACGGTATTTGGGTTATAAGGTGTTATCATTCTAACAACGCCCTCATTGGCATACAGGAAATAGTTCACAAATGCCGCGCGCGGTGAGAGCACTCGTTGCGGGAGGGGGTTGGGGAAGGGTTGGGGGTCAATGCATCGCAAACATTCTTTTGACTTTTGCGGGGTCTTCCCTAGAAAATTCTATCTTGTGGAAACCCAAGCAAGCGACTTAAACAGGTAACATATTTGGGTGGGTGGTGGATGAATGGATGGATCGATGGATGTATATGTATGGATGGATGGATAGATGGATGGATAGATGGATGGATAGATAGATAGATAGATAGATAGATAGATAGATAGATAGATAGATAGAT
>JAAAKB020000003.1:13309-27814 GCA_010014835.2 Apostichopus leukothele | reverse complement strand
ATACATGGTCCTTGTGAGCTGTCCACCCCTTACTGTATATTGTACCATCCGTAGGGTAAATGAAACACATACATGGTCCTTGTGAGCTGTCCTTATAGATTGTACCATCCATGGTTTAAATTTAAGTTAAACACATACATGGCCCTTGTGAGCTGTACATAGATTGTACAATATATGTGGTTGTACAATTTCTAGTTTACTAACAATGAGGCTTTAATAATTAATAGTATGGACTGTTTGGTGCTAGTTGCACACTGATTCCTTAAATAAACCATCCAGGCTAGAGTACTGTAAGTAGACCCAGGGGGTAAAGAAAAGAAAATCGATTTAATAATTCTACAGTAGTTACTAATCATAAAAAAAATGTAGATCCATGAAACTGATCAATCCATTCTCTATACATACTGTGTGATAGGTGTTATATCAAATTATCGTTACATCTGTACATAGGATATCCAATCCTTATGCATACCTGTACATGTATATATACTGTCCCACACAAATTTGTGCAAACACCAAGCTACATATGTTTAGCATTGCCAGATTTTATCTACTTATTCTCCAGTTATTATTTGTAAAAAAGTGACAAAACTTCAATAAATAAACAAATAAGATATATTAATTTAAATATAGCCTAAAAACTAACTCTCAAGGGAACAGAATGTGAACCATATGAAACTAAAAATGGATTTAATTTTTTTCTTCTTTCTTGCCGGAGCACGAATAGGCTACTCCCTCCCGCACACTCTCTCCTCTTTTTTTGTGCTCAAATGTCTCGGCAAAGCGACAAAATAAAAGGTCATGTTTTGCCATGCTACATATCCTTGGTCATGAATCCACAATTTCCGTGGAATGAAATCTTTCCCCCAACGAACGAACGTACGAACGAACGATGCTGCGGCGTAGTACTACACTACTGTATTAAAAACTGCGGGCCTCTTGATTAAAATTTATGCACGCTGTATGGTGTGCATACATCCAGGCCTGATAACTATACAGTCCTCGGTGTATGTGTGCGTGCGTGCGTGTGGCATAAATGAACGACGGCGACGAGAAACGAAATTGGATGACATGCTGTACTACAGTACGTGATCGTCGTAGATATAGCGGACTCGAATAGTGAACATGATTGAGGAAGAGACTGCACCTTATATATATATGATGATGTAGTAGTAGTACTGAGAGTTGTTTGGCAGGCAAGATAATGCAACTTAGTGTTCTGTTATTGGGCCTTTATGTGTTAAACTTGAATACAAAATGTACAGTATTATATATGCAGATGATGATGATACATTTGGGAGGAAATAATGGCTTACCTTTTAATGATGTTTGAAAGTTTGTGCAGGTATATTTTCCAATCTTTTAATTTTGACATCGTGTATACATGTATAATAAAATGGGATGATCTTGTTGGGGGAGGGGGATAACAAAAATTGTTTTAAAAGCAGAAGGAATGAAACATCTTGACTGTTATACTGTGTGATCTCTTTAAATCCAGCCAATTATTTGGGTATGTTCAATTGTTCATCTTATTTGGATGATTTTTTCTATTCTTTGCTAGAACAGTACTCTAGAAAAGTGACATTATTACTACAAAACTGTAAGTGGAAGGGCTAATTTGTACGAGACCACTCTCTAATCTTAGCTCTTTAATCTGGTTTTTTGCTGAAATAAAAGGTAATGGCATATAATATTGATGAAATTATATGACAGGGTTACTCCCATTATAAGGTGGCTTTCCATCTTAAGGTGGCTTTCCATCTACACATGTAAATGTACATAACATGCATACTGTAGAACAACTATCTATATAACACTAACATTATGATGCTACTGTCTCAGACTGTAATTTACCATTGGTATACACTGTACTTCATAATCTACAAAGCAAGCAATAATTTGCTGACTACGTATATAAGCAGGCATTTTACATATGTACACTACAGTAATTTAAACAAGGTATACTGTACAGTATACTCCAACAATCTGTCAGGCCACTGCAATTATATTACACACTATCAGCTCAAATTGATTTTCTTGCTTGCTTGGATTCCTTGGAATCATACATTATGTAACTTCTGTTTATTATAGAGTATATTGCACACCATAGATCTAAAGAGTCGGTCGAACAAATACAAATTATCATCGGGGTATGGTCTGGTCAACAGCTGACATAGTTCCTATGTACATTGATAGTCAACATGCACAGATATAACTTGTATTTCATGATTTGAATGGCATTCTGTGCTATGTATTGAATGTGCACACAGCTAGTATGTACAGCTAAGTCTTAATTGTCTTGTGTCCAATCGTTGGAGCGCCTTATAAATAATGTAGATTTATGTATACAGTGATCATACTGACTATACTGTGCACTTTGTGTTTGCAATAATACTGACCGGATATAGATGACTTGTATCTGCCAGTTCTGCTTTATTGTAGTCTAGTACAATATAGCACAGTATGAGAGAAACAAATTAATACATACTATTTTTTAATTTTTTTAAATTTATTTAATTTTTTTGGTGTATTTAACTACATATATATGAGCAACTGCTGTTTCCTTTGAAAGTTTGTTCGAAACTAAAAATAGAAATTTAACAAATCTGCAAACTCGTCTTAACAAACTATAAACAAAAGTCGGCCATGTACCGTATACTGCTCAGCTTTGAAAAAGAAATCACAAGATCCGTAGGGTCCTTATTAATGGAACGTAGTCTCTGTCAGACATATGGAAGGCCCATGAAAGCCCCTCATTGGAATGTCTAGTGTATTACACACACCACACACACACGTCGTTGATACATATTCAGTTAGTTCACATCCAAGCAGCATGATCACCAGACTCTTTATTTCAGCGTTCCTATATATACTGTACCGCACTGGCCATATATCTACATGTGCCAGTACTACATTAACTCTACATTCTATGTCTCTATAGTGTTTGCTGTACTGTAGGTCAGTCGGTTCATGCGTTTATTCTGAGGTAATGTCAAGTACATCACTGTGCTGTAATTGTCCGTGATATGACATCAAAAGTTGACGTGCCTGCAAAAGAGTTGGGGGAACGGGGGGTGGCAGGAGGGGGGCGAACCCAAAGAAGGCCATCCCTGGCTTCTTTCCCTTCTCTGTGACATGAACCTTAAAGCCATTGTAGTTTGCTTGTATGTTCTTTAATTACCTAAGATCACCATTCTACATATCCACTTTTACAAGTTTGTTTGATTTCTCTGTTTTTTTTTTTTATAATTAAGTGGCTGGTTTAAACTACAGTAACATTTCCCTGAGGTAAATTTCAAAACCAGAACAGTGAAGGAATTTTCAAGTTTATTTTGAATCTAGCCAAATTTGGTTATATTGAAATAAAGTCTAGATTTCATGAGTCTTTGTGCAAACTGTGGATTCCCTGACCTACAGGAAGCTTGACTTTATCATAGGTGGCAGAAATTCTGTGAATACATCTTTAAGTGCACTATATATATGCTAGGGTAACTACTTATATGTAGGTTGACTTTCTTAACTTTATTTGATCCTAACTGGGCCAATGTTTTTTTTTTTTTTTTTTTCTGGTTGACCCAATGACAATTTTCTTTGTCTGAAAAATGTTGCAAAAAAAAAAATAACAAATATGAAGGAGAGATGTGTAGGGTTGGTGAACAGAACAGCACAGCAGCTCTCGGCCAGTAAACTTCCCTTCCTTCGGATTATAGGTCTACAACTAATTATGTCTCCAGAGTGACTGAGGGTGATACCTATTTATCATTTGATTTGGGAGGTTTCAGACTTTACAATGCAGTCAGAATTTGATGTGAAACAACTAGTCATCTGCTCCAGACCTCGGAAGCCGGATTCTGGTTGTCCTAACAGAAATTTGTTCGTCTCAGACGAACAAACTAAGTGCTGTTAAAAACATAATTTTCCTATTGATATCACAGGGGCCAGTACTTTTTCAGTAGACTACAGTTTGGTTATTTTTGAGCTTGGCAGTTTGCAACCTGCATGGGCTTGACAATTGTTTTTCATCAAATCACACCTACTTCATTTAATTGTCATATGAAGTAGTACTTGGTTTGTAATAATTCTTACCAGTTAGTAGGTAAATGTTTGTTCAGCCTTGAAAAGTGGTGGTGAAGGCCTTCAGTTAGTTGAACTAATGAGTGTAGACACCAGCCATGTGATACTGTTTGTGTATTGCACTTTATGAGTGATACAGTATATAGTTTAGAGTTAAAGTAAGTAGTAAGGATGTAAATGGTATTTTAAAAGAGAACTGAACATTATGATTGCAATATATTTATTAAAACGTTCCCAAATCAGTGTTAATAGTAATTGACTGTTGCACAGGTTATTGGAAACAGAATATCCTTTGCATTTTATTGAATTTGAATTTGAATTTATTGTCCACAATCGGAAATTCGGCTTACACAGGTCGTAAACAAAAAAAGTAAAGAAAGAAAAAAAAAAAAAATTAAGTACATAATACTTACTACTTAGCTGCATACTCTCATGAATAAACATTAAACTCACATGTAAACAGAAATTAAAATGTGTAAACATTTACAGTATATACAACTCACTATGTATGCTGAGTCATTGTAATATTTATTCAGAATTTTAATAAAACTCATAGGTATGTTTCATCAAGATTATTATTCTACGGTATATGTTAGTTTTTATTTCCATATATGCCTCTGTACATACAGGAAGATCTTGTCTCCTTCATGTAATTGCAAGGTTTAATTCAAGCCTTGCAATGAATGCAGAGAAACATAAAAATATATGTATTTATTATTTTCCAATTCTCATATATTCATGTTGAGATATGCATCTAATTGAGAAATTTAACTGTATTAATAAGTACTGTACTTAAGGTATACACTGTACAGCAGAATATGTATATGTAGAGTACTGTACAGCTGTATTGGAAGCAGATATATTTGTCTAGGTAGAATTACTTGTGCACAGAGTGGTAAAAACGGTATTAAAATGCAACGATGGATGGGAATAATTCCAGTAGCCAATTGGACGAGAGCTGATCTGCATTTGCCAGTGGCTGATACATGTACAGTAGTGAAGGATGGAGCGCATAACATGCACTGTACACATGTAAACTGTACAGAAGTGTTATTACATCACACCTCATCTATATGCAGGGCTTAATAATATTGCACTGTACTGTATATAAAAGCCAGTAATATTATGTCTAGTTTGCAAATTATAACTTGCGTCTTGGGAGATGGAAAGCAAATAGAGGACCAAAGAAGAAGATGAAGATTATTGTATCTAGAATAGTTTAAAAGCTGTATGTAGATAGATCCAAGCTAAAATATGATTTCCAGTTTTGCTTGACAAATAGAACATGATTTTTGAGAAAGGAAACAAAGTAAATGTCTGTGCTGTAGGGAGGGAGGACAGAGGAAGGGAGGGGGAGACAGAGGGAGAGGGGGGAGGGGACAGAATTCATTTAATGTATGTACACACTGTGCCAACTCCAATCAGCTGAGCTGCAATTATTCATGATACATGCTTTACTTATAAGAAGCCCTAAAATCCAAATAACGGAAACTTTAATTTGCATATCCTGTCTTGAGGCTATCTTAGAGTGGTCAAGTCCTTATCTTGTCCCAACAGGTGGGTCACCCTGAGCCAAAGGAAATTCATATTAACTTCACTACTCTCTTACCTGTCTCCTACTACACTAACACACATTCCTAGTCTACCAAGACGCCACTGGTATAATTTAAGCACTGCGCCCCTGGTGACCCTTAGGAGAGGTCACGGGGTAACAGTGCTAAAAGCCTAAAACTATACCAGTGGCGTCTTGGTAGACTAGGAAAGAGCTTTAGTGTAGTAGGAGACAGGTAAGTATCGTTGTTTGTAAAAACCCAAACTAGGGAGTTTCCACTAATATGATGTTGTTGGTTTGGCAGGTTTTAGATTTACAAGTGTTCAATTAACAACTTCACCTAATATTGTGGGAATTAATTTACAGTGCATCTCCCTTACTTGTCTCAACTCTGCTATTGCACTTTAACATCTACCTATCCTATTAACTGTTTACAATTAGCAGTCTGCTCTTGTGCAGATCCGTCCGAATCTACTATTTGCTTCGCTTCTCGCTTGTACCTGTTTCCCCACAACCTTAGCATTCTCGCTGTACCATGAGGACTAAGATGAAGATAAGTTGTGTGAGACACGTACAATTTTACACTGAAATGTGTTGAAAAGCATTGCAGTACTGGAACCGTATACTTAGCATCGCCTTCAAATCCTGCATATTGATTAAATTCATTAAGTGTAGCAGTGTAATTAGCCTAAATGTGCATTAATTGACTGAATGGCAATGCCATGGTTAATACTTCCATTGATGCAGCTACTTATTCTGAAAATTCAATTCAAAAGTTAAGGAAGCAAAACTTGGGATACATATATACTGTACAGTAGGCCAATTTACACAAAGGTCTGTAACTTCCAACTAATCTTACTGCTGATAACTACTTGATAAAGACATACTGTATGCTATTGACACATGTATACATGCATTCCGGAATATGTTTTGAACAGTAAGTTAGTTGAGATTGAAAATTTCTCACTGCAGTAGGGGGTTGGCGGCATCCAGCAGTGTTGATGCTTACATACAGCAGTGCTACTGGATAGTAAAGTGGAGACGAGGTAATTAGAACTGACAAAGCTGCAGCTATGGTGTAGGCCGCCTACTATGTCTATATCCCTGAACAGTAGTAATACTTCACACGTGTGTGCAGTTACTAGCACTATGGAACGCCAAGAGAGAGGCTCACATTAAATAGGATGATGTATGAAGAGATCAGAGATACTGTATTCAGTACTGTGTGTCTGTGTATTGTCAAGTGATACTTGTAAAACTGTGCATAATGATAATAATTTATTCTTATATAGCGCTTTACATCAAAGAATGATCTCAAAGCACTTCACAAAATCGCATAAATGATAACAACTTAATATTAAACCAGCATAAAAATAATACAGCCTAAAAATATTGCATCCTAAAAATTACAAAAATAATTGCATACATATGAACAATTGCATACATATGAACATATGAACTGAATTTACGTTGTATGTACAGTGATAAGTTTTACACTTATATATGTACATGTTAACTGATATATGGTACATTTAAACTGGTGTGCGTGAAAGTTACATTTAATAAAAATAAATAAATAATAATAAATAACTTACATCCTTGGTCCATGTACATTTTACTTGTATAAACATGTACCACACATAAATCACTTCACATATATGCAGTTGCATGTACAGCATGTCTCTTTACAATGTGGACATAGCTTTTAGTGCATAATTTTGTCATGTACTGAACATCTAATGGGCCTTTTGGCTAGCTCCAAACAACTCCTAAATTTTGTACTTCTTACAGTATATCATAACAATGTGGACAAATTGTAAAAGAACTTTTGCCTAAATTATGAACCAACTTGTACCTGCACATACTGTATATTCAAGTTGTAAATTATGGCACAAGTTTGGCAGTTTGAAATTATCATAAAAGATTGTAAAATATATGAAAAACTGCAAACCCACTGTACATAGCAATTAAATTATTAATTTTGTCATATTGAGTTAAATTATAATATGCATAGTAAAGGTCATTAGTAGGATATATTGCTCATTATATTAATATGCTAGAAAGTTAAATAGTGGTCACTGATTCACATTTTAGCGTAAGTATTCTATTGCAGCAATCAAAATGTTTCTCCTCAGTGAGATATTTAATTATCTATATCAAACACTGTTCAATATGTGTGTTTAAAGAGTCAGAACTTGGAAAGTAGTTTTTAAAACTTCTTCTTTTAAATCATGGTACACTCGGCATGCTAACATTTGGAGCCAACACTGGTTACCTTTAATACAAGGGTTGTCTTTGTTAAAATATAGATTTACTAGATGGAAAGAACTGGAGTAGTTTAGGATATCTTTTCCTTCTACTACTATGTATGGATAGAAAGGTATTTTGCTACATCCTAACCTCTGAGGTGAGTAAAGTGTATGATGTCTAGTTTCAATTCAGGCTACTCTTTGGCTGTCTATAGTAGTAGGTCTTTGAACACTTAACTAATAGATAACAAACTACAATATACTCTTCACCGTACAAGTTGCCTATTACCTTCTAAGTATAGAATTAGCAATTACAACATTTACTTCACTCCTCGCTTATCTGTCTCCCCACAATCTTAGCACTCTTGTTGTACCGTGTCTAGAATGAACTGGTAACCTTTTATCACCTTGAGAACTCTCTGACCAGACCCCTCTGGTCAATGCCCTTCATTCTCATTCTACTACCCAAATTAGTATCTACATCATTCTATTTTGTGTGGATGTATATTCTTCTTATTTCGATTGGAATGGTTTCCTACTGTAGGATGGTTTTTTGGTATTTGGAGACGGAGAGAGATGGTCGTAGAGCGTCTCAGACCCAGTCACCAAAAGTTTTAAGTAGCGTCAACCGGGACGTATATATCTATAGAAGGGGACTTGAATGCCGTCTGGAACCTGCAAACTTGCAAATCCAGTCCCAACGGGGACGCAAAGAAGTAAGGACACGACTGGTGGTCACGAGGAGGTCCGTACCGAAGCAAGGAAGAGAATGGGAACCCAGACATGAACGGAGTGGATCTCAGCAGGTGTCATTAGAGATGCAGGGTTTTGGGAACCCAGGAGACCAGAGGGAGGCTGGAGGAGAGGGGTCTGATTCGAAGCAGAGAGAGACAATGAGTGCTGAGACGGGACCACAGCAGGTCCTGATTGTGGTCCCATATGGGCCACAGAGATTAGCATTAGAGGGAGAATACAAGCTTTGTTGGAAAAGCAGATAGTCGTAGAGGATTCCGGAGAGACGGGACTTTCTTTCGGTCCTCATTCTTTCTATGCAAAACAGAGACCGATTTTGGCATTCCATCCTAACCTGAAACCTCTCAGATTGGTAACAGATTCCAAAACACTTCCGTATGGAAACCCCTGCACTCATTATTCCGCTACTCAGGAAGCTGGGCATGTGGGCTTCAAAAATGCTTACACATACCAGTGCACAAGAAACATCAATGTTACCTGACCATCTGTTACGAGGGAAGGGACTACCAGTTCAGGGCATTACCACTCGGTCTGTCCACGTCGCCCCCCGAGTGTTCACAACAGTGGCGTTAGCAGTGGTGTCCTTCCAGAGGGGAAAGAGGGGTGACGCTCTTTGTTTATCTTTAAATTGGTTAATAGTGGGAGTGTCAGAGGACAATACAAGAAGGAACGTAGGGTTACTGAGTGTCAGGGGTACAGTGTACGAACATTTATGGAGTTGAAGAGGGCAGCAGGGGTACAGTTTATGAACGTGTATGGAGTTGAAGAGGGCAGTCTCCTTGGTGAAGGTAGGTGAGACTGCACCTGGTCTTCAGGTAGGGAATCACTTTGGCAAGGGACATGATCTCATGAGGAAGGGCATTGACTGGAGGAGGGGTCCAGTCATAGAGGGCACACAGTGATAACAGGTTACTAGTTCATTCTAGGCACAGTAGAACAAGGACCGTGCTAAGGTTGTGGGGAGACAGGTAAGCTTGTCACTAGTAAATATCCAAACCACTAAGTTTTGGAATTTATTGAAGCCGTGGCCCGTGGGATTGGGACAGTTTCAGGGAACAATTTATCCTATTTATCACATTGCTATTTGCTAAGCAAAATGTGCAAATTGCTAAACATATGCAACTTAGGTGTGGAACAGTTTTGTGCACCAAAGAACCATCATAGTACATGCGATAATGTTTAGAAACGTTCAAAACTGCAGCTAGTGCATGTACAAACATATACATACACAAAATTTTGAACACTTAAATATCCCCATAGTTTGTATTAAAACTTTGTAAGCTGTTTGTGTGCTGAGGAAGTGAAAAATCAGCATGCAACCGACCCATTTAACAAACAAATTCTCTGAAAAACATATTGAGAGCCTGGGGCAATACATCCCTTCCTTCATGCTGAAACTATTGGAAAGTTATTAAAACACATAAATTGTGCAGTAATCTCTGTAAGCTCCCCTTGAAAACCACATTTAGTCTCCCCCCACAACATAATTTAAGAGGTGAATATGCCTGCTCTTATAGCAATTACAATGACTTGTACTGTTGTAATATTGGCTTCCTCAGAATCTTGCCTTTGAGCAACTAGCACTTAATATGTCGTCATTTTTGCTTAATTTGAATCTCCTGTATCTGTTGGGCAAGTATGATGTACAAGTTTGCAAGTCTCTTCTTATCATCTGTGTCGCATACAGTATGAAGATGTACAGTATACTGTATCCAACAGTGGGAGCTTCTAACATATTTATATAGTTCTTAAGACATTCATTTGAAGGGGCATGTCGCATTGACAATCTTTTTATTTAGCAACAATTACTGGCTTTCCGGTCCGAACTTTAACCCTTTAACATGTGACATGTTACAAGACCTGTAACTAAAAGGATGCATGCATGGTGTAATCGTTCAATGTTCAAAACTTGAAATCGTAAATATGCAAATTGTTACAATTACATGTTCTCTATAATATATTTCAAGGAACTGGTACTACTGTATTAGCCAGTTGCTTCCTGGATGAAAATACATATGTTAGGTTAATTATCTTATCAGATAAAGCATTATAGTAACATAATTGTTCTAATTCAGAGCTGGTCAGAATATTTTAGCTACATTTTGTTAGATTTTTGTCTAAGGTTTATAATGTTTAATCCTCTAGCTGTATGGACGTGAAGTACATATTGCACGTTTAATTGTAGACCTCTTCTGAAGCCTCCTCCCGACACATCCTGTATCTTGCATGCTAGTCTCAGCGAGCAAGGTACAGTAGCTGATCTAAATATAGCCTCACTGCTGTAGATTGCCAATTAAAATCATGGTTAGCAGCTACACGCCATCCTCGTCGCTACGGTAAAAACTTGAGAGGAAGATCATACTAAGCCGACTGTATTTAGCAGCTACAGTACAGTAGGCATGTAGTGATTGTACTGAATGCTGTTGAATAAAGTCAAAGAGATGGAAGATATTCATTCATATTGGAAAGTTCTATTGCTTACAAGAAGTTATCAAAAGAGCTAGAGACTCTCTGTCATGACTGTAGCCTACAGTGTCTATTGTCACTATGATTATAGCCTACAGTGTCTATTTAATCACTCTATGACTGGTAGCCTACAGTGTCTATTATCACTATATCACTGTAGCCTAGTACAGTGTCTATTTTCACTTCACACTGTAGCCTACAGTACAGTGTCTATTATCACTATATCACTGTAGCCTAGTACAGTGACTATTATCACTATATCACTGTAGCCTAGTACAGTGACTATTATCACTATATCACTGTAGCCTAGTACAGTAGCTATTTATCACTATATCACTGGAGCCTATAGAGTGTCTATTATCACTATATCATTGTAGCATATAGTACAGTGTCTATTATCACTATATGACTGTAGCCTAGTACAGTGTCTATTATCACTATATTACTGTAGGGCTCCTACAGTGTCTTTTAGCTTGAGTACTGAAATAGCATCCAATAGATATGTTATTCTTGATCCTTCAGTTTGGAAAGTCCCTATTAAGGCAAGAGAGGATAAAAAATGTACAGTAGTTAGCCTGTGCTACCCATTAGCACAGGCAATTGTGTTAAGTGCCAAGCTTATTAAATGCATATTCCTTCAGTTTTGAAAAATGTATGTTCTTAAGATCTCTGTGTAAAGCTATCTTGGACTATTTTCTAACTCGTTCTTACAATTTCTCAGCTAGATCACTGTATGTTAATTGGTTTACCTTGTGTAAATATTAGTGGCTAAGACATTTATTTAATAGTTACATAAAACCAACAACTGTGTGTACAGAAGAGTCGTTTAGACATTAGTTTCGATTCAGTGTGAGCAAGGTGTTTATGTGAATGGTGAGGCATACAGCAGCTGGCAAGTTCTGTTCTGATAGTAATGTCTCTTGAGTAACAATTGTTTACCTGCCCCAAGTGTGTGGATTAACACAACAGGATATATATAGTATAGAATTAGACATTTTGATCTTTATAGTCACCAATTAACTCACCTGTGCATTATTGTGTTTATTACCTGATTGAAACAAAAAGAAAAAGAATTTTCATTATTTGTTGATTTCAGCATCTCTAGATCATCTGTAATACATTGGGAGTATATATTTTTAAATCTTTTGCATAATTTGCATTGCTCAGTTTCTTACTGTTTCCATCTGTCTCCAACCTATACACTTTCCCATACTTAGAGTTACATGGCTGGAAAATGTTTAGCACAGTTGTACAATCCTACAGTTCTTCTTGGGTACTTTTGGATGGTTCGGCGCATTCCTTGTGAATGTCAACGTTCTTGATATATCTTAAATGCTCCCAGCTGGACAATGTAGCATGCACCAAACCATGTTCTTCAAAGTACAGTTATATCTAGAGACAATGCATATTCTTCTAAGTTCTGCTATCATGGGCGATGAATTGCCATATCAAAGTGCCCAGTGAATGACTAATGGCCTTAGAACAGTATGGCTGGTTATATCATCTCAAATTAATGTAATCATAAATTGTACAGCGCTACAAAATGTTCTCTGAGCTATACTCTGACATATTGACACAAGTCCTGTGTACCGTGGGTACCACAAACGAACTTCAGTTAATGAGGCTTGTTATCTCAAAACAAAGTTCTCGACTGAAGCATGCTGTAGATAGTAATAGCACCAGTGATATGTATTGAAGTTGGACTAATGGCTCGTTGTGTAATGTAGAATTCTGGTGTTGAACAATGGTGTTAAAAGTGTAAAATAAAGTACAGTAGTTTAATGAACAGTACTGTAGCATAAAGATAGTGTTTATGTTGCACACTCATTTTAACATCCAGTGTGACACAGTATGACATATTTATGTGTTCAATGTGGAACATAAATCCCTTTAAGGTGCAGGGTTTTATTACAGATTATATCCTGTGCTCAGTGTGGAACACAAAACCCTTTAAGATGCAGGTTTATATTGTGTTCAATGTCGAACGCAAAGCCTTTTAAGGTGCAGGCTTTTGTTTTTACAATTTATACACTGTGTTCAATATGGAACACATACACACTCACAGTCTAGTCTCTAGTTCCATTTCGCTTTCCACTTCTTATTTCAAACCTACAATAACTTTCTGAAGTTTTGAAACTATGATATTCACTTGGCTCCTGGCTTATTTATCAACTCACTTCCACAGCACTCTCGTTCTACCGTGTCTGGAGTGAATTGGTAACTTTTTAACACTATGTGTGCCCCAGACCCCTCCAGTCGATCACCTCCCTTTTCACTCTACCACCCAAAGTCTTTAGAAGACTGTTCGTTTTTGTCGCGGATATCTGTTTCGATCCTGGTCTGTGTTACTTGAATCCATCATCTGCACACCAATTAATGTCATTCTCTCAATAGCAGGCCTTGTTTGTAAGAGTATAATATATACTATACATTGTTGTATTATTATTATGTACACTAGAGCTCTGTACACTAGCTGTATTACCATTCCATGTAGTTTAATAGCTTCATTCTCTCTCATCTTAATAGATATTCCAAAGATGACGCGGCAGACATCTATTCCCGGCGAATCTCCGCAGTCTCCCAGAAGAGACGACCAGCGCTTAATCAGGAGGAAGATGGCCGGTATCTCCTTAGATTTTTCCTTGTTCAAGATGCCTCAGTCAGCGAAGATAAACCGCTCCAACTTCATCGGCCGCAAAGGCAGCAATCCAAGCCAGTCGGTCGGCCAAAAGTACGTTCCTAAGCCATCCCCGGAGAAGAAGAAGTCCCGTAGGATATCGTCGAACAAACCCTTAGACGTGGACGCGACTCAGTTTATCAAATACAAAGGGGACGTGGGCACCCGGGCAAGGTCCCCCTCACCGTTCTCCGGCATTCTTACCCTCCACTTGCACGGCGGCCGTAAGATGAGCACTAAGAAGGAGATGAGGGACCTGTATTGTGTCGTGGAAGTGGACTGCGTGCACAAAGCCCAGACGTGCACCATCTGCGGCCACGACGAGTTCTGCTGGGACGAAAAGTTTGAAATTGACTTGGAGCAGTCCCACTGTTTAGGTCTAATGATCTACAGTTACGGATCAGACTCGGACATGAAACAGAAACTCTGTTACAGAACTGCCGTGAGGTTTAGCAACCTCTTCTCACAGATGAGGTCGAAGGAGGAGGTACACAACCTGGCCCTGAGATTAGATCCCAGAGGGACACTTTATGCAACACTTTCATTCACAGAAAGATCCGCCACCTTGAAGAGGGTCCCGTCGCTGGACAGGAGGGGGGTGTTTGGGGTCCACATTGATGTGGTCGTTAGGAGGGAGGGTGGGGAAAAAAACATTCCATTTATCGTTCAGAAGTGTGTGCAGGAGGTTGAATTAAGAGGCCTGAACTCTATAGGTATCTACAGAGTCTGCGGGT
>JAAAKB020000003.1:646-13209 GCA_010014835.2 Apostichopus leukothele | reverse complement strand
TTTTCCAACGAAAACGTGCCGTTTCAAAAAAAAGAAAAAAAAGGGTACCCCTCTTCTAAGTTCTGTACATCAGTGCAACGGGGGCCCCCTTTGGTCGGGGGCCCCTGGGTTCGCCCCGTCCGAGCCCATAGGCGTTACGCCGCTGACTTAAACTTAACCTACGAGAATTGTCTCATCTGCTAAAGAATTTCGCAAATGACTGCCCGTTCATTTTGAATGAAGTTAACCGCGTTGCAATGGAGAAGCACGTAAAAGCTAAAACCGACGTTAGATTCACGTGTACTACCCTCGCATGTCTTCACATCTTGAACAGGGCATTGTGTAAAACGTGTACTGAATATATGGCCACTGCATATATAATGCATGCAGTGAGTGTTCCAATGTACAGACATGTCGTGAAACACAGTTTATGTACGGCTGGTCTATAGTACGTTGTGAATATACGGTAAGGATCTGTAGTACACCACCGCTTTTACGGAAAAAGAAACCAAAAACAAGTTGTGCGAGTCTTCCTATAGCAGAGATGAACCATTGTTGATCTTTGTGATAAGAGGTTGGTTTTTTAGAATTAATTTTTAAGTAAGGTCAATTAATCGTTTCGTGTTTTATTTGTCAGAAAAGAAGGCTTTTATTTTCAATTTCAGTCTCGATTGTGGGAAACAAAGAGTCATCTTGCCTTTGGCCTAAAACAAAGCAAGCGTTACATGTAAATGTTAACTGAAAGTAGCCTAGCCTCTTGGCTATTTTACCGTTCCAAATCTCAAACTTTCTAACGTCAGAAAGCCTTAGAAATTCGTTTCGGCCTAAATTAAACATTCACACTGTTATTGAAATATTTTACATATTTGTGTTGTTTGGAAAGCGTTGAAGAACACTAGGCCTAGCCTAACTCTAAGTTTCTAACTGTCTAAGTTGTTTGGCACGCAGTAGGCCTAGGCTAGTGGGATGAATATAGCGAAACATAGATCGCCACAAAAGTGTTGGGACTCAATGCTATTTATGAAGCTTTTTGTGGATCGTTGGAAATTCAACATAAATTTATTATTTGGCATTGCACACACGACAAAAGAGAGAATTATTTTTATCAACACGAAACATTTGATGATTAGGAACCAGTGTAGGCTAGGCATACTAAACGCTACTGAAGCCACACAATATAGCAGAACGTTAAGTGCTGATTGATGGCCACGGTTAACTTGAACTATTTTGTCTGGAGACTCGAAATATCTAGGGATATGAAATTAGGTTTTCCTTTTTCCAAGTAAGCATTATATTTCGGAACTGAAAATTTTACCTTTTTGGAAAAGGAAAGTCCAGCCTATATTATCAGTAGCCTATGTGTGTGTAATTTCTCTTGTATGGGTAGTGTGTGCAACACCTTAGACCAAATGTGCACACAGAAAAATAACATGTCCTTTTGGTATTAGTAAAGTGTTTGCTTTATTGATTTAATTGTCTTACCGACTTGTTATTTGGGTTCGATATTTTATCATTTTGGGTAAAATTCAATCACGAAAAGTTTGACTGGAAGTTTGATTTTACCACATCATTTCAATCACAAGAAAGAGGCATTCGTCACTAGTTAACAGCTATCTATAGTTTCAGATTGCATTGTCTAAATATCTTAACTGTAATCGAGCTATTTTGTTGAATTCTTTGGGTTTTCCATTTCAGATTATGGAATAATGAGTGCTGCATAACTGTAGAATCATTCGCCCAACAATGTCTTCAAGACCACCATCAAATCAGGGGGGTATGATGGATCCCAACACCCCTATGACAAATCAACAAATGGCCAACAATGCCATGCAACAAGGGCACAGTCCTATGGCAGCACCTAGCCCTGCTTCAATGACCGGAGGTCACAGTTCTAGTCCAGCACCTTTAAGACCAGTACCGAGTCCAAGCCCCATGCATGTTGGACCTGGCCCTAGTCCAGGTGGAATGCACGGCCCTTCACCTAGTCAGAGTCCAATGCATGGACCTAGCCCCGGTCCAATGCATGCCCCAGGGCCATCGCAGAGCCCCATGCCTATGTCTCAGAGTCCAGCTGCTATGCAATTAGCCCCTAGTCCTGGGATGCCACATGGGCCCGGTGGAATCCAAGCGACCATGGCGGATGGTAGCGTGATGCATAATGCTAGTCACATGGCCGGCCCTCATCGACAGATGATGCATCAAGGCCAAATGCCGAACCAAGGTCCAGGAATGTCCCATAACACTCCGATAAGCCAGGGGCCTATGCCTAACCAAGGTAACCCCATGCAGCAGTTTCAGTCGCCGATGGGCGGTAATCAGACTATAATGCACCCTGGAAATAGAAGTGCCATGCCTCACCCTAGTCAAGGTGCGATGCCTCCGAACCAAGCCTACTTAGTGAACCAAGGAGGACATATGATTGCAGGTCACAATCAAACTCCTATGCAACCAGGGACAATGCCGGGACAAGGTGGACCTCTGCCTAACAACCAGTCCGCCATGATGAACCCGCCAAGTGGACCCCCGATGAGTGGCCACCATGGCATGATGCCGACTCAAAGCAACATGGGACCTCAGGCAGGGAATTACCATCAGGGACAACCCAATTCTGGTTATCCCCCAAGCCAATACAACCAAGGCCCGATGCCTACCCCTCAAGGGAGCATGCAACCAAGCCAAGCTGCAATGAACCAGCCGGGTGGTCCAATGCCAAATCAAGCCTACATGCACGGACCTGGTTCCATGCCGTCCAGTCACGGCGGCCCTCAACCTCAGCAAGGCCAAGGTTACCCACAGGATGCCCAAAACTATGGCTTGCTGCAAAGGGTGAGTTTATTAAGGACTTGATTTATTGGTTTAATCTTGCAGCATGATCCTTTACTGTTGAAGTTAAGGGTATGTTCATAGACTAAAAATAATAGAGATGTTCAAATGATGGTCTACCAAATTCTAATTAAATTGTGCCTGAAGTAACCGTTAGGTTATTTTTGTTGGTACTTTGTTGCCTTCAGAGTTGTTTGACTGGCTGCTACAGTATCAAATGTAGAGCACGTAATGTTTTGATCCAACAGAATCTCTAGACAACAATTTCTACTCTCCTCTGAAGAAGATCCTGCTCGGATTGAAATGTCAAATAACTCTGACTTTTATACATTTACCTGGATAGGAATTTAATTTTTTGCTTTGGGAATATTACATAAGCAGTTTGTTAACACTGCTGAGAGGATTTATTGAAGTCTTTCTTGGTATTTGCAAAATGATCAAGAAGTTTGAAGATGTATAGCAGTTATTTAGTCAGGAACAGTAAGTTGAGTGTTATATTAGGGACAACATTTGGAGCTTTCAATTTAACTGCTACACAAAATATTAAGATTAAGGTTTTTCCCTGGCTTTGTCACAATCAGTGTGATGTCACTTTTATGAACTTATAATTACAGGCATTGGAGAGCATGCAGGAGAAAGGATTGCAGAATGATCCACGTTACAGCCATCTCATGTACATGGCAAGCAGGGCCAAACCCTATCAACAGCAACAACAGCAACAGCAGCAACAACAACAGCAGCAACAACAGCAGCAACAACAAGGACCTCCTCAACAGCCCCAAGGTCCTGGAATGAGTTCTACTCCAGTCCATAGTTCAGGCCCAGCAGGGGTAGCTCCGGGTTCATCTGGACCTATACCTGCACCCAGTCAAGGACCACCACCACAGGGCAGTCATCCAGGTAAGCTATTTCAATTGTGGCAGTGCGACAGGAGATATGATGATTCCATTAGGGAAGCAATAACACACCGGCCAATTTGGTAGAAATTGATCAGTTTATTTACATATTTTATTTACGTATTAATATGTTTGTCCCATCGCAAATGTATAATCGTGGATGGGCATACTATGTAACAGTGAAAATCAGTTGAAAGATAGAGAGTACATAGTTCAAAAATTAGACGAATGAAAAATAACAAACCTCTTCTGACGCTGTTATTACATTCTAATGGCAACTTAGTGGTAGGTGGCCATTACAGGGCTGTTTCAGATGACAGAAATTACTGTCTATCTATCTGTCTGTCTGTCCATTCAGACAGACTATTCCCATAGGACCCCACCGTATATAATGATCAACACACAAGACAGTGTGAATAATTAAAGAAAGCATGTCTTGATCTAACTTCAATCCTTTTGTTTTAAATTATTTTATTTCACAAGCAGCTGGATTTGCAGGTCAGATGGATGCACCCACAGGGGGATCAGCATCGTCCAGTTCAGGTGGTACCCAACCACAGATGAACCAAGTACCACCCGGTGCGTCATCATCCCCAGGGCCTAATCCCAATCAGAGGCAGCAGCCTCCCTTTGCTCATGGGCAGCTACAGCAGTTGAAGGCTCAGATCCTGGTGTATAAACTACTGGCCAGGAATCAACCTCTCCCAGATAACTGGAGGCAGGCCATACAGTCAAGACCAGTGTGGGGACCAGGAGGTGCTCCATTCCCTAAAACCATGGGTAAGATTGAATCTGAGAGAACCACCCTCCACCCCCCCTCCCCCAAAAAAAAAACACCTTAAAGAAATTGTGTAATATCAAGGAATAATTGAGTGTTGAAAATGAAGTAGTTTTGAAGACTCTGGACACTTGTGTCTGGTAAAATATTAATATTAATATATAATAAAATATTAATATTTTAATATGGTTCCTGTGTGCAAAAACGGCTATATACATATTTGCACTTGTGTAGCAATTTGACAACTTTGCATGTCATTTTGCTATGTCATACTAGATACATTATACCCTGATGATATGACCCGCCCCTACCCCCACTTATACCACAATGATTACCTCATGAATGTAACTATTGCAAAAGTTAAATGTTACAACCAAATTAAGTAAGTCTTCATTTATCAAAATCCTACAAGTGACTGATATTTTGCCTAAGTTGCCACACCACATGCCTTCTCCTATGCTAGGCCAATGTAAATCTGCTATAGAACTGCTGTAGGTCTGGGATTGGTTTGGGGGGGTAGGGGCAGGGGTGAATTTTCCCATTCTGTTTCAAAAGTTTAACGATAATTGAAGGTTTTTAATGTGTAATTGTGAGATTTATGTTATGCCTCTGGTGGCAAATATTAACATTGCAAATGAAATCACTGGAGGAATTTCAAATTGAAACTTGAGTAAAATGTGATCTGTTCATAATTTTTTAAACACAACATTACTAACCGTCTTCTGTCACAGGAATGCCAAACCAAGCACCATCAGGGCCCCCGGGTCCACCGACCAGTGGTGGTCCAACTCAGTGGCCTCCTTCATCGCAGAGCCCCAGCCAGAATAGTAACATAGTCCCTCATCCCCAGCCATCTCCACAACATCCACCGTTCCCACAGCAGAAAGGAGCCCAGCCTGTAAAGGCACCCACAGTAAGTGCTTTAACTCAGTTCTAGGATCTGTTCTTTGATTGTAGTGGTTTAAAGACCCGACAAATGTACCTGGATTAAGCTTGGCATTTAGTACTTTTGCTGACTCGGTGATGTGTCCTACTTGGAGACGCCTGTATACATTCCACAACACCTAGTATAGACTGCCTGCTTTCCTTTAAAGTTATTCATTCCCCGCTATGAAATGATTTGTTTTTAGCAGAGGTGCGATAAACTTGCTTGAACTATAGCGATGGCAAAAACGTTTGACATTGTGACGTGCAAGTTCACTGTCATCCCGCTCAAAGAGGCTTCCAGAGTTACGGCAGAAATGTTGCCATCTTGTAAGTGTTTCTGTAGATTGTGTTAAGTCAGATCATGTTTACATCCAGGACACCCTTGACAGACCTCGGTATGTACGGCAAAAAGCAACCCGGTGATGAGGTTTCTGCTTGAGTTTGGTTTCTGTTTTTTACACTCTTTCAGAGTACAGCAGTCCCCCAACCATCTCCCCAGTACCAGAAGACACAGTCTAACATACCAACTGTGATGATGCTACAGCCCAAGCAGAACAAGCTAGTACCCGTCGAGAAACCCGAAGGGATTGACCCAATTACAGCGCTTAACGAGAGAGAAAACAGGTCAGGGTCTTGCCGTGCTTCAGTCTCTCTCACAAGCTTTGTTGCTAGCAAAGCAGTACATGACAACCATAATAAAGATCATAAGTATATATATGTACAGTGAGAATATATGACACCATAATAAAGATCATTAGTATATATGTACAGTGAGAATATTCTCTGGCAGTACTAATGCTATGATGGTTGTGAAAAGTACTTTTTGGTAAATTGCTCAAATTTAAGTGAGGAAAGATCAAAACCTTATATAATCAGTGAAATTATTTTTTGGTGCAAAAAGTTGCCATCCTTATCACATCTGTGACTAGCTAAATAAGTCAAAAGTTTTATCGTCCGAGTTTAGAGAGGTACAAACCTCAGCAAATGCATTTTTCACGAAAGGACATTCATTGCAGGAAATAAAGGGAAGATATTTGCGTATGGGATGGTGGCCATTATGGGCATTTAGTCAATGGTGAAAGGAATGTGTGGATCTTAGATTTTAATGATCACCACACGAAACCTAACTCTTTGCAATTCTCGTGTCTCTGTAGGATTGCATCCCGCATTGCGTACCGCATCTCAGAATTACAGTCCTTGCCCGGTAGCCTACCACAGGATTTGAAAGTGAAAGCCACTATAGAACTGAAAGCTCTACGGCTACTGAATGTTCAGAAACAGGTACGTTGTAGTTTCAAGAGTAGTTTCAGAAAGCTTTTAGTACATACAGCACATTGTGTCTGCTACAGCCTTAAAATATCGAAATCATGAGATATTCATTTCTGGTATGTAATATAGTGATGTTCAATTTGTTTGAAGAAAAACATGAAAAGAATACCAGTAACACAAGTTCTCAAATTCTCAAAGTGTCATATCTTTAGGAAACAGTAAGTAAGCTTGGTAGTTGATAGCCTCTAGCATGTATATATATATATATTTATATATATTTACACACACATAAACATATTATGTAGGAGGCAAGAAGCAACCGTCACTCCTTCTTTTGCGGTGGGATAAAATTATGAATATTTTTCAATTTAAAAGTTATAGGTCACACACTATGACACATGAGAGAATGTTGGTTGAAATGTAATTCCATAATAAATCAGTATCCAGATAGTATATTTGGTGAGGTTCCACGTGACTCAAAAAGTCATTTCTAAAATGGACAAAATATATCATTTGAATACCTTCTCTTAACGACAAACATGCCCAGATTATGTGTGCACATCATCTAGATGTGATATAAGTTACAACATCTATGATTGTCACAAGGCACCACATACTGTAACGATTGCAAGTTTGTCAAAATTCCTGTACCAATATATATTACTGTGTAATTCAAACCTACAGAATTCATGTTTTACAATTGGAGTGTGCAGTGGATAGAAAATGTGGTGAACTTGAAGGCAGAGCTTACCCTTTTTGTAATCTTAGTAATTTACCCAAAGCCGCCAAATTGAGGTTTGTTACAGACTGAGACATCATCATCAACCAACCTCATCCGAACTCCTTTTCCATGATTTTCAATCCCATCCGTTCGTCAGTAGATATAAAAACCTCCAAGATAGACAACTGCCGCCGCTCAATACCACTGCGATACAAATTCCACAGCGGCGGAATACGGTATGACAGGAATTTGCCAACCAAAAGCCTGGGGGCTTATTTTAGGGGTCAAAATGAACAGTCAGTTTTATTGACGATGAAGAATTGAAATTAAAGTAAGTGAAATGTAACTAATGAGAAGTGTTGAAAGGATTATGTCATTTAGGCTTTAACAGCAAACCTGTCAGACTGGTATGAAATTGTAACTACTGCAACTGTTTCGAATAATTAACCACAACTGAGTGCTAGGTGTGTACCTTGTCTGTTTAGTACAACTTAGTATAGTTTACTGTAAATTTAGTATTAATCTTGTCCAACTTAAGTTCAAAACATCTTGCAACAACAAATAACGAACAAATAGGTTTACTTATCACTCTTTGCTTTCATACAACAACTTTCTATTCTACGAATTCATCTGCAGATAAAGGGGCTTTATGCATAATTAGTTTTGATTCATTTTATACACTAAACTGAATACCTAAATCCAATTGCATTGCAGGTTTAATATGAATGGTCACATTTCATTTTAAACTATGAAGAAAATGCAATTTTGTTTGGATATCCAATTTGCTTTTTCCATGTCATTATAATATTCTACATGCATACATGCGTCATTAAATGTATATCATGTATATCTGATATGGCTGTGTGTACGTGCCATAAATCATGTGTATGGAGATACAAATGTATCTATAATGTCACTGAGAGGTCAAGTTGAACTGTTTCTTGCAGTTAAACTGTTCTTTGAAACCCATTAAAATAATGTCACTGTGAGGTTATACGGGTACAGTTAGTTTGGAACTGTTCCTGGTAGTGAGTGAAAAAAATTTAGACCAAGAATACGGCACTAAATTCAGCGAGTAATGAATCAGAAAAGACCTCTAGATCCCCAAAACATTATTACAGATAAATGCATTATACTGGATCTCAGGATAGTTAATCTTACAAGAAGGCTCAAAAGTGTATGAAAAAAAAGTGTAATCCTTGACTAAAGAGTCATTAGGCCTATTGTGTTTATTAAATAATTAATAACCTCCACACATCATGCTCATTCAGGTTTACTGTCTTATTTATTGCATAATTAATTTACATCTACAAATCAAGCTGTGAGTGATAAACTTAATTACAGTACTTCATTTCAAGTTTATATGATGCACACTAAAACAAAATATTGAAAATCTGACTTGGATGAAACAGATGAAAAGAGGGCCCGGGTGTTGGACTATAGGGTACTGTATACAACAAATTTGCTACAAAGAACCCATAAGTTGACAGAGGAAGGAATGCATTTTACTTGAGTATTTTATAATTATTAAAAGATAGGTCAGACATGAATATTCATAGTGCAGGTTGAGGTTAACATGTCTTTTCATCTTAAGAATGGTTTGCTTAAAAGATTTTTGTATGTTTTAAGCTGTCTCCTAATTAAGAATAGTCATTAAAATTATTTGAGTGGAAACAGGCAAAGCCAGGAGTCATGTAAGCTTTGTTACTGTTTTATATTAGAAAATCACAATCACATTTGAATTTGCTAAAATTGTCAATGAACATTGCATTAACATACTAAGAAAACACATACGACCGAGTCCATATACAACACACAGTGGCATTCACAGGAATTAGCTAAAATTGTCAATTAACATGTCATTAACATACTAAGAAAACACATACGACCGAGTCTATTATAGCTACATATATTATATAGAACACATAGTGGCATTCACAGGAATTAGCTGAAATTGTCAATTAACATGTCATTAACATACTAAGAAAACGCATATGACCGAGTCTATTAAAGCTGTACAGTATAGAACACATACATGTAGTGGTATTCACAGGAATGGAGGGGAGGGTCATGGCCCCCACTGGAGCTACATGTAATATATGTTCAGAATATCTACCTATTGTACTTGGACCATGAAACATAACCTTGGAAACATGCTTTGCTCCTAGACATGACACCTTTCTATAATTAATCATACAATATAGGTTAATAATATTATATCTGTTTCATGAAATTTAAGTCATTAAATGTAATGAACCATTTCAAAATACAGTCAAAAGACAAGACTAAACTCTACAAAATTTACCAATAAGAGTATAGAAGATCAGAGTGCAGTAGTACTGCAGTGACAAGTAAGCCTTCGATCATTAGTCTGTCACATTCAATAATGTTTGCTTTGTTCCTGTGGAAGTTTTGTCCAGACTTATTACAGAGACAAACTTGACTGATCTCTTAACAGACAACAAAAGGATGCTAGGAATATTTAGCTAAGTTAAGTGCCATAGGAAGTGACAATCAAATTCAACAAATCTTTACCTCCGGTTCTCTGAAACCTTTCCTCTTCTCTATTTTATACAATTCCCTTTTTTACTTCAATCAGGAAGAGCAAAGTCCTAAAAATACAAACATTTGTCCTTCCTGAAAATGTCAACCCAAAATTAGCTGTTGCCAAATAAGGAATTCTGATCGTTAGTGACAAGCTATACAAGTCAAAATAATTTGTTGGGCATTCATTGCATTAACTCAACTTAAATTTCCCTTCAACCCCGGTATCAGGCTGCCGATAATTTCATCACTCTACTTGGGCTTAACTTGATCGCTACCTCTGGAAAAAAATGTCTCTTTTTTTCTTTAAAACTCTCCTGTTACAAATTTACATGGAATATTTTGAAACCCACCCACTCTCCAGGGTTTCATAACTGTCTCAATATGAACTGAGAGGGAAAAACTAATTGACTAATTAAATTAAACTGTTAAGCCAACAAAGCAAATATGTCATATTCAGCATCTCATTAGTTCACCGGCTTCAGCTATCATGTAAACTGTCGTGACTAGGTACATTTTGTCTGTAAACGGGGAAAAGAAAAAAAGAGAAAAAAAAAACAAAATTACCGGCCGCGACTTAAGCGAGGCAGTCTCATGTTTCATCATGATGGAGATATTTTACTCCTTCCTCCCACACAGGATATAACGGAGTGATTTCCGGAGCACTTGGCTTGGTAATCAATCATGTGCGACGACGACCGGATGTTAGCGAGCGGTGCTGTAAACATTTCCTGGCTAAGGTTCCCCTCTCCCTTACTTTAATTTGATTGAGATGGAGAACGGCCTGTTCATTGGTCAGGAGAGAGAGGCAGAGCTTTTTACATGTTAGCAGTGCAGAAAGCGCTCATGCTGCGTCCAGTCAATGTACGTTGTAGTTTGCACTGATAAAGAGGAGGCTCCGTTTATTGATTTAATCAGCTTTCAAGGCATGGAAGCTGGTCTGGTTGAAACTGACTATTTCTCGAGAACGTCACAACTTCGGGACCACAGACACGTTATATTAGCAGCCAAAAACACCCCAGAAATCAATGCTAATTGAATAAGAATCTTTTGCCATATCAGTTTCTATATATATGCAACATCTTGAGGACTTCCACAACTGCATGATGGCAATATTTAATACATGTTTCTAGAGATTCTTTAAGTACAAGCTGTTATATACAATATAGTTTTGATGGTCTTTAGCATTATCTCTATACATACATGTATCATCATTTGTAGATGGTGAAATTTA
This sequence comes from Apostichopus leukothele, assembly GCA_010014835.2. Lineage (NCBI taxonomy): Eukaryota > Metazoa > Echinodermata > Holothuroidea > Aspidochirotida > Stichopodidae > Apostichopus > Apostichopus leukothele. The sequence continues at coordinate 2,038 of JAAAKB020000003.1, read as the reverse complement.
TGGTATGCATTAACTGAACCACTGCAGTGCAGAGTGACATAATTCACTAGATATTACAGAATGTTAATATAGCTAACGATTTTGGAAACGCACTGTTTTTCATCAATAAGACCCTAAAATTTGAAAGTACCAAAGCAGTTTGTACCCACAAATGTTCAGATGAATAAACAATGGTAAAACTATTTCCTCGAATGTCCTAAATAATGCAATAAAAATATACCAAACAGAGGACAAAACTAAAATCTTGAATATTTGAACAATAGCTTGTGTTTTAAAGTAGGTTATATTTGAAATTGTAAGGCAGGACTTCCGATCTCCTTTCAGAAATTAAATGAATGTAAAAAATTTCACTGAGAGCTTTATATGCAAATTTCAACCAACTAGTGCTGCTGGCCAAGAGAAAATCACCATGAAATTACAATAGTGCTGAGAGAGAGGCAAGGTGTTGATATTTGTTAGAAATCTGTACATGTATCTGTTATCGCATCATGTTAAATCGCTTTTGTACTAAGATGTACCTAAATGAACGGCATACTGTGTAAATACACTGCAAACTCAAACAGCTTCATTATGCAGTCAATACCAATCTTTTATATGGAAATTCGGTAAGGCATTGTCAGTAATATTTATTAACCTCAAAATCCACTTTATAGTATTTCTTCTATTTGTCTTAAATTTATTCTAGCTGGTGCATCATATACAATATACCCAACGGCTCTACTAGAGCCTTCAGCTATATATACCAAATAATAAATGCAAAACTTGTGATCATAAAATATCGTCAATTTATCAAACTAACTTACTTCCTTCCTTTGGGAATAAAAGAATAGGTAATAAAAATAGGATAATACTAACTTTCAAATCAAATTGCAGTAGGCATCACAGCGTGAGGAAGCCAACACACAATATGTCTGGAATAGAGAAGTGATATATTGGAATCCTATCTAGGGCAGGAAATCCTTAACTGCTGTAATTACTCTACCTACTGTACAATATCTCACTGTAAATATTTGGCTGAAAATACTGGAACAAAAAATCAAAAAAAAAAAAAAAACAAGGGTCCAAGAATAAATGACAGGTAGTTTTATTTTAAACTGAGCTGTATTTTGCAGTGGGATGTAACTTTGCATACAATAAATAAATCACGAGGTACGTGAGTCAACAGATTATAAGTCAAAGAGATCTGATACCCCCTCAATTTAACTAGAGATCTTCTACGCATAAACTTACATGTTCCATCTCATAATGCAAGGCTATGTTAATATGGAAAATCTGTGCCCCACAAATTTATGTAATGCAATCTTCTATTGTATCATTTCATGTCTAAATTTGTTTATCTTGCCTGGTGGGACTTGGAAGACTTTGGAAGGCGGGGAGGACCTGGGGGGAGGG
>JAAAKB020000002.1:1112613-1126208 GCA_010014835.2 Apostichopus leukothele | reverse complement strand
ACGCAAAGCACGCAGTACGTATAAAGTTTACAGGACGTGAGAAAATTTCTTTTAAAAAGTGATCAATGAATAAAATGCCCTTTTTTTATGAGCATTTTAAGGCTTCAAATTGAACACTCAGCAGGGGTTGATACAGGATTTTAAAAAGGTGGGGTGTAGCATGGGGGTCGTTGAAGCCGGCTCCCTTTAGTATTGTGTCGGGGTACTCCCACCAAAGAAATAAATAAAAAAGAATACCATGAATTGTTTGTGTAAGTTTGGAATGGGGGGATGTAGCCCCCCCCCCCCCCTACACACACATACATCTCTCGGATCTGCACTAGCATAGGCATCTGCGCAGGTTATGCGGTCTTTGAAGGTTGATTTTACACTCTGTTTCTCTTAATAACAGCGACGACGAAGACGTGGGTGAAGATGGCTACCTAATACCAGATAAGCTGTGAGTGAGAAATGAATTACGTCATTTAACATAAGCCTCTGCTATACTTGAAAACAAAGAGTTTACTTTATAATCATTTAGTAGTATATACAGCTGCTCGGAAACAGTATCGTTCATATAGCTCATAATGACTTCATGAAGGTATATTGGCTCACGTTCATAATATGTACTTTGTGTCCAGCCTTGAAGATTTCATGATTAATTGAGGGTAATGGTAAAATATTTACCGATATGGTATTCAAGAGATACCAGTTGGTTAGGATACAGGCAATAACAAAGATACAAAATTGTGCATGTAATGTTCTGATGTCTATCACCTTCCCAGGTGAAACAAAAGGCACGATTGCTTTCCTACAAGGGTCTCTTTTAACTCACTATGACACTTTTCTTTGTCGTTATCAGGAATGGAAGAAAGACAAATGACTACGAAGAGGTGAAATCCGAGCCGGAATACATCGATGTAATAGAGTAATGAGTGTTCATAGTACTGCAGTGCCGTGCACGGGCGGGTGAAGTGGGGTCAGTCGCGGTGGGGAGTGGGGGTGGGTGGGTGGTAGAGGTACAAACTTGGAGAGGCAATGGGACATGTGACTTCGATTTGAGGGGTTAAACCACAACGTTGCCTCAAACCTCTCCGACATGATGGATCTTGTGTGCATTCCGTATCACATGTTTCCATAAGTGATGGCCTTTTTCTCAACCACAAGGCATCTAATTAAACGTTTATTTAACTTTCTAGCAAAATGGCACTTTTAACATAACAGAAAGGGCACTGTTTAATAACCAAGAAGGTCGTATTTATACATCTATTTCTTGTAAATGAATGAAGTAACAGTACCAAACAGTGCTTTGGAGCTGTTTCCCTTTTTTAGGTAATCGGGAGGGTAGTGGTATGGGTGGGTTGTGTATGACGGAGAGGCCAGAATAACACAGATGGCACCCAACAACATAACCTAGCTTTATCACTGACTTAACAGTTATTCTTCATTAATACTCTGCAAATAAGGTAAGAAGACAAATTAAGATTACTAGTGATTGCTGAGCTATACTTTTATTTTTAACATTTTCATTTTAACGTTTCAGAAGAAAAAAATGTTATTCTATATCTACTTACCCTAAAATAGTCACATTATTAATGCACTATGTATAACGTCAAAAATGCGTATTACTATTAAGCCATACTAAAACTATTCTTTTGGGACTTTTAACGGTTACGTTATGAATATTACAGTACTTCTCTGCCAACTGTCTTGAGAAGTAGGTCCGTAATTCCATCGATAAATGTGATCATTAATAAATTTCCCAAGTGGCGCAAGTTTCATAATTACTTGCTAATATTTTTGACAAAAGTTTGTTAATTATCTTAGCATATATATATAACTGACTCTTCTTTTCATATACTGTTAATATATAAGTTGTGTACAGAACTTTGTACCTGTTACTCCATATACTATATCGATAAAATATACAAGCTTGACATGTGTCGAACCATATTTTCCTACATGGAAGTCTTTGTATCAGCTTCGTATCATTCATATAAACAGAATAACGTTACACTTAAATAGTCATCTACACTTCGGAGGAAAGGAAATATTGAAGGCAGATTGTCACCACATCGTCAGATCACCACATACACCCCAGCAGTGTCGTCACCAATTTCAATATAGGCTGTTGTACTTTAAAGCAAAGTTCCGTTCATTACTAACGTATCCTTAGCAATTGGATTATTTTAGGAATAACTTGTCAATCAATACCTACAATGTGCACGAGTGTTTTTCTTTTCTTTCTTACGTTTGCAAATGAGGTACAGACGGACAGTAAATGCCAAACGGTTATTCTCAAAATTAAAACTAGTTGACGTTGTATTGGATTCGTATGAAATTTCTGCTTTTAATACCTTCCTTGTGATCAGTTGTACCTATATATCTATGTATTTACATAAATAATAGCTGTCTTTAAGTTTGGATTTGCATCGCAATTAAAATGTAATGTTTTGCAAGCTTTAGTATATGCACGTATAGGAAATGAGAATCGTGTGCTAATACATGACGTATGTAGTATGGATCAATTTACTACTTTATATGACTTAAATAACTTCATATATATATGACAGCATATTTACGTTGATTTAGCGTTGAGTCATCTGTCTCTGTATAAGTCTACACTTTTATCCGAAACTTTTTATAATATGACAAGCTCTCCTATGAAAGTAGGAAATAAAAACTGTGAGATTTGATAAAATGACTTGTATAACCATGCAACATTGATCATATAACGTCAAAATGAGTCTCAAGTGCCACTTAGCTAGTTACCCATAATTATTACAAAGTAGGAGAAACAAAGTTAACTGCGATCAACTAAACTACATCAATTTCAGAAATTGAACATTCACACAAAAGTTTTTATAGTTAAATACCAACACCAAATATTTTAAAACAACGATAACGTATCGGTTCCTAATAGCCTCGTATGGAGCCGTGAGCAGCAGAAACCTTACAACGTTGACTTAATAATACCCATCACTTATCTTAAGCACTTATCTACCCCATGGCGACATATCGCTGAACTGTTTCTTAATCCTCACTTGAGCGAAATAGTCTGATATGAACTGCCAACCATGCCAAACAGGGCCAGTACTATTTAAATAACGACTTTGTTATCTATTGCCTTCTCCAGTAATAGTTTCGTTGTTACTCCACCCAGAATATCAAGTTGAGAGATGACGACACCCCACTCTCTGCTAGCCCAAGTGACCATTTCAACGGACATGAGAGAATCGATACCGTAGTTTATCATTGGTTGATTCAAATCAATCGAGTCGGCGTTGATGCACAACAAATCTCCAAGCTTCTCTCTTACGCAAACTTCTAGTTCCTCTAAACTGAGACGACATTCGGTCTGAGCTACTTGATCCCCCGAGGACAGGTGTCGAAACTTCAGATGGTGTTTGTGGCATATCTGTATGATTGAATTCCAGTTCTGTTTAAAAATGAAAAATAAGAAATGTTTATCAAAATCACACGGAATTGACTGTCAGTAATGTAAATTAGTACAGTCACCAAACTGTTGGAAAAAATATCCTGATTAATTTGTGGATATTAATGTTCCATGTCAACTGTGGCCTGAGTAAGTGAGCGATCACTGGTTTTCATAGAAGAGATGACCACAAGGTATGTAGGTATATTTGTAACATCTTGAATGGGATGGAAGATATATACAAGAAACTAGAATATAAGGTGAATAAATTATTTAGAGACTGAGAATTTAAAGCATGTAACTAAAAAAACGCCTGTTATTTCTTAATACGCTCGACTATTTGCCCATTGGTACAATGTGCCTAGTCTTAATTCCACACGTAAAGAGGTGGTGATCAAAGATTGAACTCACCCTTTGCTCCAAACAAACAGATGCTGGGAGATGCTCAGTGTTCAGAATGATCTTCTCCAAAACTGTCAGAAACTCATCACAGTTAAGTCCATCTTTAGCATCAGCCACGTCGTTCCCCTCTGAACCAACCTCTCCTGTTGTGAACTCCTCGTAAACATTCACTGAATGTAGTTGAGAAACTTGAACATCGACTGCTGCTTTACCACTGTTCTTTAAACGACGTACTCTGTTTGTGAAGAAACCTTCAACGACACCACTCGCTACGTCTGTCGTGCTGCCCCAGATACTTCCATCTGGTCTTATAGTGATCAGTAATTCGAGGGATGACTCTCCGATTGCTTTGATACAATCTTCAAGCGGGGTGACACATGATGACTTAACCCCATTCAAATTGTTGAACGTCAAGTCCGAGAACTTAATCTTTTCAGCGTCATATCCCACTGTGTGAAAGAGCCCGAAGTTTGTTGATTGTTGCAGTTTGTTGCGCAGGTTTTCTATGACATTTTTGATTGGATAAGAGGCAGAGCAACGGTAATGATAGACGGAACACTTCTGTCTTTGGAGGAAGTCTTTCGTCCTGGACAAAGCTGGTTCTCTAATATTGTCGTGCGTAACCATGGCAATGTGACGTGCTCCATTGGTACACAACCATCGTGAAAGGGCCTGACCTAAACCACCCTGACAACCGTTGACAATGTAGCATATGTTTGGTTGGAATAAAGTTTGTGTGCATGGAAGCTTGTCGAGCGGAAATGATACCGCAGGAGGGATGTCGACAGTGACAGCTGTATACTTATGCTCTAAAATAACATTGATTACTTTATCAATGTGATCGACTGGGAATGAAAATGCCTTCAAAGGCGCAAAGATTCCCTCCGAAAATAATTCCGAAACCTTCTCCAACAGATGCTTGAAAATCACAGGCTGATCATGGAGCATTTGGTAGAAGTCGACAAACAGGTGTGATGTATTACCTGATGTGGTCAATTTCGGCTTTGCACTCCCTTTCTTTCTTGAATTCTTGATATGGCAAATTCTTCCTCCTGGAAATAGTACATCATGCTTCTCAATCGGTAAGTTAGACTGGTCTTGCGTTAGAACAACATCAAACTTGGTCCCATGCTCAACATGTTTGATGCCGTTGTCAGAATCTGTTGTTGCTTCGTTAACAAATACTGTGACGCCTTCGATGTTGTGAAAGATTTGCGCTTCGTCTTTAGTTCCTACGTAGATTGTAACGTCGGCTCCTACTAAGCATCCAATTTGTATTGAAGCCAGGGATATCGTTGAATGTAAAGAGTGTACAAGCAACCTCTCTCCACGTGATAACCGTGCTCTTTCGATAAGACAGTTGTAAGCCAATGAAAATGGCAACAAACTACTTACGCATTCTGACCAACTTAGGCTTTTTGGCTTCTTAATGACGCTGAATGGGGAAGCAATCAAATGTGACGAAATGTTTTGTGGCGATAATATGAACACTTCATCCATTGGTTGAACAGCATTAACATCCTCTCCGACTTGAAGAACAATGCCAGCACAAGGCACCCTGGTTGCATGATCTGTGTTATCGGCAATACTCGAGCCCTTCGGTGAGCTGAATTGGGTCAGATCAGCTCCTTTTAATTTAACCAACACTTGATCTGAATTAACCTCAGGGGACCACGAACTGAAGGAAAGACGCACGTTGTCATCACAAATTTCCCCCCGTTGTAATTGGAGCTCCCACCATGGAGTAACTTTGACAACTGCTTCAGGAGCATTAAGTTTGATCAGTTTGGGCTCGGTGACTTCGCCATCGATTACAAGTATTTCCCTGTGGGGTACTTGTTGCTTTTGGAAGATTTCACTCAGCAAACGGATATCCTTATCTTTTCCCGTTGTTTGCACCGAGAAGATCGGACAGCTTATGTGGTTCGAAGCAGATCTTACTATGCTGGCCACCAGTGATGCATCTCTGGAGTCCTCTTCGGCGGTACTTGCAAACACCACCCAGGCCCGGGAAACGTGTTCCGATTCCTTCTCAATATATTCCAAATATCGCAGAAGGTTTTCTAAGTGATTATCGCACTTATTGCAAAGAAAGACGCATTCTGCTTTCCCCGTTGGCTGTTTGATACCATTCACAATAGACTGTCTGGTCTTCACTTCTGAGTAGGTCATTCTTTCGAAGTTTCTTGGTTTTCGAACTGTCCCTTCGATGGTCGTGGTTATCCGGGATTGCTCCTTTTCCGTAATAATAACCCATTGTTTGCCTGGAGTAGCCTCAATAGGCTTGAATGGGAAACCTTCATAACCTCCCGTTTTCTTGCCGACGATAATGCTATGAAACAAGTTCTTTGGCGAAGAAACAGCAACTACTTCGGTGAAGCCACAGTTTGCCACTATGTCTAACCATGACTGTTCGTCCATCCAACAACATTCTGTTCTGAAATCCTCCATTAGCCAGCAAAGTCTAAGGGCTCCAAAAAGAAGTTCGGCGATGTATGTTGCTCGTGTAGCCTCATAGAGAATAAACCAGCCATCATCAGCTACAAGGTTTCTCATGTGGAACACACCCTCATACAAGTCAGCTGTTGAATGAAGGGTATCCAAACAGATAAGAATATCGATAGAAGACGGCACAAATCCTTGAACCTCTACGTCCTGTTCTATGTCCAACTGTTGATATTTAACGAATGGAAACTCTTCAAGATTATCTCTAGCATGTGGGAAGAAGGCTACACTTAGATCTGTGAATATGTACTCCACTCTGCCTTGCTCGCATAACGGTTTGATCTTTCGCAATATGTGTCTTGTTAAACCTCCCATTCTTGCACCAACTTCTAGAATTCTAACGACCTTCTTCTGTGAAAGAGCTGTTTTGAGAGCTTCGACGATGATTTCAGCCCCACCCATGTAGTAAAGTCGAGTTGTTAGAGATTCCATGAAATAAGCTGCCATACATTCAGGCTTAAACAGTTTGGTCATTGCTGATTGAGGATCTCGCAGCGTTGTGGGAAAGTGGTCACCGAGGCTTTTGATCATGCTGACTTCCTGTGCATATTCAGGAACGTGAGACAGAAGTTCATCCATCTTTGAGTAAATGTCATCATACGCTATTCTGGAGACGTCAGTAGCATTTGCAATGTTGCAAAGTCTCTTCAGATATCTTGCATCACTCTTTTTTCTTTCGGTCTCTGATACAGTTTCAAGGCCATGGCGGATGTAGGCGTCACAGATGGACCTTAACATGTAGAAATATTTCTCACCTCGACCAATGGATTCCATAACATTTGGAAACAGATTCGATAGGTTTTCGGGTGAGAATATATCAACGATTACAGAGGTAGGCGGCAAGGCTGCTTTCGTTGGTTGGTAGCTGGTTTCAAACAAGCATTGATCTACAGTAATATCCCTTGTAGCTATTGCCACATTTCTAAATAGACATCCAGTAAGTTCAACCAGAACATCTTCCCCTGTGCTGGACGTCATAATGACATCACCAACCAGTTTCTCGTTGTCGCAGTCTGTAACTCGGCCTATTAGAGTGACGTGATCATCGTGTGGTAGGGTTGGTAGATGCATAGTTAAACATTGTACGGCTGACGCTTGAAATGATGTAGATTCAGACGCCATTAGAAATGACAGCACTTGAAAGCAGGAATCAAGCATTGTTGTGACGCTTCCTTGCTTATCTCCTTGACATCTTACAGTTGCGATAACCTCTCCATCCCCGACCATAGCTTCTTCAATGACTTGGAACTTTAGTCCAATATTGTTACCGGAACTCTCAAGCAACTGGTAAATTTCCTCTTTACTAACTGGCTTCTCACATCGTCTTTTCGCACCAGCAAGCATATCCTGGGTCTTTTTATCAGTTGATGCTTCACCTGTTGAAATCTGAGCGCACATATATGTTGCTTCGTCATCAGAAATCGTTATTTTGTCATCCTTTGTAACACACTGAAGCTTCAATTCCTTTTGCTTTGAGCCTGTGCTTGTTTTTACTTCTTTCCAATTTGCTTTCTCGGGAAATTCTATATCACGAATCTCCAGGGGATACTTTTCTGATGACATTTCCATTCCATATGCCAACAGACCTGCTACTGGGAAAGTGAGCGCATTGTTAACAACATAGTCGTTTAGGTAAGGAAACATTTCGAAAGTCAGTTCACCATTTTGACCTTTGTACGTCCTGTCGTCGAGCCCAAGTCTTCTCTTTCTTCTGTACTCTGGCTCTGTTAAAGACGTCACGTGTTGCCAAGGGTACGAGGGCAAAGTGATCCACGGTGCCGAGTCACATGTCACGTTTGCCCAATTAATGGGAATAGATGCAGTATGGAATCCATGGAGGGCACGGAGAGCTGATAAGCGATCATCTTGGTGTCGTTGCCCCATTGCAATAGTTGTTAATTGAGCAGTTGCTCCAGCTCCTTTAGCAATTGCATTTATCGATGATAGCAAGGTCATAGAAGCTGCACACTCTACAAAGACAGTTGGGTGAACTTCACTTAAGATGGATTCAACTGCTTGTTGAAATTTAACTGCGTTGCGAATATTGGACCACCAATAATCCATGCCGAAATCTCCTTCATGTCTCTCACCATTGGTCGTTGAATAGACAGGAGTATTTCTCACATTTGCCGGAGTCCTAACAGCTGCCTTCATTTTCTCCTTGAACGTTTTTTCTGTTGAATCCATGTCGGGTGTGTGAAAGGCACAGCTGACCCTGAGTTTCTTGGCGATGGTTGGGTTTTCACTGCAAATTTCGTCAATTGCCTCGGAATTACCTGCAATGGTAACTGACCCAGGTGCGTTGTATGCTGCAATATAAAGCCGTTGGTACTTGGAACAAAGAATAGTTGCTTCATCTGAATTCATTCTTAGTGCCGCCATGCTGCCTGTTCCCTTCAGTTTGCCTTGTTCAACACTCCGAATGTAGATTACTAAAACGGCTTCTTCCAATGTCAACCCGCCTGCAGCATAAGCAGCAGCGACTTCACCAAGGCTATGTCCAACGATGGCATCAGGAACAACACCCCAGTATTCAAGGAGTCTAAAGTAAGCAATTTGTAGAAATAGGATGGCTGGTTGGGAGACTTCTAAGTCATTAAATACTTCCTTGCCCACAACTTCGCCCTCCGTTGCTTTCACAAATAGGCGGCGATCCCGAAGGAGGGACCATCCACTGATCTCTTCAAAGATAACATCGCACTCATCGATGACATTTTTAAATACTTCTTCCGTTTGGTAAAGCTGACGTCCCATGTCTACCCATTGCTGTCCTTGTCCGGGAAAAATTAGACATACTTTAGGCTTTTCGTTGCTGTACACAGTAGTTGTGAGTACTTTATCACTTGATCCGCTTTCGATGAAGTCATGAAGTTGGTTCCTGAACTGGTGACCGGAATTAGCGATCACCGACATTCTGTAATCAAAATGTGTTCGGTGGGTAGCTAGCCACGAAACAACGCCAAGGGCATCCCTTTCATTCTCGAAATCTGACCATTGCCTAGCGACTGCAACCACCGCTTCGGGGGATTTCGCCGACAAAGGTACGAGAATTGCTTTTCCTTCCTTTGAATCATCGCCGAAATGCCATCCGCAAGACGATGAAGACTCGCGCTGTTTAATCTTCGGTGGTTCTTCAAATATGCAATGTGCTAAAGCACCAGCAAATCCAAAGCTGTTTAACCCAATGATGTACTTTTCGTCCGAAAACGGTTCCACCTCGGTTAGGAGGTTAAGTTTCCAAGCGTCCATATCTATCATATGGTTTGGTTTCACAAAGTTTATTGTTGGGACTAACATGCGATTTTCCATCATTAGCGCAATCTTGATGGCAGATGCTGTGCCTGCGGCAATTTCGGTGTGTCCGAAGTTTCCTTTAATGGAGCCAAACTTTAAAGGAGTATTCCGCTTCGGAGCAAAACTCTTGCCGATTGCTTCTGCCTCCATTGGATCTCCTACTGGTGTTCCGGTGCCATGGGCTTCCACGAAATTGACCCTAGACATGGGAACACCAAACTTCTTGTAAGTCTCTGTCATGACGTATTCCATAGCAGGAACAGACGGCATGGTTAAGCTACTACTATTGCCGTTATCAGCAATCAAGGAGCCTTTGATAACGGTGTAAATGTGATCACCGTCTGCAACAGCTTGATCTAATGGTTTCAGGATCAAACTATTCCAACCTTCACTTCTGACGTAGCCATTTGCGCTCTCTGAAAACGGGCTGCACCTGCCATCGGGCGATAGAACTCCTAGAGCACTGAAAGCCACAGTGATGTCCGGAAGGCCGATATGGTTACAAGTGGATACGACTGCTACTTTGCATTCTTTATTATGCAGACTATTACAAGCTAAGTGCATAGCTGTTAGACCTGCCGCACATGCCGTATCGACAGAGAAACTTGGACCTTTGAAATCGAAACAATACGAAATACGGTTGGAGGCCACGCTATGAGCAATACCAGTCAGAGTGTACGCATCGGTAACCGAAGTATCGGTCAACTGTATCGCGTGGTCCATCATACCCACACCTACAAATACACCACATTCTTCTTTCAGGTTGCCAGGAACAATACCTGCGTCTTCAAAAGCTTCCCATGTAACTTCTAAGAGATGTCGCTGTTGAGGGTCCATTGATGCAGCCTCTCTTGGTGAAATTTTGAAAAACAAGTTATCGAAGTCGTTGACGTTATCAATGAAGCCGCATCTGAAAAATACAAAAAGGAATGTGAACACCAAGTTTGAAAATTTTAGGTCAATTGTCCGATGTAATGGGCTGCTATATGTGAGTCTTGAGGCAGTGTATTTGAACATAATATAATGACCCCCTCCCCTCCTCTTCCTCATATACTTTCAGTCAAAAGTTAAGGGAATCATGTTATTGTCAGAGGTGTCCCGGGTGTTCAACTTCATTTCTAAGTCTACCTGACTTAAGATTATCAACACAGTTTGACAAGTGTCATTCTTGTAAGTAAAAACTTATGATACCAATAGTGGGAAACATAGCAATGGACGATAACGGACGGTGAGAAAGTGAGTAACATAGTGAGTATTTTGCACTCTTCAAGATGACTTTCATGACATTGTTGGATAATTGATGCTTAATCTTACGACGAATAAAAAAAAAATCATGAGAATATGCTCCCTCTACCTTTTCGTCACCATTTTGCCCTGGCTAGTGTGATCTTCATCGTAAAAGTTGTCAATTGCCCATCTCTCCGGCGGTATGTCTTGAATACATTCCCTCCCTTCGATCAAAGCTTTCCAGAATGCTTTCGTGTCATTAACACCTCCCGGCATTCGGCATCCTAAAGTAGATCAGGAAGTGATACAAAATTGTTTCATTATAATGAACCTTTATAGTTTAATATTATTTTTGAATAGTGTACGCGGGTGAGTTGATGTGGGTAAGTCACACATGAACATGCACATATTGCATAAAATTAGCACGCCATTTCTTGAGCAAGAGGAACCGTTATACGGTATCGGTGGCTCTAAACTCTGAGCAAATTTATCTTTTTACCAATAAATGGGTTAAAAGTTGCACAATAGTTGAAGAAAGCATGTGCTCAACACCATTAGGCAACAACTGTTTTTTCTTCTCCATGTGCTGTGTTGTCACAGTTATTGACAATGTTTACTAATCTATATATTCTTAGAGAGTAATGAAGATGTTATACTCATATGAAAACTACCGTGTGAAAGTGACTATACACAATTAACAAACTATACGTTATACAGAAACACGCACGTATGGCATATGTGAATGTTTCCGACAAAATTAGCACGCAAAGTCATCAGGGAACCGTTATACATGAATAATCAGCTACATAAACATTGTCGTAAGAATGGAGCTGTAGAACGGGAGTCGTCGGGGTTTATCAAACCCTCCGACACATAACAATTTTGTGCGCATGGGTAAATTTGCTAAAATAAATCCCTACCCCAACCTACGGGGAAATTTGTAGAATAACACAAATAAAGTTAACGTTATATAAAATCAAGTTGGGTCTATGGGGATACATACAACGTAAATGTTGTTCTTATAAACTGTAAGAAGACTTACCTATCCCAACAACCGCGATAGGAAAGTTGTAATTCGCCATCGCTGGATCTTCACCCATTGGAAGATTCTGTCAAAGAAATCATTTAAATTATATTATTGGTCACTTGGCTTTAACCTGCACTATCATCGGTATGTTCAATTCACATAGCAAAACGTAGTGACATAATTATAGCCAATGGTATATATAGGCCAACCTAGGATAAAGAGACGAAATGTCGATCACAACTATACGAAGACATACTCCAACCAGAACACACATCGTCTCAAAGATATGACTTTAGTTTCTTAGGGTGTTGGCAGTGTGGAGAGGGAAGGATCCAGGATTTTACGAAAGGAATGGTGCTGGCATTAAGGTCGTCGAAGACGATTCCCATGTATAGGGGCCTGTGGAGGTCCTCCTCCAGAATTAAACAATGCGGTATGTGATGATGTCCAAACGTAGTGGCGTAACCAGTGCAGGGGGGGCAGGGGGCGGGAGCCCCCAGTCAAATGTATTGCCCACCCAAATGGCATTGGTGAGCTAAAAACCAAATTGAACGAAAATTACAAACTGCATTTAAAATGTTCATTTAATCCAGTTCGCGGTTGAGGTTAATACGTAATTGACGGGAATTCTCAAATTAATACCAGTCATTTGCATGGCAGGTTAAATATCCTATCATTTTGCTTCCTGTCATCGCTACGAGACCCCCATATCCCTCTCCTCGCCACGCACGCTACCCAACGAGATAATATGTTACATTGGCTTGTTATATCATGTGTAGGCTATCTTTATAACTTTATACCGTCGTTATGTCGACCGTCCGAAGTTCATCCGATGTTGTGACTTTGAAGCTGCAGCGTGATATATTACGTAATTCCAACAACGCACTAATGAAGTCACACAGACTGATCAGTCGTCAATTTTGGCCGAACCGAAATATTGTTTTCAACGACTTTACAGATTTAAGCCGATTAACGTAATAAAAACGATGGAGTATGGCGCTGAATAGACAGTTTCTAGTGGCTGAATGAATGAGGCCTAGAGTCGAATACTATAGAACTGAACTTCATATAAAATTTCATTTTAATCATAATTATATTAAATGAGATAGCTTAAACTGTGCTGTTGAAAGAATAGTCCAGACCAAAATAAGAACTTCAGACCTGAACCCAATTGTAAAAATCCCATCGCTATGGTATTTTTTATTTTAATAACAAATTTTACTGAAAACAGTGAATCCTTAAACTACAAAGAAATACATAGGTTTTTGTAGACAAAGTGTGAACAATACATCTATGTACTGTAAAGCGATATGGGAAGAGAGCACACAGGATTATCAGCTAAGGGTATAGTGATTTCTCCAAGCGCGTAGCCAGGGAGGTTTATAGCCTAGCAATTTTGCATGAAAAAATATGGGTTAAAGTCGTTTTTGTCGTTGACTGATGAGGCAAACTATCATGGAAGTAGGATTTTGTTTTCCTTCAAGCCATTATAACAGTACTGTTTATGAACTTATGTTAATATCAGTTGCTGCCTTTGAGATTCGCACCGTTGCTAGTGCTATAATTGCCGATTGGTTTATGCGAGTGCCGTGTGTGTGTAGATGGTATTAAAACCATGAAACGCATGCAGAAGGCAGCTTTTTATGCTGACGAAACAATTTAAGTCATTTGATGTCTGAGATTTTCGCATCTTTAATCGATGCTCTATAATTATTTTATGATATA
>JAAAKB020000002.1:1076154-1094578 GCA_010014835.2 Apostichopus leukothele | reverse complement strand
GTAGCATTGAGACATCATCTACACGTAAAACACTCCCTTACGGCGACTGTATAGCTTCGACACGAGGAATATATGACATAATCACTGCAATTGCCTATAGCAGATCGGTAATAGCTATTTATTGACCGTGGAAATGGTTACTCTACTGTCATTAAGGCATTTAGAAAACAAGGCATTGTAAGAAAACAATCCTCAACATTTGCAAACTTTGGAAGGTTAGAACTACCAGGGAAGTACATATGAAAACTACTATAAATAAGTAGATTGTTGAAATTTGGGATCAATACGGATGACTCATAGAGGATAATATTATGATATAGTGTTGCGCGAAATGTTTTGTCCACATACTCACGCTCTCAATTTCATTTCAAAAATTAAATAAAACAATTTTTAAGCTGCCCATTTGATATATATTTTACTCTCTTGGATGTCCGATACAAATTAAGAGAATGTTATAACTATATGCGTGACTAGGTAAATATACTTTAATATCTATATTGGTACCTACTTTACATTTACAGACTATATCAGCAGTTCGTGATTTGGTGTTTAAATCTTATTCAGGTGCAAAGCTTCAAATACTAAAATGCTATCAAATATGCAAATGCGTAAATTTACATCTTCCTCAAAACCCAATTCCCTTTCCCTTTTGTTGTAGTAGTTAATTAACCTCCTTAATTCAATTGATTCTTTATTTCGTCAAAATTATAATAATAATAAATGCAGGAAATGCTTTTACACACATTCCATTCATTACTTATATATATACCATTTAGAACTGTATTATAGAAAATAGCATTAAAACTTTGATTTCCATTAAACTAAGAAAGCCTTAAGAGTATCGACTGAGTAACGACGATATTTAAGGTATATTACTGTGCAAACCATTAAGATAAGATACTATGATCTAAAACTAACCATGTGAGTTTCACATTAAATGGACTATATACAGCTGTTCGTTATGTCAAAACAGTCAGAAATTTTAAAACGTACAAAACACTTTTTGAAGTTTCTTTTACATATTTGAAAATATCGGCATGGTATGCATAGTGCATGGTGACAATAGCTAGTAAAGGACATTCACTGAGTTTTGTACTCATAATTTTGCTGTATTTAAATTCATTTAAGGAATATATGAGTATAACTTCAGAATAAACACTTTAGATGCATAATGTCATACGATATATCTAAGCATTGTGGCCCATGGTAAGTTGAACAAAACTGTTATCAATCTAGTGAATAACTTGCATGAAAGAATTCCATTAGCATTATTCAATTTCAACATAAATGTACCAAGAATAATTTTAATAGTGATCTAACGGTTTTTTGGTAGAAAGATAATGATTTTCGTCGGATAAATATTTCCAATATTATACAGAAAAACAAAAGCCTTTTGAACTCAATTTCCATTAAGGCATTCATTCTGCTGTTGCCAGATATAATTTAACAAACTATCTCCAAATTGAAAAACAAATCATATGTTAGCTAGTTACTCAAGAAAGGTTTCAAGAGATTATGCAATCGTCACAAATGTATGTAAATAGCACGAAATTAACGTGCAACTCTTAATTATAATATGCACACAAACAGTACTGGGTTACTCAGTTATCCTGAAGGTCCAAATTCTTCGGACATACAGAATGAAACATTTACAAGATATATACATAACGAACTACGGCACTGACCCTTACAATGATGAATAGACTGACTCGGTAAGGACAACCGTTTTCATATTTCGCGGGCAACATTCATTATTTAAGCCAGCCAACGACAATTCGATAGATTTCAGTCACGTCCATTACCTTATCCATTACCTTATAACACTATATCAACGAAAAGACAAAAATATGTAGATACGTAATAAGTACAAAGTTATAGGAATATACGAATAAACTCTAAGATCTATCATACCAAAAATTTACAACTAATACAGATTACATTATTTTCTGAAAGTATAGAAGTTTACAATAAACATATACCTCGGTGAATGTGACAACTTCAGTGGTATGTTGAAAACATTGCATAACTGAATAAAACATGCATTTTTAACTTTTACATAAAATATTGAAACTGCTTTTGAAATTTGACCGGCAATTTTGACCGAAGTACCGAGTATTAACCAATATAAGGTTGTAACTAAGCCAGCCAAAACCCTCCGAGACTGTTTCACTTAGTAAAGTTTGAAGGTAAATTTTAGTCATTAAATCACATCTTTAATTCACATTAGTACGGTAGTACTAATCTAATGTAAAATAGACAATCGTAAATGCTTCACAAATTTCGAATGGAACTTCAGTACTTGAAATGGGTTTTGATTAGTCAAAGATAGTAATCAATATAGTAGCATTCATGACCCCGAAACATTTCTCAAGAAAGAATATTTTCAATTATACTGAAAAGTATTGTGAATAACTACTAATGAAAATGTAACTGCATTTTTAAACAATTCAAACGGCACTGCACTATTAACACGAGTCTGGTAGCACGTATTTAGTACAGTGCTATATAGTCGTTTTTCCGTGTGAGTATTGTTAACAGCCTCATGTATATACACTTACTTATTGCAGTTCGTAAAACAAACAGCATAGTCCACAATATCTTAAGCATAATTTTCTATATACATTTTCACGAAAAATATTTAGCGCGCAAAATATAAGTAGTTTATGCCATTGAGTTGTTGAGGATGTAAGGAGATAATAGAGAGATAAAAATGGTTATAAACACTTAGTTGATTAAAGATTTAAAAAGTGACTCCATGAAGGACTGTAAAGACTGCTTACACGGGGAAAATGATAATACCTACTTCTTTAAATCTCTATCGGGTTTCTGGTAGCCGGAATAAGCTGTGTATTTTTTATTTTTTGTAGAATGTTCACTCGACGAATCGTAAGCACGATAACCTGTAAGCAAAGTCGTAGATTTGGATTCAATAACCCCTGACATAGACAGGTCTTGTTTAACCTTGCCCTTTTCACGTAATATGGAAGTGGCAACAGGACCTTTGGAAGTAGAAGAATCTCCGACACCGATCGCACCTGAAACGTCGTATTGATCACAAACTGAGCTCCCATCAGAGTCGGTCGTCATTTCATCACCGTTTTCTGTCAATGACCTCTTTTTCAGTAGGTATCCACTTCCTTGAGAAGCCGTCTTTCGAACTCTCAAGATGGACTTAAGATGATCTGCATCATTTTCGGAGTCACCGGTGTCGATGTCCCCTTCCACTCCACCTTTTAGTCCTGCATCATCTCTCACTGGTGGGGATCCGCCATAAAGCTCATTCAGTCTTGTAGTGATACCCTTGGATGATCGGCTTTCAAGTTCCAACATCTTCTTGGAAACGGGGATGGGTTCAGACCGCCTTGTTGAAGTCTTTGACGACGAGTAAGAATATTCCCTTTTACCTTCCGTTTCTTTCTTTCGCAAGTCCTCCTGGTCGGCGAACCTGACCTGACCTGCTTTTCCATTTCTATTCGTTCCCTTTCCTCTTCCACTTAGATATCCCGTTCTTGTTTCTTTATTTGCAGTATCATGTAATAATGATTGCATCGGTCCCCTAGTTTGTCCAAACAAAGATGGTAGAACAGCTGTACCTCTGGACCAAGTAGAGTGGTGGTAGCCTGTGCTCATAGTAGGACTAACGTTACTTGTTGTAAGAATAGCTGTCGTGTACGTTGCACTCGGGGTAGATGCTTGTAGAATCATCACTTGGCATCGTGGAGGAAGCTTCTGTAGAATGGTAGTAGCAACATTTACCATTTGAGCAGGACTTTCGGTGCTGTTACTGTTAATGATTGATGTCTTAGATTTAGAGGTAGAACTTGAGATGGATCCCAAACTCTCTGCCTGCTTGAGAAGGTTATATAACTCCGCATCAAGTCTAGCGGTTTCAGCGTCAGATTTTCGCGATACTTTCGTGTTTCTTATTAATTTGACTGGCTCTTCTTTAATTGAATTAAGTTTCCTTGTATGGTGGTCACTACTTGAGGATCGAAGATGATGATTCATAGACTGCACTTCCTGATGGTCTTGACCTTGAACGTAATCGGTGAGATTTCGTTCGATCTGTGATAAGGAGGTTTGTTTTTGTACATTGCTGCCGGCAACGGATTTCTGCGCCAAAAGTTGAGAACTTTCTTCACTTGGAAACAGCACGGGTGAGCTAGCCGAGTCTCTCAAAACTGGACCAATCTGTACATATCTGTCTGAAGTATCGACGAGGCGTTCAGGACTAGTTGAGTTGTCTTGGTAAGTGGCTCTAGATGCGAACTGAATTGGGACGTCCCTAACACGCCGGACTGTTTGGGATTCGGTTGATATTTGCTGTTGTGCAAGAGCCGAGCCTGTTGAAGCTTCCTTTGTAGCTGGTTGGAATTGCATAGAAGATGAAGTATATCCGAAATCATCAGAAGTTTGTACTTGAGCTGGCCGTCCCGGTAAGGGTGTTCGATGGGCTTGAACTCCCTGATTTCTCCTCTCTATAACCATATCAGTGCCGTGCGTTCTCGTGCTTGACGAAGATGAAGTTAGGCTATCATGAAAAACTGATTTTTCATCCCTTTGAGGAGTAGCTTGTACGGGGGTACTCGTTAATGCATTAATCACCATCGATTGCGTCCCTTCGTCGATGCGTGGTGGGATGTATACATACTGGTCTGATCGCTGTTTTCGATCAACCATTGGTAGGTCAGTTTGGAGACCAAATGTCTTGGTAGAGACGTGTAGGGCAGGACTAGTTCCAGTCTCAGACACGACAGGCTCGATCTGAATAGTAAATTCTTTAAGCAATCTCTTCTGAGTTGTGGTACCTCTCTCCATGACTGTGGGCTGAGTTTGTGATATTCTCTCAAGTGATTGTGGCTTCATTTCGGTGACTTGCACTCCCTGGTCATTTGTGGGACAATCAACCTGAGTTGGGATACTTCTTACTTTCATTTTGTGAGCAGATATTCCTTTGTCGATTACGACGGACTTTTGTGACGTCACCAAAGCAAGGTTTGCAACTTGAAGCTCATGAGTTATGTCCTCCCGCAGTTCCTTTTCTATCTCTTCCCTTAGCCGCGGCTCAAGTTCTTGCCTCACAGACTCCTTAATCTCATGTTTAATTTCTCGTTCTTTTTGGTTATACACCTCACTCCTGTAACGCTCAATAAGCTCCTCTTTCACTTCACTCTCCATTTTATCGGCTAATTCATTTCTAACTTCCCATGTCATTTCATTTTTGAGATCACTTTTGACTGTGTCCTTCAATGTGTCCCTGAGGTCCCTGGTAACATATGGTTTCATTTCCTCTCGAAGAGCTTCTTCGACACTCTTCTTGATTTCACCTCTAACCCGAAGTTTAACTTCGTCTCGTACTTCCTCAGCAATCTCGCGTTTTACTTCGTGTCGAACGTCTAAGGCTACCTCTCTCTTAATGTCACTGCGCACTTCAAAAGCAACTTCTCGTTTTACCGAGTCCCTTAATTCTTCTTTCAATTCTTTTATAACGTCATCTCTGACGTAGTCTTCTATGAGATTGCGAACATTTGCTTCAACGTCTTTAGCAACCTGTCGTCGGACATCTTCTTCAACTTCTCTAGCGACTTCCTTCCTTACCTCCATTTCAATTTCTCTCTTAACTTCATCCTTCAATTCATGTTTCAAGTCCCTTCTGGTATTCTCCCTTAATACATGTAGTTCCTTTTCATTAAGATAACTTGGTTCAGGTGCCTCAGTGGATGAAAATGGCCAAGACTCTGAATGTTGGAAGCTTCTCTCAACAGAGCGTCCCCGTAGAGGGGAGGTTACTGCGTCACGAGACTTTGGTCTTGACCTTTCCTCTTGCGCAAGCTTTTCTCTAAGAGCTTCTTCTATAAGACTCGGTAAAATTTCTGTCACGTACTCTGCTTCTACTTCCTTTCTCACTTGATTTTTCAGTTCTGTCTTCATCTCTACAATTAACTCCTTTTCTAGTTTTTCCATCGTGTTTGGTGTGATGGGACGGGTTGTTTCTGGTCGTACGTGTTTCTCAATAAGAACATCCACTCTTCTCTCTGGGATTTCAATTTGAACTGGAACATCTCTTACCATCCTTGGTTGGGTATTCATCCCTTCACTGACGGTACGTGGCTTTATATCAGAGTATACCCCGACTGAAGACGTTAAAGGCATGACCTGGGCACCACTGTTAACCATCGGGGTGCGCATTGTCTGCGTTGAGGACGTCGTACGTGTTGTCAAATCCATGAAGGTGCCTGCACTAGTCAGTGCAACATCTCGACGACTATGGGACTTTCTTACGACTTCCCGCGTTATAAACTGTGTGCCCATTTCTTTTCTTATTGAATTGTATGTAGCTGTTCCGCGACTATGTTGAACTGGATGGAATTCGAAGCTGCGCTGTCTATTGTCTTGACGAACGTCTACCATAGTATCTACACGAGATGGTAGCTGCATAACAGTCTTTTCAGGTACCGTTTGTGTTGTAGTTACAATGGATGAAACGTTGGTTTGTGTAGTAGCATCCACAACACTTATTACATTTTCCTCAATATTATCTTCTGTGTAAGCCTCGCTGCCTTCGTTAACTTGTATTTGCAATGTTGTCGTGTGGACCGGCTGAAGAGAAATTTGAGTTGAGGCAAAAAGCGTAGGTATCGGAAGAGGAGACAAAGATCGTTGAGTCGTTGTTGTTTGTACCTGGGTAGACTTGATGTCTGCATCTGGTGTCACCTGAGAGGAAATTTCATTTTGATATGCGGTCTCGAAAGATGTTCCAATATCATTTGTCTGCACAACGGTACCTATTGAGAAGATTGAAGTCTCCGGGTTGAATTGATTACCTATTACAGAGCTATCCGGTCTGAAAATGGTCCCGGTTTCTTCTTGTGGCATCTTGAGTTCGTCAAATTGGTTATGAAAGGTACTTGAAGATTGTTGATGGAGAACACTGGCTTCTTTTATTTCCACTTCCTTCTCTACTGCAATGTACTCAATTTCTTTGAAGTCGCACGAGAACTCTTTATCCTGTGTTTCAGCATACACTTGAACTCCCGTGTCACTTTTTTCATTCTCTATGTTCACCGTCACTCCGACGTCATTGTTTTCCACAAAAGTCTGTGCCACATGATCTATTACATCGACTTTCTTTTCTCTCTCTGTTTGTGTTTCCTTTATGGTTAGTATTAATTCTTCAGTAGACGTCTGTTTAAACGCAACCGTCTTAGGCTCAGTTTGCACACCTCGATCATCGGCATGTCCCTCGTATTGCGTAGTACCGTCGGTATGAGAACTTATTTCGTACAAAGTGCTCACATCCGACGTTGACAAGACATCAGTTTGTGTTTCTGTAGTTGTTCCAAGTTTGGTATCATACTGCGAAGAATTATCATTCATGGCGACCAAGGACGCAAACGACGTACCCGTCTCCGCGGTTGTTACAACGGCTGTCTGTGATTCCATCGCTCGCATGCATATTTCACTTTGTGACAGTTGACTGCACACCGAAACATCTGCTTGTGACCCAGTATCTTTCAAGCTTACCTCGTTCGTACCGACCATCTGATCACTTAAAACTTTCTCATCGGTCTCAGTAAAGGAATGTTTCATTGACATATGGAGTGTCTGACTACTGCAATCATCTACTTCGGGTGAATGTTGTACTTCTGAATCTCGTGTGACTAAATCGACTTGCTTCGTCTCGAAGGTCTGTGCACTGTTGTCGGTAGATTCTTTGCTGATCGTGTTGACAGCATTCTCTAAAGTTAACACAGGACTTGTTTGTGATTCGGTATCATGTGATGCACTTTGATACTGCACACCTTGATTTTCTCTCGATGGAGGATCCGTCTGCCCGTTGAAGGATTGATATGACAGATCCATCCATGTAGATGAATCAACGACTTTCACTTTCTCTTCCTGATCAGTTTGAGTAAGAGATGAAAACATTTCTTGCTGTGCCTGAGAGGAGGCTGACTCCTTGGTCACAAGGGTGGTCTGGATCTGGGCATCACTTACAGAAAGGTCAGACGAGGTAGCTGTATCCTTCAGTTCCGGTTTATTTTCTTCAGTTTGTGTAATTGAACACAATGAATCTTTCACAGGCTGATTAGCTTGAACATAAGCATCAGTAGTTAGTACTACGATTGGATCTAACATTTCATCTTTAACATCGATCTCATCAGTCTGTGTACTTGAACTGTTTTCTGGATTTTCAACCTGTGAGGAGCTATCTCTGATATGGACTTCGGTTTGAGTAACGTTGGACGTCGATTCTGACGTCTCGGTGTGAACAACCGCATCCACGAGATCAACTGATGTTTTTTCTACAAATTCGGCCTGCGTTTCCGTGGATGTTTCTACAAGTTGTTTTACTACTGTTTGAGAACCTCGATCTTTCTCTGAGCTCTCATACTGTGACTCGTTGTCCCTAACGATAGGGGATGATTGAGTCGATGCATTCGTTTCCTTAATCTCCGTTTCTGTAGCACTAGATTTCATAATGACATCTACCTGACTTCCTTGGTGAACACTCTCTATATCTTTCCCTACTTGTACCCCGATATCTTGGTCGTTTCGGTCATATTGACAGGAAGCTTGTTGAGAGTGAACAGTTGCTTGCATTGGTTTACTATGATTTTCTACGCTATCTGTTTCGGTTCCTACATTTCTGAGATTCGCTATTGTCTGCACACTTTGGTTTTGACTAGTACCTTCATCCACCTCAGTCGACATGTCTTTCGTTTGTAATGGGATCGTTTGGATGACAGTTTCTTTAACCTCGTGATTGATTGGTGATGAGCTTCGGTCGGTCAGATCAACAGTTGCTGTTTGTGAACTTTCCACTTTGACAGGACTTAGTAGAGTCTGAGTGGCGTTGTTTTCAAATTCTTGACAATCAGTTCCAATACCAATATCCACCTGTTCCAGGTTATCTTTAAGCAATGCCATATCCTCAAATTCTTTTAGACGTTCTTTGAGTTCTTTCATACGTTCTTGCATTTGTCTGTATTCGTTCATTTCTATCTTGATCTGTTCGAACTCTTCCATTGAGAAAACCAACACTGGATGAGTTTGACAATCAATATCAATTCCACTGTCAGTGTCACTTTCGTCATCAGAAACGTAACATTCAGTACCTAAAGTATTCATCTCTGGTTTTGCCATTGAACCCTCGTTTTTGTACGTTGGTACTTCAGGGGCTACCTGGCATTCTCTGTCAGATGAAAACAACTGCATATGTTGGGAGAATTCAGACATTTCTTGAACACTTTGAATACTCTCTTCGACCATCGATGGTACAAAACTTCCAGAAAAATGGTTCTGTTCTATTATAGACGTTTGTGTGGGGAAATCCGAAGTTTCTGGTACAGCAATTGATCCTCGAGAAACATAGTCAATCAGCGTTTGCACGTGCTTTGATTCCATATCCGCCATCACAGTTTCAGTACAGACTGAAGCAGTGTCTGGTGATGCAACCGTTGATATTTCGTGTGTGTTAACATCTCCGATCTGTTGGGCAAATAGAGCTGTTGAAACTACTTTTTCATCATAATCGTCAAATTCCGTGATGTATACTTCAGTCTCCTGATCGGTAAATTTAGCAACGTCAGTGAATGTCCACGTTTCAAACGTGTCTCGGGTTGCCTGAACTTCTTGCTCAACTTGTTGCTCTTCATGACTAGCCTCTGATCTTTGTTCAACTTCAGCCACAATTGTGACTTCTTGAACTTCCTCCACGGGGTCCGTCATCACGGATGAGTCATAAGTACATATTTCAGTTTGTGATGATTGAGTAACACACTCAGACGAAATCTGCACGCCTTGCTGTTTTACGTTTCTTTGAATATTAGTCATTAGACTTACGTTCGTCGTTCCTACTTGTGTTTGCTGGAACCCATCCGCCATGCTTCTTGTTACCTCCACGGATACATCTTTTACATCATGCTTACACTGGGTTGACTTTGATTCCAACTGAAAAGGTATAGTTGTGATCCCAATGGAGCTATATTGTGGCGTAGACTGTATAGCTGTTGACGTAACCTCCATAAATTGTTCTTTGGCAGTCACGTGAGTGTCAACCATATCTGGCGCGCATGTAATTCCGACTGATGGCATTTGGAAGAAGATGGCATCACTCCCTGTATCCGTTGTACTTTGACAAGCAGATGTTCCAACATCTGTTGTTCTTGCAATGACTTGCACTCCGCTCTCAGACACTGAAAGTACTGTTTCACTTGATTTGTCTAGATATCTGATTAAAACCTGGCTCGAGGCGTTACGTACTTCAACAAAGTCGTCTTCCTTACTAATGACGTCATCTCCGATGCCCGCATCTACTGTTTCGACGTCAACTTGGACAGACGTTGTAAGCATCGAATCGAGATGTCTTTGCCTTTGCCTGCGTTGCTGTCTTATTATTGATTCTTCAGTTTCGTCTTGTACCCCGTTTATAATGACGTCCCACGTCCACTCCGGCTGTGTTCCTGTGTCAATGAGTGATGGGCCTTCTGGACCTTTCAGCGTTAAAACACCTAAGGATTTTGGGATCTCTTCTAAATCAACAAGTTTAGACTGGAGTTGACGAATTGTTTTTCGATATTCATTTTCAAACTCTTCTCTCAAGTCCGTAATGATATCAGACCACTTTTGATCTGACTGGGTAAAGTTATCGTCCTTTCCCTTTTCCTTCTCAGTCGATTTTAATTTTATCACACCCATGCTTGTTGGTTTCTCAGACTTCCTAGTCCTGCGGTAAGACTCTATCGCAGACGTCTCAATGTCTTCAGTTATATTCTTCCATGAGAATGCTGGATCTGTCCCAGTGTCATGTTTCTCCACGCGCGGCTTCTCCTCTTGCTTTAACTTAAACACACCTGCAACTGGAACTCGCTGTATAGTATCTTGGTGTTTCCTTGTTTGACTTTTGTAGCTTTCCACTGCATCTTCCTGTACTTCATTTATAAGCAAACGCCAGTCAAGAACGGGACTTGTCGCAGCGTCGGATGTCGTAATCTTTGGTGTTTCCACCTGTGTCTTCTTCAACTTAAATACACTAACGACTGGTGCTTCTCTTGGCTGATCAAGTCCATGTGCTCTGATATACTCGTCAATGGCCGCACCTTCAATCTCTCTTACTAGTCGATCCCATTCTATCTCAGGTTCTGTGGCATCTTCCCACTGCACCCTCCTTGGTCGGTCACGAACCCATGTGCGCAACGTGGAAACAGCAACACTGGTTCTATCGTTGTCTGTTTGAGTTCCTTGCATATGAGAAGGTGTTGCGAAATTAGCTGTCGTAGCTTTCGAAGTCATGTTGCTCAGTGCTTTCAAACGAACTATTTCTTCCGTGTCCTCCTGAATGACATTGACAATTTCAGTTCAACTCCATTTTGGTTGGATACCCCTGCTTGTCGTTTGCTTTCGATAAGCAATTGTGAATGGTGAATGGTATCCACCAACTGATGCCACGAGGTCAGGTTCTGTAGATCATTCAACACTTGAGTGTCTTTGTCTCCAAAAGTCTCCAGATTCTTCATGTATTGTTTCTACAAGATGTCTCCATGTGATTATTGGATCGGTACCCATCTCTGACGATATTTCCGTCTGTCGTCGAATTAACATTTTACGAGCTTCGTCGGTCACTATGTCGATCAATTGTGCCCAACTCAAATCTGGTTGTGTTCCTGTGTCCCGTCTTCTCACACGTTCCTCCGACTTAGATCTTAATTGAACAATTCCCAAGCTCTTTGCCCTGTCAATCAACATTTCTCGATCGTAAGAGATGCTTCTTTGACCTTTGGATCTTTCCTTGTCTGTAAGATTGATCTCTTCCATCACTATATCGATAAGATCCGAAAAGGACAGATCTGTTTCTGTCCCAGTACTTCTCACAGGGGCCTTGGCGTCTTTCTTTTCCTTGAGCGAAAACACGCCGATGTTCTGAGGTGAAATCTCTTCACGTAGATCAGGTACCGACTTACTTTTCATATTTCTTTCAGCTTCCAGTGTGGCAATATCAACAAACTCACCCCAACTAAGTTCCGGAGAGGTTCCCATATGCGCTACAGTCTTTTGTGGCTTTTTCTCTGCTTTAAGAGAAAACTTTCCGACGAGAGGAACTGATCGTTTTTTGTAACGTTGTTCCTTTGTTACCCTCTCCTCTATTCGCGCCTCCATTAACCGCAAAAGCGTACCCCAAGACACGTCAGATTGTGTGCCCGTGTCGACTACACCATGAAATAATTCTCGGTCGGATTTCGAACGTCTTACTGGAGATCGGCCACGTCTACCATCTTCTGTTCTTATTCTCATTCGAACGTTTTGAATTAGAGTCTCCCAAGACACTTCGGGTTCTGTAAACTTATCCTTCACTGAGATCCTTCCATCACCGGAGCGAGTTGAGTGCCCCGGAGACACGCTCCGAGATCTGCGGTTTCTTTCCGTCTTACTTTGAGACCGTCGTTTGTCTGAGTAAGTTGATGATACACCACGACTTTGAGCAGATGATGATCGATATATATGAACCATTTCTTTTTCTGGCTCCGAAAAATATCTATCGTCAGGACTTTCAGCTCCACCTTGCAATTCGTAAGATAAACCATCCCAAGAGAGGTCATCTCTGTCATGAAGAGATCTCCTTGTAGGTTTATTCTTTGAAGTTTCTTTCCTATTTTTTCTGTAGCTCGTTAGCCGTGACAATGTCGATTTCTTTTTGCCACTCTTTGACTTTCGTTCCGCAAGCATGTCACTAGTCAATTTTTCTTCCATTTCTTCTAGTAGACTTCTCCATGGAATCCTTGGCTCGGTGGCAGCTACCCTCAATTTTGGCCCACTGCATTGGGTTGAAGCGTTGACCATACTTAAAAACATCTCCCTTTTATTTTCAGATTTTCTATAAGTATGTTGTGATCTGTCGTTATCACGCTGAGATATCTCTGTGGATGCGGATCGTATCGTCGGTGAACGGCTTTCGCGTAACCGAGGCCAGCTAGTTGTTGATGAGGTACTGGTTTCAACTGAATTCTGTAGAGAATGTGGACTATTTGAAACAAGTCGAACTACGCCAATTGTTGGGACGTCTTCTTTGCTAGCACTTGTAGCCGATGTCTCAAATTCATTTCCTGATGGCGTAGTAGACCTGGACCGAAGCTGATGTTCTCGTGTCCTGCTGGCGCTTGATAAATTCTTCTGGTAAAGTTCCTGTAAAAGGAGAAAGAATAGTGAAATTTTGTGAACATAAACAAGTAATAATGCAAAATGCATGTAGTATTATTAACGTTATAGTTAATAACAAATGAGCGGGTTTGATTCAGAAGCGTTGCTGGAGCGACAAGTATTGTCGATAGTGGTTGTTTCAAAATATTTAAATAACACGTTTGTGCGTTTGCCTGGTTAAAGTTTAATTTCCGCATACCACAAGATATGTCAAGTGTTCTGTCTGTCAACAGGAATAAAGGGCACGATCTGGTAGGAATAAGAAATTACTCAGAGCGAGACTTTTGCGGTAACATGAAAAGACATTAGAAGAATTCTTAAATATTCGACCAAAGAAAATTATTCATTTTTTTATCTATCAGACGTGCTACATTACAAGAGGTATAAATTACTAATCCCCCATGCTGGTACTATACGTGTTCTTGAACATTGTGAGTCGATCTGAGTTAACTAGAGGGAGGAAAAGCGGTCACGGATTGGATGACCAGTAAATTATAGTAAACATGAACATAATAGAAACGGAAAGTCGTTATCTCATAGATAAATATGTTTGCCTTATGTTTACCTGCGATTCACTATTTATCCTCTCGGAATATTTTATAGGTGATTCAGACCTTGATCTTTGCAATCTTTTCTTCTGATACCTATCTTTTGTTCTTCCCCTGACGCCTGATGAAACTTGTGCAATTGGCTCCTCCTGGATTGCATCAACGAGATGGATAACTCCTGAAAATATAAATACGTACAATCAATCATTTTATCTTCAAATATCAATATTGGATAATGAGGTTTTGAGCACAATGCACAATGCACAGAATTTAGCAGAGAGAGAGAAAGAGAATTATTCCCGTGTGATGTGGGCTATAGTTCTGATGGAAAGGTGTGGAGGTACGTTCATAAACGGCACTTTCCATCCGCTGGTATACAAGATTAAAACTTATGACCTTACATTTCTAAAACATAGCTGACAGTAAAAAGGAAAAGTGTTATAACTTACCTATAGTTGGAATACTATTTGTATCTGAGGCACTCTCTATGGGGTCCCGGAATGACACTCTCGTTCTTGGGTCCACAGTAGTTTCTGAAAATGATCTTGGAAGAGTTGTATTGGACCTACTGACATATCTCGTACTTTTTGATCTTGCCTGGTCTCCCCGTCCTGTCTTGAATTTTGTTGGTTGTTCAGCACGGACGAGGGTAATGAACTCCTTCCCATTTACAACCTCACGTTTGGCCACATGATAGTCGTGGCCATTATGATGTCTTACATCGTTGTTTCCTGACTTTGTCAACCTTGAAGGAGACTTCCTTCCATCTCCAAGAGTCTTTGCCATTTCCGCCCCAGAGGCGTTCATGGCAACAGATCCGCTTATCCCACCACTACGTTTTTCAATTACTTGACGTCTAAGCATTTCTCTTTGCTCCATAGTAGCGGTTCGGTGACTCTGACCGTCATTTTGTGATACGTGTCCAGGAACTGTTTTGTCTAACCGTCTATCAATGTCTCCATAATCATAAAGATCTTCGTCACTGCTCTCTGATCGACGAGTACTTGCGATTGAAAAGTTTTCATCTATCTCGATTCTAGTATCACGCGATGCCAACGGTCGATCCGGCTCAATTTCAATGGCGATGTCATCTACAACCCCTCCACCACCGTGCGAGCGCCGATACCTATCGCCACGCTCGTCGTATCTGTTTTGGGATTGTCTGCTCGTGGTGCCAACGTGCGACGTTGTCCTGTAAGTGCGAGTGGATGATGATTTCTTCGTGTCTGACTGACGATCGCCCTCCACAACGACTCCTACTATAATGTCCTGAGTATCTGGTACCAATTTAATTTCGCTCGACTTGTAACGAGCTGAGGTAAAGTTGATGGCGTCTAACTTGGGCAGAGATAATGGAAAAGCTTTCTCAAGGACATCATAATCGTCTGGGATATTCAAATCATCTGACGACAGCTTCCAATTTATTTTGTAGGTTTCCTTCAAAGGGTTAAAGTCATTGGCCACGTCAATCACTGAATTACTCCTAGATGCACCATCACTAGTATCGAAAAATGACGGTGTATCAAGAGAATCGCTGATGGTAAACACAGAGCCTCTTCCGGAATCACTACTTGACCTCCCTTTGACGCTGTCAGCCTCGGACTGGTCTTTGTCTGCTTTAGCTTCAATGTCAACAGCAGTAGAAGGGGAATAAACAACCGCCGGCTCATTTTTATTAGGCTTGATTCGCTTTTTCTTCCATTTTTGGTACGCTAAGTAGGCAACAAGTTCAAAGAGAAGCGTACCAACGAGGACGGCGCAGCATGCGCCGATCAGAATACCGACACTGACCCCACCTTCGGGGAACACGCAAGTCGACTGTGCCGATACAGGAGGTGCCAGAGTAAGAAGTAATGTAGAACAGACGATCAACAACGGATTGTTGTAATGGTTAAATGCACCCATCTTATAACATACGCTATTAAGAATTACGCAATGGTTGGTACGGCTTTCTGGAAAGAAACACAAAGAAAAAGTTTCCACTTGTGAATATATATTCAATATGGGTAAACATTTGGAAAAGCAATGGACATTGGAAAAAGTAGTGATTAATTAATGATTTGATGTTGAAGTGTTGTAGAAAAGCATATACAGTAAAGCAAGCTAATGCACATTTAAGGAATTTTAAGAACGAATTAAGTTTGCCAACCTGCCTCTCATCATACACTGCCATTTCATGAACGGCTTGCATGGCGTCGGCTTTAAAATGTTATTAGCTATTTTGTGTTTCATGTTGATCGAGTCATGACTACTCAGGCAGTGCCTACATGCCACATACTCATCTTCGGAGAGACTGTCTTTAGTTCTTTCAAACATATGAAATGCTTGTAGAACTTATATCTTAACTAATCATAGGAAGCAAATGCAGGGGTATATCAAAAGGAAATGTATTGCTATGAACGGAAGACATTTCCTTTGCATATCATCCATCATAAACAAGAACAATGTTTCATCTTATATTCCAATATCACCACTCCGTAGATGCACCTGTGTTCTAAAGTATCCTGCCTCAGTATGAAACAGAGTTTAGTTGCCTATTTCTTATACAAAAAAAGGGAAGGAAAAGTAACAAGAGCCCAAGGGCACTATGGTTCCTTGCTTATAAGGACTAAGCTTTATCCTAAAATTGTAATTTTAGGGTTTAATGTACACACACACAATATTATTGCCATAAATATCACAAATCAATGATAGGTCCTTTTGAGAAGCTGTTGACTTTTGTTAGATTTGTTTATAAGAACTTGCGGAATCATCCGAACTGTACTAAATAACTTTGGTTGCGCAAGAGTCAACCCATGGACAATTAAAATATGGCCACAAAAATTCAAATATTCAACTTAAAGGAACTAATACAGGTCACTGGAGGCGCTATTCCAAGGTCATGCGAGGTCAACAGAGGTCCACCTCTCAAAATCAAACAAAACCTTGACCTCTGATAACTTTGCGCATGAAGGTCGCACAGGGGTCAACCATGGACAATTTTGATCAGTTTGGAGATTGAGTTTTTGACCCATAATTGACCCTTGTTGAAATTGGATCACATGACCGTTGTTTGGAAACGATCGCTTACCCCATACACAACTAGTCCCAAAATGTCGACCATGTCGGAGTCCATCAGTGGGAGTTTCACAAGTTATTGCCCCCAAAAAATACATTTTGAGCCATAATTGACCTTTGGTGACCTTAGATTACATAACGGTTATTTAATAAAAAATACATCTACTTCATTCACAACTTGTCCCAATATATCAGCCATGTCAGACTTCTTCACTGGAAGTTGTTGCAATAATTAGCATAAGTGGGCAGTTTTTTGCCCATAGGTGACCTTGGGTGACATGGTTGGAAACGATGGCTTACCCAATTCACAACTAGTCCCAAAATATCAACAATGTCGGACTCTGTCAGTGGGAGTTTCACAAGTTATTGCAAAAAAAAAACATATTTAACCCATAATTGACCTTTGGTGACCTTGGATTACATAACGGTTATTTTGGAAAATGTGCCGGCCCTACTTCATTCACAACTGGTCCCAATATATCAGCTATTTTATATTTCGTAATTGGAAGTTGTTGCAATAATTGGCATAAGTGGGCAGATTTTTTGCCCATAAGCGACTTTGAATGACCTTGGATGACATGAATGTTTTCATGTTCCCCTCATTGATGTGCACATTCTCACAACATTGTCATACACTCCAATGTACAAACACAATGTTATTGCTAAAAAGGTATCAAATCCAACTTTTGGGGTCTCATAACTTAGGAACCGGTAGTCCGATCAAAGCGGGAGTTAGTTTCGTCTATAGAGCACAGAGCTCTATCATATATGGGTCAAAATATGATACTGGAGAGATTTTTCACTGTTGTTAACTTATATATGGAAAAATATATTTACATCATTTCATGTCTTTGTTTTTGTTATTTTCCAATATTATATTATACCAACTTATATCTGAAATAAACTCCCAACAATTGGAATTGTATTTTTTTTTTAATTGTGTGAAACTGTTTCATAACACCCACTTTGCTGGACACCAAAATGTGACATTCATTTCACTGGTGTTGGAAAAACTTTTTTACAACAATATCTGTCTTTTTGCTTGCAGTCCTCTGGCTAATTGTTAAGACAGAACACAATTGTCTACACATATCACTAAAGAAGGGCCGTTTGCAAGTGGTTTCCACCTCAAAATTATAAAATGAATCTGGGTTTGTGTACGTAACAGAGCGTGTCCATTCCCGTTACGTACGTTTGAATTGTCATTTCTTATCAATATCGAAGTCGTAGTTACATGAAACTGCATTAAATTGACTCAATTGGGGCTCCATTAAAATATATGAACAGTTCAGAATCACTCGTAAAATATTTTTTTCATGAGGAGAAATCCCTTAATTTAGTTTAGTTTAGTATCCACTTCGTTACGTACATAAAATCGCCGCCGATTCTTTCCGAACGACGCCGGTATTTTTCAGACATTACGCGCCATGATCCAACGCTATACCTCCCAGCTCAATCCCTTGAAAAAATCCGGAAAAGCCCGATATAGGCCGAGGCGATACACTCACAACACGTGTAGTCTCAACCCGCTAATGTGTTGCGTGCGTTTAACTTCTCGGGCATTATCATGAAAATCGGAAAAAATCAGGTACGTATCTTAGTCATCCATCCTTACATCTTAT
>JAAAKB020000002.1:992264-1002636 GCA_010014835.2 Apostichopus leukothele | reverse complement strand
TATGTATGTCGTTATGGCATAGTGGAGTCAGTGAGGTTGAGAAATATCATAGAAAAGGACGCAAAATGCTGCTTTAAGATAACCTGTTGACCCTGTGAAGCTCAGAGGGCAAAAACTGATAAGGCCCCCCTCCCCTCTGAGTGTGTTAAGGATTATCAACAGACTGAGGCAGTTTTCATTTCCTGAATAACTATGTTCATTGAAAACTTAAAGAGCACCTTCACAAAATCAATAGATCATGCTATGTTGCACGTACATATCAAGTTTGAAGTCCATACAACTTTGTAATACTGTAATATCATGTTTACAAGGTTTCAGTTTGACCTTTGACATTCATTAAAAACACTACAGATCGTCTACTCACCAACGGCTAGCTACACACCAAGTTTGAACTTTGTGCATCTTCCACTTGTGATATTGTGTGAACAATGTTTTCAGACTCTCACCCCTTCTAACCACTAATGACCTTTGACCAATACTAACAACAATCCAAACCAGTTCTACCTAAGGGGAACCTACCTACCAAATATGAATTGTACCCCAGTTATCCTTCTGAAGTAAGAGTGTCACATACACACACACAAACACCCACACACATACATACACCATCGCATATATTCCTTCTGCCTTCAGCAAGGAATCAAACGCAGAGGAATCAAACACTGAGGATTGAGGAAAAGATGAGAAAGAGACAATAGATTGTAGTGCTACAATAAGTCCTTTATTAACTTCTTGAGTGTTTGGCATCGTCAAAAGCATATGACCTCTAGACTTCTTACATATCATTTATATGTACAACCACCTTGATATGCCACAAAAAACTCGTCCTCGTTTTAAGATCTGAGCTTTTTAAACAGAGATACCAATGAGACCATACAATCTTGAGCCCATTTTTTAAACCGAGTGATAAATGCCACTCGTGAATTGTACAGAGAGGCTTCACACACATAAACTGATCACATCACAGAAGATGACGATGATGATGATGATGATGATATAAATGGACTCTATACAGGTAAAGTGTTGAATCATTTACATTGAAGTGATACCATTGTGGAATAATTGTCGTCCAACGGTACCCGTGGTAAAACAGTCGGCCTCCTTGCAAAAGTTACGACTGCCGCAGTTACCCTCAACTATTAACAGATCAACACAAAAAGAGAATGGGAAAAAAAAAATGGCTTCGTCGTTTTGTTGACGAACTACCTCGCAAAGGCTTGGCATGCTACCTACTAAAAGATATAACATTCATTTTTTTTTTTAGAAGCATGACCCTTCTTTTGTTGGGTGTTATGTACACTGAAGACGGAAGTTAGAACCACTAAAGATCAACGCTATGCAACTTGAAACGATCTGGTCGAGAAGGAGAAAGAAAGAAGATATAAAGAAATAATTTAAATAAACTTCAATCCAAGCACAAAATTCTCCACTTAAACCAGCTCAAAGGGAAGAAAAAAAACAAAACATTCACATGGCTAAACTTTTATCAAACAGTGCAAAAAAACAGGTTAAACGCACTTGCATTGAAAACAGAAAATACCAATAGAAAAACTTCCATCTACAAGAAGAGATGACGGCATACGAAAAATTTTCATTAATTTTTACATTAATAAAAAAAAAAATCTCCAAAAAAATTGGGGAAAAAACATATGATTATTATATGCTCATTATGGAAATACTGATGCTCAACAATGAAAGGTTTTTTCAAACAGTAATTCACCACTGCTTGTTATTAACGTTTAATTATTATTGATAACGAAGTGAGTACAATGTGTACAATGATTGATTTAATAGCCTTTCTCAACTATGACTGACAAAGATTCTGAAATGAAAAGAGAAGTTGTAAAAAAGGAAAACAAAAAACAATCAGTTTTTAATACCACCGATCGATAGTAACTTTCTATGCGTACGTAAGGCTACATAATTACATGAATCTCTGGGATTCTTAAATAGTTTTCTTAAATTTTTAGATATTGTAACCAAAAAACAAAGTAATTCAACCAAGTATTAACAATAAACAATCGTTGTAACACTTTAACAATTTTAAATACTATAGGGTAGTTTGGAAAGAGGCCAGATGACCCCATCTACACCGGCTTCCAATTACTGCAGCGTTTCAAACAGTTCTTCACATTATGTCTCAAAATTTAAATTCGAACAAACAAACAAACAAAAATGAACAAATGAACCAAGCAAAACTTGCTTAAAGTCTTAAAATTTTCCTACACATTTTCACACATTCAGATAAAAAAAAGGAAAAAAAAAAGAAAGAAAAAAGAGAATTGCATTCCAAATACATAAAGGCAAAGAAATGAAAACAAGACATTGATTGAGTGAGCACCCACTAAAGAATGCCACTACATTTGAAAAGATGATTTTTTAAATTTTTATGTGCACACCAACTATAATCCTGTTCTGGATGCCTTTGTCGCTCAACAACAGTACAAAAATGAATCAAGTGAAAAAAAAAAAAAAAACCCAAAACACTAAGGCAAAACACAGCCATTGTGGTCTGGAGGTTTAAAGGCAAAAAGAAAAAGTCCATGAGAAAACAATCAGCCCTCACCCACCCTCCTTCCCAGGGTTTGACTTCCAAAAATAATTGAAGTAAATATCATGTTAATAAACAAATATCCAGTTCAGTTTTCCACACACCAATTTTTTTTTTTGGTCAACGGTTCATTCCCAAAGCCAAATATTTACAGTGAAATTTTTGTCTGCCTTCTATTCTTTTCATTTCTTAATTAGTTCTTATTAGTACAACTTGCTGAATGGAAGAAACTTTTCAGGTTTTTTGCTACAAAATTCAGAATGCAACATTTTCACCCACAAATGGAAAAGGATACAAGTGCATGAAGACGACAACATCAACACTTAGAGTGTATCGCTGTAGTGAAGGTTATAACCAGAGAAGTTGCATCTTTTGAAATCCGCACAACCTCGACAGAACATCTTTAATAAACTAAGAGGTTTCATATCCTTCCATCAGCAATAGACACAATTCTACTTTTCGCCGATGAGTCTTTACAAAATGCTCCTGTGCATATCAAACTTGACGTAATAATAGTAACCACATATGCGTCAATATTTCTGTCACCAATTGCAAACAAAGCAACACAGTTTTGCACCCCCCCCCTCCCCCTGTTGATACCTAAAATGTTGCCAATTATCACCCATTTCTTTTCGCTTTTTTTTCAAATTTCTCTCTTAAATCAATAGAAATAAATAGATAGATAGATACGAGGGGGGAACAAATTTAACTTCTCTTCAATTGAGCTCTGGATTAATAAATTAATCCATCAACTACTTCCCCTTTCCATCAGTTTTGCCACCCGATGATTCCTTCTTCTGTGTCTTGGTTCTATCGAGCTGGTCAATCTCCTCCTGGTCGAGCTTTGCAAAGTAAGCCTTCGTCGAGGCCAACAAGTCCTTCCTCTCCTGGGCCTGTTTTGTCCTAAGCTCCTCGTCGGTTAACCGTTTCTTTGGCTCCTGTGGGATGTACTTCTTTTCATTCTGTGTACCCAAAAAGAAGAGTCATGTAAATACCAACAATTCAACACAACAAAATTATTGAAGATTGGCATATTTGATAACCCCTCCCAAACTATCTAGAGAAAACCTTTCTCTGCGGACATACTGAAGCAAACTTTGAAGAACCAAACGTTATTAGAGATTTGGAGGAGTAATGAACCGACGCTTACCAAAAACTTGACAAACATTGAGACAAACATTTTCTTATTGGCAAGAAGAGGGGGACAAAATATTCTGAACATGACTCGCCTAAATCTCAGGGGTAGTCTAAATAAGAGCTTATTCAGTTTTATTCTTTTAAATTATGGTTTAACCTCCTCTGATCTTCCATCATTCACGACATTGAAAGACCGACAAATTCTTGACCTCCGGTGTAGATTGACGTTGTTTAACGATGAATTTCCTTTGGATGGGTATAAACCTTTCCGAGATTTTTTTGGTTTTGTTTTGGTGATAATAATGCCTACAGAATAATTTCAATGAGAGTGTATTTTTTTCTTACCCTATTTGGGAATACCAGCTTGCTCGGGGCACCGTTTCTGCTGACATTTGTCTGAGGTTTCTTGAAGTTGTCATTTTGCTTTGGTTGCTCCTGGTTGTGTCCTCCTCCTCTACCACTACTACCTCCTGGTTTGTTGGACTTGACACCAGGATGCTGCGATGGTGGTGGCGCCGATGACGATGTCGGAGGAGGAATCTGCTGCTGCTGTTGTTGCTGCTGCTGCTGTAGGAGATGTGGAGGAGCCCTGTACCGCATGGTCTGTGTGTTGAGACCACCTCCGGGTGCCGAAAACCGCATCATTGGTCCAAGAGGGTGAGGATGGTTCATCATGGGTGGTTGTGGACCCATCATATGCCTGGGAAACTGAGCACCTCCAGGCCTTACCCTGAAGCTGCCGAGAGGCGGTTGGTTGTTAGGGTTCATCCTGTTGCCATGATTTGATGATGGTAGACTCTTGGGCCTTTTGTTCATCTGATGGTCAGGCAGTGATGGGAGTGGCATACCGTGCGGTTGGGAGTGGGAAATCTTCATACCGTCCTCTTTTCTGTTTGTGTATGGTCCGTGGTCCCTACTTCCTCTGGTGTCTCCTCCCCTGGAGTGATGATGATCGTTGCCCTCCTTCAAGGCGGGCTCCGCCGGTCTCTTATCCGTATTGGAGGCCGATGGTGACGACGATGATCTGGAGGGTAACTGTTGCAAGTCGGCTTGTTTGGAGGGCGACATGCTACGCATCTCACTCTCGACCGGTAGCGGGATGTTAGGATGACTTGACATGGACGTCTGAGAAAACGTAAGGTGAGGTTCCACCTTGGGGTTCGTCGTGATCGGGATGGGCATCACCGCAGAAGAGGAAGGGATGCCGGATGAATATGGTGAACTGACAGGTTCAGAGAAGGCAGACGATTTTGACTGAAACACGCTAGATGAAACAGGGCTGTAGGAGGAGAACGCTGTCCCAGAGGATGGAAAGTCCGGCCGGGGTGGGGGCATGCCATCACCTTTCACCATGGCGTCAAACTGACTTGCAGCAGCGGGGCCTTTATCATCCAGGAAATGGAGTGACCCCTGCCTCACTGATGGTTGTTTCATGAAAACGTCTGCATCCTTGTGTGGTTTCCTAAACGGATCATCTTGGGTAGGGTAGGCGCTGAGAGTCATCATGCCGGCCGACGAGGCCGGCATGCCCATCGGCTCTGGGACACTACTCGTGGCAGCGCCGACAGCGCTGCCCGTCAGGTACGCAGGTTGTTCAAAACCGGGCCTCTTGGCCGGATTGAATGGCTTGGCATCAGCATGTAGGGAGAGGTAGCTGCCAACCTTGTGCTCCATTTGCGACTTCTTCTCATAGTACGGCATCATCACGGTCGGCTTCTCCGTCCGGCCGATGCCGATGTGCCGCGGTTGGAACTTGCCGATACTGTTTTGGTTGGTGTAAGACTGCATGTGGGGCGCAGACTGCTGGATGCTTCCCTGACTTGCCTGGTTGACATAGTGAACAGGACTGGGAGCTAGGGCCAAATGCTGCAGGTTCCCAACAGCTGAGGAAAGTTCAGACGCAGGGTTTCCTTGGAATGAGTTGAACAAGTTGGCGGTCGCAGGCCTCTGCGTTGCCGAGATCGACTGAGCCGGTGCATTGTTATGTCCCAAGAAAGACGTTTGAGGTTGTCCATAGCCAGGCTGTATCGATGCAATGATTGGCCCACTCAACACGGATTGACTGCCAATAGGATTGGTAGCTCTTTGCTTTGTATATGATGAAGAAAAGAAAAGACAATGGAATCAATGAAATCTTGTCTTACCCAACCATGTACATACTGCACTTTCCACTATCAATCATGTACAAACCGCACTTGCTACTACCAACCATGTACAAACTGCACTCTCTACTACTAACCATGTAAAAAATGCACTCTCTACTACCAACCATGTACAAACCACACTCTCTACTACCAACCATGTACAAACCACACTTTCTACTATCAACCATGTACAAACCATACTTTCTTCTACTATCAACCATGTACAAACTGCACGCTCTACCAACCATGTACAAACAGCACTTTCTATTACCAACCATGTACAAACCTCACTTTCTACTATCAACCATGTACAAACCCCACTTTCTACTATCAACCTTGTACAAACTGCACTTTCTATTTATCTGGTTAAGTGTGATATTCTGGTGGCTGAAGTTGGATGCTTTACAAATATGCTGGAAATTGGTCTGCATCGATTTATATATATAGGTCAAAACCACACACTCATTGCATTTTGTATGGCAATCTTGAAGTTGTCAAAATTGGTGGTAATTTGTGCAATGCATCTGGCAACAGCTGATCGAATGAATGATATAATCACGACAACTCAGCCGAAAATATACTTGTTTATTCACATTATTTATACAATAAAAAAATTGCATTTATGATGAAATTCTAAATACAGAAAAACTTGACAGCTATGCAAAACATTCCAAATGTATCAAGTTTCGAGGATAAATCGACAAACAGATTAAAAAGAGGAAAGTAAAACCATTGATGAACATTTGCCGTTATGACATCACAGACCACCTGCTGTGATCTACTTCAGGGAAGAATCGAGTGTGTAGCCAGTCAACCGTATCTTGAGTTAGGCACAAGATATTGAGATGGACTTTTCAAATAACAGTGTGGACTATTCTTGTTTTGTCCATATATAAGAGTCAGATTGTCTGCCACCTGAATATCCCTTAAATACATATTAATGGTTATTATCTCATTAACAAGTACTATTCTGGGCAAAAATCTGTACCCTTCAAGGCTCTGTAACGGCAACATTGTCAAATGGGCACCGTGAAACCTGACAAATGTACGTAAATATGTTTAATGTTCTGTTTGGTAGTACAGCCATTGTGTTGACATTCCTGCCCCATTAAAGGCTTTTGGTATCGTTATAACGTACGGGTATAAATACAATACTTTCGTCCTTACCTGTCCGTACAAAGAATTCCCAGTGACCGTCATGTTAGGGACCGATGCATACCCTAAACTGGCTACCGTCTTGGTTACGCTGCTGGGCTTCATCAAGACTGAGCCACCGGCTCCGTACTCTCCCCGTGACGATCCGAATGGCATGTAGGACTGACTGGGTACCATCTGAGATATGCTGGTGGAGAGGACACTGGGGTACGCGGTAGGGAATGCTGCCGAGTACGACTGCTGCGTGGCAGACTGCTGTAGATACGACTGGGTAGCCGTCAGTGACTGCTGCGTGTTCAACATCGGTGGCGACTGTGGGATACCCGTACTCTGACTGAACCCATACTGGATGCCCTGTTGTTCGGGAAGACCAGAGGGGAACTGCATCGACTGTAGAGCAGTGGGCTGTATCAGTCTGGATGGCATGTCGGAGGTGTGGTATGCGAAAGCTTCATTGTTTCTGATATGCAATGGGTACTGGTTGGCATCCAGAGACGCTGGACGTGCAGTCTGGGTGGCGATGACCACAGAAGGGTACCTCATGGGTGACGGCTTGTGGGAGAATGTTGGAACCATACGTGAATGCACCTTGTTGGTCGGGATGTCAAAGAGTGCCATGTTGCCTCTGTCCGGTTCTATAACGTCTTCCTTCATGGGAGGCTCGAAGGAGTCCATCTCCTTCGTGTTGAACATATTGTTGGCCTCGGGCTGGTTGTAACTTGGAGCCATAAAGGTATTGAGATTACTCTCTGGTTGGGTGTCGATCATTTCATTGTTCGTATTAGCGTTTAGAATTTCGAGCCCGGTAGTGGAGGGCTGCGGGAGCACCTCTGCTTTCTGAGGGAGGTCCTTTTCTGAGCCGAATGTGCCAAAGGTTATTTCATCTTCGCCGTTGGTTGCCAATAGACTAGCCATGGACTCCTGTGGTAATGAGTGCGGGGCCATTTCTTTCATGGGTTCCAAGTCTTGGTTCATCTCCGAGGCGGGATCCATCTGGTGATCCACTGGCTGAGGTCCAGGGCCACTGCCACTGGCATACCCCAACTGAGAGGTGGCAGCATTAGACTGTGACACCGCGAGTGACCTGTAATCATCCCAATAGTGTTTGGTCTGCTCTATGGACATGCTGAGACGCTGGTCGTCTGCGGCGCCCATCTGCCGTTGAGGGTTCGCAGGGCTGATGTCTATGGGGTGTGACAGGCTCACTGGTGCGGCGATGCTCATGGGGGCAGCATTCAACTGGAAACAAAAGACGAGTATTCGGTGAAAGAAATCCTCATAGTCATTCACAGACAAAGATTTTAAGTAGTTGCTGCAACAATTGTACCGTACTTTCAGTTTTACGGAAACTTTACTTCAAAGATATTTTAATTACAAAGATGTTCCTGAACAAGTTCCTTTGCTACAAACCTTTTCCTTATTAGTACTTGACATTCAACATTGCAAAATTTCTGTTTTCCTTCTCGCGAGATTTGTCGCCCACACAATTTTTAAAGTAGTATTAGTGACGTTTAAATTTTAAGACTTTTTGACTATTCCATTACTTCACAAGCAGGCCCGACAACCGGCCGAGCCAAATAAACTGAATTTTTGTTCTATTTCAAAATTAGAATGCAACAAAAATGAACACAAACAACTGCTTTACCCTTACCTCCTGTGAAGCAGACACTTGAACCTCTTCTGAAACGTTAAGTAGTCTGTCTCTGTTGCTAGGCGGTGGGTCCGTCTTCAATGCCTTTGAGAGGGGTATACCCCCCAGAGGGACCGCGCCTACCCCTGCGGACCAATCTGTCTGTGTCGTCATGACATGTCCTGTGTTAGGCTGGCTGCCGCTAGCAATGGCTTCTGCGATAAGTTTATTGTTATGCTTAGTGTCTCCGCTTGGAGAGCTTCGCTGCGATGGT
The DNA here is from genome assembly GCA_010014835.2 of Apostichopus leukothele. Taxonomy (NCBI): domain Eukaryota; kingdom Metazoa; phylum Echinodermata; class Holothuroidea; order Aspidochirotida; family Stichopodidae; genus Apostichopus; species Apostichopus leukothele. The sequence continues at coordinate 993,745 of JAAAKB020000002.1, read as the reverse complement.
GGATTCGAGGCATGGTGGTCACTGTTCAGTTCTATCCCGCTGTCGTGCTGGTCGCTGGCTTCTGGCTTCCCTGGTGAACCCTTGGCATTCACTGTCATGGCAGAGGCAACTCCTACTGGAGACTGTGTGGCTGTGGCCATAGCTTGGGCTTGGTAAGGGAGTTGCAGGGGTTTGTCCCATGCATTGCTCACAGGTGGTGGTGGGGGTCCATTGCTTGAATAAGTCCCTACCCAAGGAATGCACAGAGAAAAAACAAATTAGCAAACCTTGGACAGATTTCAGGAAAGTTAACACAGGGTGATAAAAACTGGTACTAATGTTGTCACTACGTTTCGAATCATATCAAAACTTCATAGCAATTTTAATCACAGCTCAGGTGATTTAGAAAAACTTTTCATGAAGAGTGGATTGGAAATAAAATGGTTGTCTCTCATTCAGTGATAAACCATTGGTTTTGGTTGCAGTAACCTAAGAGCCACCATGCCATGTAATTCGTGGCATTGATTTTATGCAGAGCAGCAACATCTCATTCACCCAAGATGAATAATAATATCAACAACACAGTGAGCAGTGAAGTTGGAATGGGTCGGTGAGAGGGATTACATCTTCATCAGGTTACACCTAGTTATGCTGTCACATTAAATATTAGGCCAGAGAAAACATCCCAGGTATATATCATGTGCAAGAGTGGACTGTGGGCTGACTTTACTTATCAGAGTAAAGAATTTGCCTATTTATAAAATACAATCATATTTTGCACATCAAAGCTCAGTTGAATATAGGATACGGTAGTATGACTGAGGCTGTTACATCACTAGCTATAATTAATACATCACTTAACATTCAGATCGCTCATCTCATCTGACCTCAGATGAGGCATGAATCGCTAAGAAATGTGTTTTCCCCATAGAAAGTTACCAGACATGTTAAATATTGTCTGTTGTTGGTTCTCATTCAAGGCAATATAACTTTACAATCCAGTCAAAAGTAAAAAATGTATCCTCACCAAAGACAGAATTGTTCATGGAGACGTTGGCCTGTTGGCTAGGACTGACGGTCATCCCTGCTGGTTGCTGGGTTATGGGGATATTAGGCCTTGACCCAGGGGCACGGTTCAACACCGGTGAATCCCCCAGTGTGGAGATAACAGGACCGCCGTTGCTAAGGCCAGTGGCCACAGGTTTGGTCAGACGTGCTTGCTGCTTTGACTGATGTCCTCTCTTCATTGAGGTGCCCAATTTGGGTTTGATGACCTTGAATTGGATGATAAAATTAGAAGACAAAATGACCACTTAAAAGACAAAAACTGGGTTACTAAGAGACGATACACAAAAACATGGCAAATGAGTAAAAATTCTCAAAAGCCAAAAAAGAAGGAATTCAATCAAATTTGTAAGTGTGAGCACCAAGGGTTGAAATAAGGATTTGTGGACCAGGAGCCACTTTCTAAAAAAGTGGCTCCTGGTTCGCGGCAATTTCAG
>JAAAKB020000002.1:975173-992164 GCA_010014835.2 Apostichopus leukothele | reverse complement strand
CCGTGCGTATTGTATTTTCATGTCCAGGGGCGCTATTTTAGTGCTTGCGGGCGCGAATAGCGCCTGGGCGCCCGCTTATTTCAACCCTTGGTGAGCACGATAGGATAAGTACAAGTATACACACAGTAATAAAGAGTACAGACATCAACAATACTAAAAATACAACTTCATTGAGGACCAGTTCCAGCACACACCAATCAATACTTGTTCCTTGGTCCTAAATATCACATATACCACTCCAAAACTAGGAAGATGGAGGTCCACTTTTCTTATCCAACCGTCTTCCAGAGGCATTCGATAAGTGATCAGGTGATATTCAGGCATAGACAGACCAGATTTTGGATAAAAAGATATTGACTCACAGTGTGGAAAAAACCGGGTGAAATACAAGCAGATGTTGGTATCATCTTTCTATTATCAAGTAAGCAGTTATCAGCCAAAGTTATCCCTCTCCCCCTCATCCCACATCTCTCAATAACCAAAAGGAAAAATGAGAATTTCCATCATTATAAACTTGAACCTACATCTAAGACAGATGTGTCCAATCTCCTCCGCTCTGCTTCCTGTCTCTGGGCTCGTTTTGATTTCACTTCTTGGAAGCCTTCACCTGGTGTCAGTAGGTCCTCTGGGTCTTCCTTGATCACTTCTGGCATATTATCAACCATCACAATACCTTGTAAAGAGAAAACAAAGGCAACTAGAATAAAAATATTTTCAAACAATTTTCAATATTTTCAATTTTCAGTATCAAAATATTTTGCTTTTTTAAAGCTATTAATGGTAAAGTGGAGGGGTCAATATGCCTTGTGAAGAGAAAAGAAAAGTCCATCAGAATTCGGGTATTTTCAGCCATTTCAACAGGTAGAGGATATCAATATATTTAGTATTTAAGAGTTCTATTATTCAAGATAACCCGAAAGGTCACAACATCTGTGAGGAGAAAGAAAGTCACAAGAGTTCCCGGACTCACTTGGGAGTATTATCGATAAAACATTTAGTTGTCTGCAAGAAATTAAGTCATTTCAGATCACTTGACCACCCTTGTTAACACTTGACAGGTCAGGTCATCAGTATCGCCCCCCCCCCCCCTCTCCAAAGTTTAGCATGCTAAATTTTGTGTTTTTTGTAGCCATTCAAGTGTGTACTAATAACTTGACAGTTCAACGTCAAATAAAAGTGCGGGGGGAAACGATTTGAGAGCGGGCAGAAACTTACTCGGCACTGTGTCATCATGAGTGACTGTTACCTGAATTTTGAGCATACTTGGGGCAGGGAAAATTTATAAGGTTCTTCTCTGGTTGTCCCTTGGGCAACCAGGCCTTACCATTTGTTAGACGGAACAGCAAAGGTGTGTTGTTCAAAAAGATGTAGCAAAAGTAAAAACAGACATAAATATTTACACCTTAGCAGAGATGGTGTAGGTTTGGTGAATAAAACAGCGTTAGGTACACCGTCGGAGAGATGTATAGGTCTTGTCAATAGAACAGCAATATGTACACTGTAGCAGAGATGTGTAGGTTTGGTGAATAGAACAGCAATATGTAACTTGTAGGAGAGATGTGTAGGTTTGGTGAATAGAACAGCAATATGTACACCGTAGGTGAGATGTGTAGGTTTGGTGAATAGAACAGCAATATGTACCCCCGTAGGAGAGATGTGTAGGCTTAGTGAATAAACCACCCGCTTTGGGCCACTAAAACTCCCCTTTCAAGTGGATCATAGGCTATCATACCACTATTGCAGTATTTCAAAAGTGATGGAGTGTGATACCAATTTTTGAAGTTGATGCATATGACTGGTCGTCTTCCACCAGACGACCTCCAAACCTGATTTTGGTTGTCCTAACAAGATTTGTATGTCCCCGACAATCAATAAAAATTTGCCCTGTTGGGGGCATTAGTGATCAAGGTAAATAAAGAAAGGCTTTCTATGATGTCGTGAGTATTACTGTAGTATTTCTATAAACTGTCATCATCAAGTTAATCTCATTTTATAAAAAAAAATTACCTCAAAATATATAATTAATGTTGAAAGATGAATGAATGTTACCCATAACTACTCACTAGCTATATTATTTAGATCATAATTCTGGATGAATTCCTTCTTCCTCTCCTGTTCCACCCTGGCTCGTTCCTTCTCCTTCGCCTCGTGGAGGGCGATGGGGGTTGGTTTGCCGACCAAAGGCTTCTTTTGAGATGAAGATTTATTTAAGGCATCCTGTCAGGTTTTCATGGGGAGAAAAAAAACATAGGATCCGTCCAGTTCTTGTTGTTTTAATTGCTTCAACTCTCTTTAGCTTTTTTTTCTTCTCATTTTGTCGCCTATAGTTTTTTACCACTCCTCGGAAGTATTAATACAGGGTGCAATTTATCAAACAAAAACCGGGGCCAGACTGCCTCGACTGAACACGATCCGCTTAAACTGGACCTTAGTGGGCCTGGTTTTCGATAGTCGTGAAGACCCTTGGACTAACAACTCAAACCAACACACTCAACAACTGATGAGCCCACACAACTAATGTTTTCATTTAACACTACATGCTCATCATTTAGGTCACATGCCAATGTACTTTCCTGTCATTGGTCAGATTTGATAAAACATTCGATTAAAAGTTCTAGTCCTAAATATGAAATGTACCCCGGTTATCCTTCTGAAGTTAGAGCATTTACGAGCAAGTGTCACATACACACACACCCACACACGCCATCACCATCGCATAGATTCCTTCCACCTTCGGCAAAAAATAAACATTTGTATGAGATTTTGATAGAAAATTAATCAAATTTCTAGGTATCTTGGTATCTGCAACTCACTTGCACTGATCCAGGGTTTGAGAGATGTATCTGGTCCATCCTGAACACCTTCCCATCCCTCTTTGCTTTATTGTCCATGTTTGTATTCCTCCTGTCATCATACTTGGACTTCGCTGACCTTCTGTCATCGTTGGCTGCCCGACCAGCAGGCCTGCCTGGCCCACTTCTTGATGGACCTTGTCTGGACTTGCGGTCATCTCTGTGGGACCCCCTTAGACCTACAAAAAACAACATTATAGTAAATGAGTCAGCAGACGCCCACTTACCAGACTTTAACCCTTTCTGACCTCAAATGACCTTTGACCAACAACAATTTCAAACCAGTTCTACCTAAGGGGTACCTATACATACCAACTTGACTTGACTTGACAACTGATATTCCTCAAAGTACTTGTCAAGTTAATGCAGCAATGCTTGATCCTTACACCATTCTCCTTGCTATAAATCTAAATGCTATAAAATAAGCAACAAAGTGGGTCCTTAAACTTATCTGGTTCAACTTTGGTTAAAAACTTTTGTTAAAAACCAATCATAACTTTGGCCACTATTTGCATCTGTGTTCCGTACTGAAATCCTTCCACAGACTATTGTAACAGTTCTCTCTGTTCACCCTTCACAACACCTAAACAATCCATCCATCAATAGCATACAATTCATCAGTTCTCTCACTAGATTGCAACAAACTGCTACCAGGATAACTAAAGACCACCTACCTTGTTCTTCCTTTCCCTTGTCATATGGCTTTGGACCATTGCTAGTAGCGCCCTCCGCATCTCCCGGCTGCCTCTCTGGATCCGAGTAGTCTCCATTATTCTCCTTGGTTTCATCGCCGCCCCTCCTATCGTTGAAGTCGCTGCTCTCTGACGCCGTCTCCCATTCTTCATTGTTGTGCTCCGACGAGCTCTGATTAACCAGGGTTGGCCTGCCTACTCTTGGGGGCGTCCTCTCACCGCTGCTCAGACTGCTGCCAGGGGCACCCCCGTCTCTACTCCTCCCTCGACCCAATGAATCCATCCGTCCATCTCCGTGTCTGGGATTGCCCCGTCCTCTCCCTCGCCCGTTCACTTTTTGAAATCTCGGCGGCTTCTCTGGCCTTTGGGGTCTTGGTTTTGGTGGCTGCCTCTGTCCTGGGTGCCGTCCCCCTCTGGTACCCCTCGTTCTTCTGTCCATGCCATCAGAGTAACTGTTTCTCGTTCTTCTGTAGTCCGGGGTCTCCTCGCCTTCCATCTCGTTCAATTTGGTCTCTTTATTTCCGTCGTTCTCTTGCGGGGTGCCCCTCTCGCTTTTCTCGCTGCTCTCGTCTGCTTCGCTGTTATTCCAAACTGTGGGTCGCATCATGGCTCCCTCGTCTCTCCTGGAACCTCGGTTGTCATCGCGGTTTGAATAATAGCCATCTCTGGATCCCCTGCCCCCTCCTCCTCCTCTGGAGCCCCTTCCTCTACCTCTCATACCTGTGAATGTTCCTCTTCCCCGTCTGGATGGCTCCCCTCTAGGTCTCAACTCCTTACTACTGTCATCATACGTCATCTCCTCTCTATATCTGTTTCTGTATTCACCTCTGGCGCTGCCACGTCTCGGCCTGGGATCGGACCGTCTGCTAAACTCCCTCCTCTCGTGGTGGTCTCTACTAGACGATTGCCTGCCATCGAATTGGTTTCCATGGTGCTGCCTTCCCCTGGGGTCTTCCGATTTGGTGACCTCGCTGGTTGCACCCTTCTCTTCTGCTGTTGTACTTTCCCTCTCTTCAAACTTAGTGTGATCACCTTTTGCATCCTTCAGAGACTCCTTCTTGCTCTGGCTCTCCGAATCGTCGTCCGAGGAGGTATCCCAGTCATCTTCATGTCTACTGTTGTAATGTGAACTGCTCAGCGGCCTTGTACCCCTCCCTCTTCCCCTGCCGCGTAATGACATACCTCTGGTGCTGCCTCTCGGTGGGCGGGTACCACCCGCCCCGTATCTTCCGCCCCTCTCCCGTCGATAGGTGGGGCCTCCTTCAATGCGCCCTCTTGTGGGTCTCTCTGTGCCTCGCCTCTTGGTGTCGCCTCTTCTTCTATCGATATCCTGCTTTGGTCTCGGATACCTGGTTATCCTTTCCCTCGTTCTCTCACCTGTGGGTGCTTCTTTACCGACTGTTTCTGCTTTCGATGACTCTCCTTCCTCCTTGGAACTTTCCTCTTTCTGTGGCTTCTCTTCAGCAACTATTGCGTCTTCGAATTCTGCTTTCTCTTTCACGACGTCTGCGACCGATTTACCTTCCACCGGTTTCGCGGGGTTTCCCCCCTTCTTCACGGGTAGCTCGGGTATCTTCCACGGTGATGCTGGTTTCACCTGGTTCTCCTGATTAGCCCCCACCCTAAAATCGCCTTTACTCTGTGCTTCTTTAGAGGCTGTTGGCGGTTCTTTACTTTGAGAAAGATTTCTGATTTGCTTAACTCCCTCTCCCACAGTTCTCCTCTTTCCTCTTTCTGGCGGTCTGCTGTAACTCGTCGGTGCTGCCTTCACCACCACCGTCTCTTCCATCTTCGTCTCCTCTGGTTCTTTCTCCGGCAAGGGTGCAGACGATTCCTGTTCCTTCCTCCTCATAACTTCACCGCTATCTTCTCTCTCTATTGCTCCTTGCTCAGATTGCAAGATGGTCTGATCCTGGAAGACTTCCTTCCTGAATGCGGCCGGGTTCTCCTCGGACTGAGGAGCGCTGCACTCCTGTGGGGTCTGCTCGTGCCTCTCAGAGGTCATTCTGTCATCCTCCTCCAATTCTTCCGTCTTCCCGGGCTGTGTTGCGACTCTGGCCTCCCGCTGCTCTTTGGGTAACCGCTCTATCACTTTGGGTGGCTTCTCCTTCTCCTCAGTGGATTGCACCACTGGTGGACTGTCCCTGGTCTCCCAAGTTTTCCCTCTCTGGGATTCTTCCCGAGAGTTTGACCTCGACACCTCTTTCGGAGATCCCCCAGAATGCTGGCTGTCATTTTCGGAGGTCGCCCTCGTCCTCTCCTGTTGGCCATCTGAGCTGGCCTCTGAGCTACCTCTTTTCCGAATGATCGTTCCTGTTCAATAGGGAAGAAATTAATACCTAGTGAATTTCTTATGAAATGCAAGTCTGGGAGGATACATTACTTCCATTATTATTCATATTATTAAATATATTTATAGATTGCTACCTACTTTAAGTCCTGGCTGAAAGTAATTCCCCTTTTCCTCACATGCACACATGAGATGATAACAACACTGCCTTTAGCATCAATAATTGTTCAAAATGCTCCTTGGGACATGTAATAGCCCTCACTCACTCGGATATCATTATGTAAAGTCATATCAATGTTTTCGCACTCTTCCAAACTGCACTCGTCAAAATGGTTCAAATTTCTGTCAAACATTCATTTCTCTTTTCGCTATTATACACAAACTACCCCCATTTTTGCTTTCTATTGAAAGGCGAAAAAAAAAAAAATATCTGCCAACTTACTCTGACCTCCAGGAATATGTTCGGGCCCTGGGGGCACACCGCCGCCAGAAGGCAGAGACCTTGGAGGCCTGTTGGCGTCTCGTTCGAAGGATCTTGGCTGCGAGTGAAGCTGTCGAACCGAATCCTGAAGTTTAAGGAAGGATTCAGTGATACAATCGTGGACTGAAACCCGGCAAACTCGTCAAAAGTTGCATATGCAATGCCATCAATGTGACAAGAAAATGCAATTTTTTTGTAAGTAATCTATGTTGACCGCCACCCACCAGCGTATCTATATTACTAGTTATACAGTGAATAATTTATCTGTTATCGCATCGCAAAATGGGTAAAATTGCTATACAAAGATGCCATCTGATGTACACAGTACCTTAGTATTCAATAAGAGACAAAAGTTAATAGCCTTCAAAACTACTATGCACAATTTTACACTATATTATTCCTCGTTTTAATAGTTGTATATATACATATCTATGTTATGGAGGAGATTGACAGGATTAAATGACATTAAATTCATCGCAGATAGATAAACAAACAAATAAATAAATAAATACATCCTGTCATTACCTGAGTTGGGTATTGCTGTCTCCTGGCCTGCTCCTGTTGTTTTAAGAATCTCGGAGGCAAATTCCTGCTGTTCTGCCTTCCAAAAGTGGAAGGCCCTCCTCGACCTTCCCTCCCTTGCCGGGACCCGTCGCTGCTACCACTTTCCGTCCGCTCCCTCCTCTTCATGTCGTCTCGAGAGGGCGGCCTATCTACCCGGTCCTCTCTGTCCTCCCAGTCTCGCACTGGCTCAGCCTCCTCTGACCCGACGACGACCTCTGGTTTATCATCAACTCTTTGCGCCATTTTTTGCTCCAGTCGCTCTAAAAGACTCTTCGCCCCTTTCTTTCTCTCTCCTTCTGCCTCTATTTCTGCTTGTGCCCTCCTCTGCCGGGCCCTCTCGATGGCCTCTGCCATTCCGCTTGATTGCTCCTGTCGTCTTTGTCTCCAGTTGTTGTCCTCTTTATCTATGGGGGGTTCTGGAACCTGGAGGTGAAGAAGATACAACAAAAAAAAGAAGAAGAATTTAATCAACGTGCTAGAGTGAACCTTTATCGTAGATCATTTTAGTAACCGAACACCCTTTATTAACCATCTACTTTCATATCTTTACACGTAAATATACCTGTTCATATTGCTAAGTCTTTGATACTCCCTTTTTACAAATATTTTTACATTTATACTGGCAATAAATAAATAAATAAAAAAACTTAAATGAAATAAAAGCAGAGATCATAACAAGCAGCTTCTAACTGGCTCACTCCAACATCTAATAACCGCAGACGTCCCCTCATGACAATGCATTATCGTCATGATCGGAACAAAATGCATTGTAGGAAGTGTGAATTGAGTCATCAGTCAAAGGATGGTGGATAGGTGTCAGCAAAGTAGCCTTAACCACTCAGATCAATAGAACATCATTTGACTCAAAGTATACAGGTCTACTAGTGTATTAAATGATTGCAAAACAAACCAAACGAGACTGTGACATTGTCTTGTTCACAAATGAAACATTACTTCCAGTAAATACGCAAGTTTAAGAGAAGACGATCAAAAAGAAATAAACAAAACTTTGGCCGCAGACATGTTTTGACCACCACCACCACCATCATGAATCATCTGATGAAAGTGATGAGACCAAATTATCAATTAAGCTATCTTAAATACCCCAGACAACCCACCCATCCACCTTACTGCTCTTTCCTGATTTCACTACTCCCTCTCCCGTTGCAGCTCTCTTTGTGATAACTTCAATCGCAATTTTCAAAAAGGTTTAGGAGTCCCTGCTGCTTCTTAGTCTTGACAATCTTAAAAGACAATTCAAGTGCTTCTATCTGTGTTTTTTTCTGCGATAGGGTAGGGGTGTGACTTACTTCTTTGCCTGGTTGGGATGGACTGAGTGGCGGACCCAGGGGTGGTGGACCCAGAGGTGGTGGTCCCGGTGGTGGTGGACCCGTGGGTGGTGGACCGGGGTGACTACCGGGTGGCACAGCCATATGGTGAGGAGGCGGCACCATGTGAGGAGGAGGAGGAGGCGGTGGTCTCTGAAAGTGTCTTGGTCCCATCCTGGCATATTGTCCTGGAGGTGGCATTGGGTTTCTCGGATCGAAAGGAGGCATGTGGCCTCGGTTCCAGTTCTAACAGAGAAGTAAAGAGACAATGCGGGTTGTATTTTATGGGCAACTCGGGGAATTGATGCTTAACTGCCGATGCAATTTAAATTTCTATGAATTCAATGAAGTGATGGATATCATCATGATATGATGTCACAGGTTTTTCAGAGAGTAACTGTGTTATGGAAGGTAGCTTCACCTATCCCAATAACACTAGGAAATATTTCTCACTTTGACAATCAAGAAACAAACATGACACCATTTAATTCCGCAACTTTTTTCTTCTCTCCCACCCCCACCTAATAAAACAAAGCAAAGAAATGCTACCATGTATGAATTTGGATCAGAGTACCACGAAAGCCTTTCTATTTTGCAATGTACACATTTAAGACAGCCATTTTACCTGCTGATCCATGTGCATTGGCATGTGTCCCATTGGAGGCATACCCCTTCCCATCATGGGCATAGGCCTCATATCACGTCCCATGCCTTCTGGTCTTGGCCCTTGCCCTTGTCCTTGCCCTTGCCCGGGCCCTGGCCCTTGCCCTGGTACTGGTCTACCAGCTGCTCTCTCCTCCTCCTGGAAAACAATTGGACAGGAACATAATAATAATAATAATAATAATAATAATAATAATAATAATAATAATAATAATAATAATAAATTTCCTTTGGTTTTGCTACCAATAAGTTTGAAAAACCTTTGAATTTTCTTTTTGTTTAGGTTTTATTATAAGAAATTTAAAAAATCTGTTTTGTTTGTTAAGTTTTTGTGTTTAATTAAAGCAGAAGTCAGAACATCAATTTAGGGGTCGGGCTGAAGAGCTCAAATTGCAGAATCTGCAAAGGATAGAATTTCTGTTAAGGAATTAACAAACAACGTAAACGGTGAATATTTTAAGTACAATTTGAGTCATCAGTCAAAGGATGGTGGATAGGTGTCAGCAAAGTAGCATGTACCACTCAGATGAATAGAACATCATTTGACTCAAGATTATCTACTAATATGAAACATCCTAGGGGAATGAAACAGTGACTAGAAATCAGGTACACACTGGTGCTAGATTGGCTAGACAAAGCCCTTACACTTTATTTACATATCAATCATAAATTGAAAAACAGGAAATGATCATCATTCATAATGCACTACTGCACAAAATCAACAGTTAGAAGTTAGCGATTAGACGCAAGTTACTGCAGTGAAGGATACACTTATACAACACCATGCTTGCATGTGTCTGGTTCACGTCTTGTATTATGACAAGGTCTTTTCCTAAGATCATTTGAATTCATTGTAAAACACATTTCTTGATACTATTCAAATAATCTCTTGAGAAGATTAGTTGCAGAACAGGACATCGGTTCTATATAATAAGGGGTTAAAATTAATGACAGATGAACCTTTCACTGCTTAATTTATCTAATTTATTAGTTCTGTTACGATACACATCTAACAGATGTTCCAACCTTATCACGTTATTATGTTGGCTGAGTTATAAAGCTTGGGATATTCACTCAGAGCACATGTTATGGCTAATGGGTTTGACTTCCTTCCAATGAAGTCATTACGACAACATTCATAATGTCAGCTTTTGGAGGTCACCAAACATACACAAAGGGTTGTTAGTAATAACTCTGAGGGGTCATGAGAATAAATTACCGACATCGTACCATGGGAAGGAAACCGAAGGCATTCCAAACAACTCACCTCTGGTTCACTGGATTCGTGGTTTGGCCGATGCAAATCACTTTCCACCTCCACATCTTCTCGTAGTATCTCCGGCTCGTGTTCTTCCTTCCTGTGTTCCGCTCTTCTTCTACGTCTGTATTATTAAAGAGATTAAATGGTGATAGGTTCAGACAAATGCCCTAAGCTGCCCTAGCTGCCCTAAGATGCCAGATTTAAGGGCAGGGTAAATTAACAATTTGACTACCCATCGCTAATTGAGGGATCAAAATAGATTTGAAACAAGCTAGTCGCTCCATTCCAATATACAAAATTGAAGGGCGTCCAGAAAATTATGCAACAAACAGAGCGATACAACAAACAAATGTTTCGCTCCGGGTAAAAAAAAAGGGGGCCAGGGAGATCATACTTTCACCTCCAATCATTACAGAAGGATGTGAGTGTAAACAAAGCAAAAAACAATGCTATCCCTGGCTCCTAAAATAATAAAAAGAAGTCAGTAGCTTTATCTCAATTACAAGAGGACATCCACAAATTCAAATGAACGTTATGCTAGGCAAGGGTTAAAGAATATGGCTTCAGTACTTGATGAACTCTTGGTCCTTCCCTAGCCCCGGAAATAATATGAGCCAACTTCCAGCCTTCTTTGAGCTGTATGTTAGACTCCCCCACCCACTCCCCCACCCACTCCCCCACTAATGTTGTTGCTAAGCAATGAGCACAACCACATACTGAGCTGATGGATCGCTGCCTGATTTATCTCCAGACTCTTCCTCGTCGCTAAAAACCAGTCTCTCGGAATAATCCACCTCGTCTTGCATGCTGGCCCAGCCTTCATCGTTGTTCACCAAAGTCTCCATGTCCTTAAGATGTTGCTCGTCAACTATCCTTGGATGTTTCCCTTCAGCGCTGGGTGGACCGGGTTGTCTGGGTCCAGACGGACCACCAGGACCCATTGGACCTCTCCCAGGAGGAGGTTGTTGTAACCTGCATGATGTGATCACCGATTGATAGCAATTAGCACACTATATACCCCCCAGGTACCTACACCTCAACTGAGGTTCTATCACTTTTGAATGATAATGTAATCTAAAATTCCACAATGATATTTTTCCAGTGACAATGGTGGTATTGTCATGTTGGTCCGAGGACACAAAACAATAAAACCTGCTAAAACAGACAGTTGAGGGTTAAGAACATTAGATAAATATAAACTAACTTGCATTATGATTGTTACAATATTACTTGTCATTTCTCCTTTCAAAACTTGAAAGTTGAAGTTTTGCAATTAGTCACCCCCCCCCCTCTCCCCCAACTTCCTTAAACCAAAGTAAATTTGTAACATTGACGTGAATTAAGTCTTTTATTAAACAGCGGTCTGTGAGATTGAAACACAATCTTTAAAGCCTAAAGCAATATCTTACCTAGCATCTGGTCTCATGGGGAACCTTGGCCCGGGTGCTCCCATTGGCATACCAGGGTATGGTGGTCTTCCTGGTGGAAATGGACCTTGAGGACCTCCAGGTGGGGGCCTCGGACCGCCAGGCGGAAAACCTCTGTACATCTGACCGAGGAAAAGAGATTACATATAATAATGACAGATCGGATAGTCTGAAGCAGAGCTTCATATGCAGCCTCCCCCAAGCAAGCATTTCTACATATTTTTTAATGGAGTAAACCTTCTCATGGTTAGTCTCTCTGATGGGACAGTCAAAGATAAATGAGTTTCTTTTTCTCAATAACCATTTTGTTTCTGCTTAAAATCGATATCAGGAAAAATGACAAGTTTCACAACTTTCAGACTTTTTCCTTTCATAATCAAACACAAGACTTCCTTTTTTTTGGAGTGAATGATTAATTTACTCTTGTTATATTAATCTTTTTCAGAGAGGTAATAGCAACTCACAAAAGCTGGCATCATAGCATATGGTGGCATCATCTGGGCTCTCATGGGCGCACCGTTTATACTGTTTGGCGGTACAGGGGGTGGAGCCATCCCAGCTGGGACCATGGGCAGTGCCTTTTCAGCCTTGTCCTGAACGGCACCTGCTTCTCCTTCTGTAGGCTGTCCACCTGACTTGTTCCCCAATGAGCCACCTCCTTCTCTCCAACTTGCTACGTCTGCAAAATAGTCATTTTTTTTCTTCAATTTCAAGTGAGCTTATGAATACCAGTAAAGCAGATAATAGTAGCTAGATAATAGTAGTAAGATTATAAAGTAGCTCAACAGTAACTTTAAACAAAAAAAAATCAGTCTTGAACAGAGAATAAAAAAGGTTTTTACCCAAACACAGGATTGTTGCTAACCATCACCTCTTCCAACCCTACCTCTAGTAGCTATGGTTGTGTATTTAATGTGTGCTTTGTACTGTGGCTTGAACTAACCCACAGCAACCTCCACTAACTTCCATAGCAAAACCCCTTAGTACTCTTTAAAACCCTTTCAATGCAAGTTTTAACATATCTGTCAAAGCATCTTTTCAAACTGTGGACATGCTTTCCCTATATTTCCAATTTGGACTTTTGCCCGTGTTGATAGCTATAAGACACTCATGGAAAAAGCAACAGTAACTCACTCTGTGGTCTTAAACTGGGACCTGGACCATATTGTGCTTCTGGAGGCTGGCCTTCTCTGTTCTCTTGACCAGATTCCTGTTGGTCCCCAGCCCCGAGTGTGGGAAACTCTCTGTCCATGGGGGTCATATGTTGTCTCATATGAGCGGGATTCACTGTATAAAGTTAGATCAGGACCGGAGGGAAAATGTTGAAAATTCAATTGTGCGGTAGTCGTGAGGTAACACGGTCTATAGATCAGTAATTCATCTGGTATTACATAGCACAATACTACACTGCACAAATAGCCTAACTGCTACACCATTATGAAGATGGGCAGCATTTGTGCCCAAATGCAAAGTCATTTTCACTGTTTTATGACAAACTTTCATAAACTACTAAGACGCTATACACAATGTCTTTATGAAGAACTACATTGTTTCATAAGCCAAGGTTGAACATGACCTTGAATTTGCTGGTTTTATTCTACAACCTTGATGAATTTGGAGGACTTCCTACAATGGTGAAGACAACATTACTACAGTAACATCCCGTCTATTCTGACACTCATATGTGTCCAACTCGTCCATTCAAAACCTCCTTATATTTAGGATTAAGATTAGAAGCACTAAACAAAATCTCGGATAATCCCTGAACAAAAAGAAAGGTCCACTGTGGACGGAAAAACATCCATCGCAAAACTAATCGGATGATTCAAGTAGTGGGTGGAGTTTATGAAAGTGTTTATTCATATGGAGAAGTCCTGTAAACTAGCGATGAGATATAGTAGAGTAGCAGGTCATTGATTTGGTTGCCAAAGCATTGCCTACAATTCTTTGTACAATTGAACATTAAAAATATTATTAATAAAGAGAGAGTGAATAAAAAACTTGTTATGCTGCAAAATGTGTGATTTCGGTACACAAAACTCAGTGTTTGGTTAGGCAAACCTGTGTCGATATGAGTTTAAGTGATATTAACGGATGTGTGAAGATGTCAACGAATCACCTATTGTAATAAATTCATTTATCATATTCATACTCGTGTTTTCGTCCTTTTCTTTTGCTTAAAAAAAGTGTAAGTTTTATACTGTCCGATTTGCTTTTAGTTTTTCCTTTGAAGATATTTATCGGTTTTGTTTATAAATCATTCTGTCTCCCCTCTCCCATTTTTAAGTAGCCTAAACAAGAATGGGGCAAAACCCTAAATAAATTTTTACACCCAATTAAAGACACTGACATTTTTTTTAAATGATACTTTAATCAGTGCTGGTAAAGAGTGATGGAAATTTCATGCAGGACTTACTGGGATCTTCAATGATGCTTAAACCAACTGGATTCATGCATATATATGAAAGATACAGATGAAATAGTGGGCTCTATACTTCTACAAATTATGGAAGATTAAGAGGAAGGGACGAGGGAGTAGGCAGTGTTTATTGTCACCTGACAGTTTGTAAGCAGGACAGCAAAGTGCATGTTTAGATATGAGACAGGTACTTCATAATAATAATAAATATTAATAATAATAAGTATTATTTATTTAGCGCATAATCAGCAAAGCTGCTCAAAGCGCTTTACAAATGTAAAGCTTAAAAACAAATAGTAACAAAAACCTAAATAATAAATATAAAAAACCAATACAAAAATTAAAAATTAAATTAAAAAAATGTACAAGAATGGTTGATTACATACTTCTTGGCATTGCATCTTGGGCAGGAGGTACCCAAGATGTCTGCTGCTGTTGCTGCTGTTCTTCTCTGGGCGGTGGGCCACCTGGCTGTGGCCCACCTGGCTGTGGGGCTGCTGTAGCAGCGGCTGCTGCTAGTGGAGGTGTAGGAGCGTTCTCTTGATCTGAGCCTCTGCAGCGAAAACGTGAGAAAAGGTTTGATTCGTGGGTTACCAACATATATATGTAAACAAAAGAAATTGAAATAATGTAGCTCATCATGGTCGATACAAAAACGCCGATAACGCTGTCCGTGATTAAATGCCTAGAGAGAAGTGGAGTGTAAAATTCCTTATTAAGGTATATAAGTTACAAAATTTGGAGAAAAAAAAAGATCGTTTGCCGTTTTCTATGACTTGCTCTTGCATTTTGGGCGGTACAAAGCGAAATCATTCGAAAGGTGACAATGGGAGGTCTCTCGGCTGAAAAATAATAATTTGCATAATACATGGATTCACCTGGCAGCTACAGTAGAGATGAACACTATATGTGCAAAATACAAAACCTGTGAGGTAATTGAATACAATGATTGACCTCTGGATAGAAAGGTAAATGCTGAATATACATTAGTTACCTACAGATAACAGCAACATACACGGAAAGTAGAAAACCAAGTTAACCAGCTCTCCTTAGCTAAGAACTACAGTCACTTCCTGTTTAGATAATGGAAACAGTGTAACATAGCTATAACAGGCAAGAAGAAAGTTCAAAAGGGTAAATAAATGTCTGGCAGGTTTTAGGTAGTTCCTTTTAGTTGTTAAGGACAAACCAAGCATATAATCCAAGTATCTATTGAATTGTTTTACTTAGCGGTGACAGATCAATGTAACCTTGTTCAAAGATACATATAATGCAAGTGTGAAAATAGGAGGACATCTATTCTTTGCCAAACAGCATTTCTTTGAACCCTGCATAAAGGAGATATTCTGGGTGCAATTTGTAGTGCTAATTCAAAGCCAGTCGAAAGACCTGTTACATACATAGTCCTACTTGTGACGCTTCTTCACAACAACCCAACAAAATATCAACCAGTGTCTGACATGACATTAGCTCATAAACAGTAGGTAGGCCTACATAACAGGCTTAACTGTACATCTATACCACAGAGATCAACTTCCTTGATAGTCACCAACACAATTTCTTACGATTTGACTGGCTTATAACCCGGCCTGCACAGCCAGTCACCGGCAAACATTTTCCCAAACTTTTGTGGGTCTTGAACAGAAAAGCTCATTATCAAACTTTAGTTTTAGTTAACCTTTCTTTTCTCTTTATAGCTATGGCAACTACACACTTCTCCTTCAATAACTGTATATAACTTTGAAAATAAGCATACTTAAGTAGAATCCACATGTAAAGCATTCGTTAATGAGTTTACTCAGTAATTTTGTAAGTTTTACCAGCTTATTTCAGAGTTAAACTCATGAATGATATGCTAAGTGAGGATTTCAGAACTGAGGAAAACTCCTCTTTGAAGTCACATATTAATTAGTATGTCATATCAGTTTCCATATTTTCCTCAAAGTTAGTTACCTCAAAGCTCGAAACATACTGTTCAATTAACGTGCCCATTAACTGAGCTGGCAAGAAGTTACTCACCTCCCCTCTCCTTCGCTGCCTCCCCATCCTTGGCCGCTGGCAGGAACTAGATTAATATTAGGGTCGTTTCCTTGGTGCTCACTTCTTAAACTTGGTAAGGGAGTTGGAGGTGGCATACGCCGTACTGAGCCAACTTTTCCAAGACTTTGTAAACCTTTGCCATGACTTACTGTACATATGAAGCAAAGAAACAAAGATAATTAATAATCCCAGATTCATATTCATCTAGATGGATGCTGCGAAAAGAATAAAACAATACCTCCCAAATCACTGGCTAAAAAACAAAAGTGGAATCTGTATTTTCAACTTGATCAAGGGGAAGTATGAACTTTGGGTGTCATTCGATTGCTAAATCTCATGACAACACGCGTAGGTCTTAAGCTTGACTACAATAAGATTACAGGATTAAGATTTCATTGCCAGGTTAAACTGGTCAAGGTGGATAAAATGCACGCGGTGGTGACTTCTAATGCACATAGCCTATGTCAAAAACTTAGCGCAGTTACCAATGTCGGGGTTACCACTTTAAATTTCATGTTCAATGAATCACATAGTACTTTTGCAAATTACTTGAAAAACGTGGCGAGAAACATGCTAAAGTTACAAATCCCCTATATAGCTCGACTCACATTGGACTTGGTAATGTTTCGTGACAAGTAACAACACACCCTAACAGTAATGTTATTAGAAAAAAAAAAGTTTGCGTCCCAGGGATGCAAGCCCCCAAAAAAGTTTGCGTCCCGTATAAAAAAGCTTGCGTCCCGATCGAACATCAATGACGTTTATTATATGACCTACTTTTACTAGTGTAGCTGTAAAGATGCGATCGTATCACTGCCTGTATGTTAAACACAATATATAGGGCGGATGGCTCAGTGCCTTACGTAGCTTCGCTGTTTGACAGGGGCGGCCCAGCCCGCCCCTCCTTTCGCCCACCCTGCCGTTTCAACCAATTTTACCCCCTTCCCCCTCTCCTTCATCCGCCCTTGTACTTC